>CM051499.1:24223638-24377380 GCA_028031935.1 Paedocypris micromegethes
GTGCGTGTGACTTTGGCCAGCTGCCGGTGGGATCGCCAATTACGGCGGTCTTCGATGTGTGGCGCCTTTGTCGGCGAGTGAACTGGCAAATCATCAGCTGCCAACGCGGCGTCAGTGTTGTCAGTTCTGTGAGGAAGATTTCAAGACCGATCAGCGAGTGTCAGCCATTCCCACGATCAGACGGGTGCGTTCTCCAGCCCAGGTGCTCTCGACGTGCACACTGTTTTTTCCAGCCGCGCCCGTGCCAAGTCAAGCCACGCCCGTGCCAAGTCAAGCCACGCCCGTGCCAAGTCAAGCCACGCCCGTGCCAAGTCAAGCCACGCCCGTGCCAAGTCAAGCCCCCCAGCGCCCGTGCCAAGTCAAGCCACGCCCGTGCCAAGTCAAGCCGACGCCCGTGCCAAGTCAAGCCACGCCCGTGCCAAGTCAAGCCGCGCCCGTGCCAAGTCAAGCCGCGCCCGTGCCAAGTCAAGCCGCGCCCGTGCCAAGTCAAGCCGCGCCCGTGCCAAGTCAAGCCGCGCCCGTGCCAAGTCAAGCCGCGCCCGTGCCAAGTCAAGCCGCGCCCGTGCCAAGTCAAGCGGCCCCGGCAGCCTCAAGCCGCGCCCGTGCCAGTCAAGCCGCGCCCCGGCAGCCTCAAGCCGCGCCCCGGCAGCCTCAAGCCGCGCCCCGGCAGCCTCAAGCCGCGCCCGGCAGCCTCAAGCCGCGCCCCGGCAGCCATCAAGCCGCGCCCCGGCAGCCTCAAGCCGCGCCCCGGCACCTCAAGCCGCGCCCCGGCAGCCTCAAGCCGCGCCCGGCAGCCTCAAGCCGCGCCCCGGCAGCCTCCAAGCCGCGCCCGGCAGCCTCAAGCCGCGCCCCGGCAGCCTCAAGCCGCGCCCAGTCCCGATCACCAGCCTCGTTCCTGCGGGCTCCGCCCGACCAAGCCTCGTTCCTGCGGGCTCCGCCCGACCAAGCCTCGTTCCTGCGGGCTCCGCCCGACCAAGCCTCGTTCCTGCGGGCTCCGCCCGACCAAGCCTCGTCCTGCGGGCTCCGCCCGACCAAGCCTCGTCCTGCGGGCTCCGCCCGACCAAGCCTCGTTCCTGCGGGCTCCGCCCGACCAAGCCTCGTTCCTGCGGCTCCGCCCGACAGCCTCGTTCCTGCGGGCTCGCCGACCAAGCCTCGTTCCTACCTGCGGCTCCGCCCGACCCGGCCGACTCAGTCTCGCCACGGCTGCCAGGTCGATCACGTTCGCCACGACTCAGCTCCAGCTCCAGAGCCACGTCACGCTCCAGCTCACGCTCCAGCTCCAGCTCCAGAGCCACGTCACGCTCCAGCTCACGTCCAGCTCCCGCTCCAGAGCCACGTCACGCTCCACTCCGCTCCAGCTCCAGCTCCAGAGCCACGTCACGCTCCAGCTCACAGCTCCAGCTCCGAGCCACGTCACGCTCCAGCTCCAGGCCAGCTCCAGAGCCACGTCACGCTCCAGCTCCGGCTCCAGAGCCACGTCCCGTCGCCGCACGCCAGGCCCCCTGACCTCCGCAGCGGCCCGCCAGGCCGTCCTCCTGACCTCCGCAGCGGCCCTCCCCGGCCCCATCCAGGCATCGGGCGTCTGGAATCCGCCTTTTAAGGGAGGGCTACTGTCATGGATCCCAGGGACTGGGCTGAGCTGTCAGTCATGGACTTTTATTTGATCACGTTCGGGGCATTCACGTCACTTCCGGGTCCGCGTCACGATGTTCTGTTTACCTTTGTCAGCTGTCTGTGTGTCGTCCTGGTTTCCTTGTCACGTGTGTTTTGTTTAGGTTTCCCCCGCGTGCGTCCGTTGTCCTTACCAGCTGTTTTCACGTCACTTCCCGTTTTCCCGCGATTATGTTTATTGTCTCGTTTTGTTCAGGTGTTCGTCGTTTGTCTCGTCATGTGTCATGTATTTAAGCACCGGTTTTAGTCACAGTTGTTGTCGCGTTGTACCGTTACGTTGGTTGTGTTGTGTCTCGTCTCGCCTCGAGTTATATTTGTATATCAAGTCTCGTTTTGGATTTAAACCCTTCACCAGGAAAAGTTAACCTCTTGCCTCCCGGTATTTTCATGCTGTGCACGGGGATCCATACCCCTCCCGTCCTGAAACAACCAGCTCGTCCCCGTGACACGTCTCTCCTCTTTATCTAAATGAATCCTCTTCTTTTCTTATTCTGCCCATTTTCTCTTTCAAACTACTTCTATTTCTCTCTCTCTTTTTACCCCTACCTACCTTAAAAACCTCTTTTCCCTTATACCCCCCCCCCCCCCCCACACACACACACACTATTATTGATACAGACTTAATAAAGTGCTTCGTCGACATGCATTACTCTCCTTGCGATCCAGAAGAATATAAATCACTTTAACACTCGTACAGTTTGAACTTCTAATGTTACTGATTCATCAATGATGTCACACACGCGCTGATGCCTTCGCTCAACAGATGGGTGAAGGTGTAAACCTGGAGAAGAGAAAAAAAAAAACAGATCTGGCCTTCGTGTCACTTCCTGCACTATATGAAGACAAATGGTTGCTATTGTAATAAATCCCACCGAATTAAAATTTCACAACAGCAGGAAAAAAAAAACGACTTGTTTGACTAGTGACTAATACGAAGACGATCTGATAAATCACCGCCGTCTTAATGACTGTTTAAAACAAGCTTGTGTATGTAAAAAAAATGCACATGAAATAATAAGAAAATAAAACGCAAAACGAGTGAAAAAGACTTAAATCGAGTTTAACTATCTGCCATCTAGAACTGCTGTCTACCAGACGGTAAGCTTTAAACATTTTTTTTTTCCGATTCAACGTAATATTTCTAATAAAAATATTAAAAAAATGAAGAAAAAAAAATATTATAATTTTAAATGTTATTTTAAACGTATCACCAGAAGATACATTGTGTAATGAAGGAAGGGGTTACAATTTCAATCACATAAATGTACCACACCACATTCAAGCAACCCACCAGACAAACCTTCTCTTCAATTTTTTCAAAATGTGGAGCGGCTCCCCTAGTGGCCACTGCTGTGGAAAAGCAATGGAACAGATAATTTCTGCCACCTGGTGATCAAATGATGTATTACAAGTGTAAGTTTTAATTGATCAAGTTTTTTGAAAAATAATTTTAATTTAGGTCCTGTAATCTGACAATAAACAAAGCGTATCAAAAGTGATACAGATCGCAGTAAAGGGTTAAGACACTTGAAACGAGACCTATTTTCTCCAAACTAGCAAATTAATCTCTCACTCTCAATTCTAAGATAGTTCATTTATCTTGTCTGAAAAAAACAAGATTTATTGTGTCATTTCAAGATTTTCGGACTGGTCAAGAATCATGTTTTGCAGCGTTTGGACCGGTTTCAGACTGGTTTCTCTGGTTGGTTTTACCACTGGTGTATATAATTCCCAGTAAAACACCACAGTCATGGTGCGTAAAGTGTTGTGTTTGCTGCGATTGCTACCAAAATGACTGGCGTTTTGACCCGAAGCTCCACAGACTCGCTGCCTCGTTGACATTTGAATATATTACGGCTGCTGGAGAAGACGAGTTCAGCTAAAGGACGAAGGAGAGGGATTCCACTGTCGTGTTGAAGGAAAACAGCTTTATAATTAACACAAACTCTCAGGCGGTCGAGAACGGGCCACACCAAATCAAAAATACAGTTAAAAATGTAAATTACGTAAATTAAATGTGAATTGTATTTGGTTCGGCCTGAAGCAAGTGAAGTATTTGTTTCCTGTTGAGAAAACACCTTTAACCCTTCTTTTCTAGGCTGTTTGGTGTGTAGACGTCTTCAGTGTGTGTGTGTGAGTGTGTGTGTGTGTGTGTGTGTGTGTGTGTGTGTGTGTGTGTGTGATGGCATTTAGCAATAATTCAAAATACACAGTGGCGCTTTATTCCTTACGGATTTTTTACTTCTTGGTGTATGTTTTCTTTTTTGAGTTTGAAAAAAAAACATTGGTGTTTCATTTCCAACATTGGTACATTTCTTTGTTATTCTCTTACAGTATATGTTTTTTATTTGTTGTTGTTTTTTTTTTATTCGTCTGTTTCCAGATCCGGAGCTGCATCCAATTCTGGGCCTGATGATTGAGACACGCCCCCAGGCTGGTGCACAACCAATCACAGAGCGAGACACACACACAAACACGTTCACGCACTCACTCTGCATTTTTATGTTCACCGCTTCATTATTCTGTCTGTTCATACATGAAATATTAATGGCAAATATAAATGTCCTCGTAAGGCAGTACCACGCCAGGCCTCCGTGAGCGCTCTGCTTGGTTGGTGACTTCCTGTTTGGCGGCCATATTGAGTGAGAACAAACATGTGCCAAACATTTTGGTTCCCGCCTTGTTGGTTTCACCAACGCTGATTTCTAGTTCGTCATTTGTGTTCAGTGTTGTAACTTGTGTTTTTGGATTACCCTGGTCAACTTGTTTGCCTGGTTGGACTGTTTATCACGCGTTTGATGTTCAGGTATGTCCTTCTAAAACTCTCTGTGCGTGGATTTGCGAGTTCCGATCTTGGTCAGTGTTTCACAATTTTTGTAGTAGTTTTTTGTCATTTATACAAATTGCTATTGTAGCCAAGCACCCTTGAAAATTACATTTGAAAGGCAACATTATTGTAAATAATTGTCAGCATTTTTAGGGCCAATTAAAAATGAAATAATTAAATACATAAAATAAAACACACAAAAATATAAATAAATATAAATGTGAAATAAAATCCAATAGAATTCAATATAAAAAAAAACAAATTCATACGAAATAAAGTAATAATTCTAAAAATAAATAAATGAAAAAATGTAATACATGTAAATAAAGTTACTAATAGTACTGGTAAAACCTAAGGAGTTAGACCTAGTGTGTGAGTGTGAGTGTGTGTGTGTGTGTGTGTGTGTGTTTTCCGCACATTCACTTTTCACTAATCAGCGCTCATGAGAAAGTCGCCGTAAAGTGCTGAGGACTTCAGTTTCTGCTTCAAGGCTCGCTGCTAATCTAAAGCCTGATAAAAGCTAATCATAAAATAATATAAAACGGAATTAAAAAAGCTGCTAAATATATAGATTATATACATAGCAGTCATAGATTAATTAACAAGTCACTTGTGCCTAATCGAATTTCACAGATGGCCAGATGTTTGACCAGGGTCCGTCAGTAGAGCGGAACCATCTCAGAAGAACAAACCGGGTCGAAACCCGAGCAGAAAAGCTGCTAATAATACAACAACACACCACTTTACACAACAGAAGAAACTGATTTTACCTCTCAGCTATTTTCATTATAATCAAGCAACAATGTCAACAATGACAATCAAGCATTTTTACTATGGCGATTCAATATTTTTACCATGTTAAAGCTACAAAGTAGTTTATAAATATAGTAGTAAATAAACAATTAAACACACACACATACTAAACATAGATACATACGTACATACATGCACATTTGCATACATACTCAAATAATAAATATAATAATTATAAATCTCTAAAGCCTGATTAAAGTCTTACAGCGACATACAGTAGGTGTGTGTGTGTGTGTGTGTGTACGCATACCTTTACTTACGGTTAATTGGGACACCAATCATTCAGAAAAAATCACTTACTTGGGCCAAATTTACTTAGAAATAAATATTTTATTTTATAAATATTCTAAGTAAATATTAATAAAATGGCTAATTTATAAAATACATTTATAATATATTTTAACATATCTGGTCATTTATTCAAAACTAAAAATGCTGGAGAATGATTGTATTTATTCCAAATCAGTCAAATCCATAATCCTGCTTTGGAAAAACGTATAAATAAAAGAAAAAAAGCAAAGCAATGACATAAAACTTAACACAACACACACACACACACGTACACACACGTCCAGTCCCCGCATGTCAGTAATGGTGTGTGTGTGTGTGTGTGCGTGTGTTCCTTCACCTTGAGTCGTGGTTGGCACGCCGCCAGCTCACTTTCAGCCAATTTGCGTCACACTAGCAGTGTGTTGTGTTTTAACTAGATTGTCACGATCTCTTCTAGATTACACACTAACTCCACTAACACACACACACACACACACACACACACACTCCCGAGACACTTACACAGTCTGTGTGACACGTTCCAGTCCAGGGAATTACACAGAGAGTGGTAGACGTGATGTGGATTGTGTGAACACAATGTTTGTCTTAACACCTGCACCGGTCTGTGTGTGTGTCTGTTTATATATATGTTTAGTGTATATATATCATTTTATATATTTATATATATATTTAGATAGTTTTCTTGTTTCTTCAATGGCACATCACTGTGATACTGGACGTCACACGCTTGGAACACAATCGTGAATTTCAGATTTGCCTTTGTTTCAAATTCAAGCTTCAAATTCAAAATTGAATTGTCATATACACGTTATTCAAATTCAAATGTTATTTATTTGAGAGAGAGAGAGAGAGAGAGAGAGAGAGAGAGAGAGAGAGAGAGAGAGAGAGAGAGAGAGAGCATTGCAGGACTTTTATTTGTTTATTTTTACAGAACTTTTATTTTGGCACTGTCAGAATACCAGTCTTCCTGATTGAAATATATATAGCTTGATTGTAAATACAGCATATAAATATACATTGATTAAAACCAAATGAAAATATTCTGTTCTAAGTCTTTTCTCGACTGGTATTAGTGCCATGACTGAAATTACTTTATAAAGCGATTTTAACAGCCGCAGTCCGTCTAAAAACAGCTGTACGAAATGAACAGAACTATGAAAAAAGGCTGAAAAAAACCAAAGAAAATAAAGAAAAGAATAGTAAATAACCCGGGGAGAACCAGCTGAGTAGTGGCCGTCTCCTCTAGCAATTTAACTTTATAATTTGACTATAAAATAATTTGACTGTAAATACTTTTGGGATTTTAACTATGGAGGCTGAATAAATGTCTGTTCTATTCTGAGCGGTTCAGAACACGTGCTTATTTCTACAGTCATTCAAAATGAGAATATACATACGTATGTCATTTCATATAATTTTATAAGCCTTCAATAAAGGAACTCATTACATTACAGGCAAATCTAATTGATAACAGAACAGAACTTGAGTGATTGTTAATCCCTGAAGCATTTTTATCCTCATCTGACCATCATCTTTTAATCCAGCTGCCAGTCACATGTTAAATATAATTTACCTTTCTGCTCGAGTGATGAATCAACAGCCTGCATCACATCACGCTTTTAATTCCTCCTCCTTTAAAAACGTCTCGGAAATGAAGGGAACGTACAGTATTCCTCCACAAGTCTTCCTCATCATAATCTAGATGAAGTGATGAAGTTTCTCACGGTGGTGTAATAATAATCTCCGCCTGTCAGGTGTGTGAACTGATGGATGGAATCACATGTGGAGAGTCGCTGTCCGTGGTCCTGAAGGATGGTCGCCGCATTTTTGCACTTTACATTTTTTTCCGAAAAAATTTTGATTTTTCTTTGTTGTTGACAACTTATTCACATGAGCTGCTCTATTGTTGGGATTCTTCCTCAATTTTTCAGTGATTTTTAATGTGAAATATAATTTGAAATGAAAGTGTGATTGATTATTTTGTGTATTCAGTGATTTTAAATGTAGAAAAAAAAAAACGACATTTTTCCCAATTATTATCTTCATTATCCATTCATATTATCTCATATCCATGCATTAATAAATAATTTATTAGGTTTAGTAAACCAATGCCACGTTTAATTAAGTTTAAAAATCTGCAACTTGTGTGTCGTGTTTGAAACAATTTGCCCAGAAGTATCCCAGAACTTATTTCATAAAAGCACAGTAATCTAATTTGTTATTTTTTTTATGATTTTTTTCTAATTTTTCCAATTGTATCTAATTATTTTGCTGGTTAAATTTATTTTTAATTTTATTGGGTTATTTTATTTTTTTTAGAGTAGTTTGATATTTATTTGCATTTTAATATATTTTGTATAAGAAAGATGCTGAATCAAAGAAGCAATTAAATAGAAGTTTTTTGTTTCTCCATTTGGTTTTAACCTTCCTACGGTGGGTTTTAGTTGGTCGGTACTTTGCATTAAGAACAGAACAAGTCTGCGTGGCTGATTGTCAGTTGTTATTTCAAACGCTGGAGCAAGAAGTGAACAGTCTTCACATTAAGTGCCATTAATGGAGAATCGCAGCGGCTTCGGTCTAGACGGCCTGGCCTGGTTCGTGACACTTCCTGTTTATTGCATCTAATGGTGTTTTTTCAAATGGCCTCAGCAATACTGGCCAATCCATGTCCCAAATGAGACTCGCGTCTAAGCTTTCTTTATTATTTTCTCTCTTCTCTCCTCAGCGTTTCGTTGCTTCGGGGAAAATACCCCACGGACTCATTAAAGAGTTTTTGACCTCTGATTCTTACTCTGTCACTTTTCTCCTCCTCTCCTGCTTTTTTTCTCCACCTTTATTTCTCATATGCTATTTTTTCTCTTTACTTTTACAGTAATGCAGTGACCCTTAAGAAACCAAAGTTGAAACTTCTTAAAAGTTCAATTACGTCATTGCCGTTGTTACAGTGTAGCCAAAATGCTCAAATATGAAAAATGTCTAATATATAATGAGCAGAAATGCCAATTGCATGTATATATTTTGTACGTTGTATAACACACACAATTATAATTTCGGTCCAATGAGCATTTTAATGGTTTTGTTTAAGGAACCAAAAAAATAGTATTGAAAATAGAAAAGCCAGCCTTTTGTCAAATATTTTATTTTTTACTTTTCTCAATTGATATTTTGTACAATTTGTACAATTCTCACAATTGTGTTTGTTATTATCACAGTGTGGTACATTTTTCACACATTTATAATTTCTAATCGAAATTAAATATAATAATTTTGTATGACATTTTCTGTACGCTTACTTCCGCTCCACATTTTTTGTTACATGTAGCTCGTCACTAAATTAAATAAAATAAAGTGTCACTTCTTTACAATATATAACAATTATATGTTGTTGTATATAATTAGGTCAATATTGTTTTTTTTTTTTTTTTGCATAATTAGTTTCCCACTTGACATACAAATAGTGATTGTTGGCATTAATCAGGATGACGGTATCTTTATACCTACGTAATTCTGTGTAGTGCCTGTATATAATAATAATAATAATAATAATAATAATAATAATTCCTTCAATATATACGTATATAGAAATATCTTGGGCATAATGGATTCCGTGGGAAAATGAGCTGCACTGTCGCTAACACGGATTGCGCCAAAATAAAGCCTTAAACATTCCTGAAACATAAAAATCCTGGTCTGGATGCGAGATCACACTTCTTCCTGCCCACGTTCCCAGCGGAGTCATGACACACTCCATCCTGTTGATACATCCATTAACATGCCGTACAAACAAATCTGGCTTTTTGTGTACATTCCTATTGTTGTCCTTGTGAAAAAGATTTCATTTTTACTCCGACAGTCTAAACAGAAACTCATAGTCAAATAAGTAACTCATATGGGTATAACAGACATATTCATCCATCAATGCACCACTTTTCCATTTCTGGGTCATGGGGAATTGGAGCCAGTCCCAGGGCTTGAATGGTGGATCTTCAATGCCTGAAAGATAAAATTCAAGCATTTTTCAATTAATTAATGAATTACTAATTATTAAATTAAGTAAAAAAATTAAACTAAACAGTTATTCCTACTGTGTTTCATTGACAGTTTACTATTACTAATGAATTGGCTTGGAATGAAGCTCAATACAATAACATCCTGGATAATCAGAGAATCAAAATGAGAATCGCAATTTCTTTGCTCAGAATAAAGATCACGATTCTTTCTGGATATTTTGTTATTTCAAATATTCAACCCTGAAAATCAGGTTGTCAAACAGCAATATAATAACACAATTACTAAAAGCTTTAATTATAAATAAATGGAATGGAAAATATAATGTCATGTAAAAGTAATGTTGAAAAGAAAAAAAAATCACCATTAAGCGTAACAAAAATAAACATTTACATGAACAAGTACAGTATTATGTCCAGTTGAGGATTATTAGTATTGATTGAAATAATTAGCTCTGTTTAAAAGCACTTTTGAAATACTTATCAAACGATGATTATTTTAGGGGGGGGTGAAAATGTTTTCCTCAACTGTAGATGTTGAGTGTAAACACACACACTTCAGAATAAAATCCTTTTTCAGGTAGTAAAATGTGGGAGTTGATACTCTACCTTTGTATTTAATCATGAATTCTCCCTGTTTATTTACTATTTATTTATTTTTTAAAATTGATCGCTGCTCATCTTACAATTAGCGCGCATGATCAGATCGTGAAGAGGCGGGATTGAGATCGCGATCTTTTAACGATTAATCGAGCAGCTCTAATATATAGTTGTATAGATGTCGCTTGAAATTAAGTAAGCTACTTTTGCCACGCTGTTTTAGCTTAGCTTTGCTACATTTCTACAAAATACATAGAGTTAACTTTACTGTAGTGAAGCTACAATTATTGCAGGACTAATTAGTAGTTACCGGTACCAGCCACTTGATTGGTTTTGCGAATGTAATTTCCACATTTGCGAATGCTTCCGTGAGCTGGAAACCCGTAGCTTTCATACCCAAAATACCGCTGAGCAACATATTCAGTTGTAAATCGCTGACAGTTCTGCTGCGGAGGTTGTTTGACGGTGTTCTTACAGTTGATTTAATGCTCAAATTTAGGACCGGTGTGTCACTTCTGGTTGAAGGAAAATGAGTAGTTGCTTCATTATTGCGTTTTGCTGACATGCCACTCACATTAAACGTTACGAGCTAATGTTCAGATTCTCAACAGCACATTACGCTTTAGAAGATCAGGTGTTTTCCACTGTTAGCTGGAGGAAAGCTACTTTTACAGCTCTGAGTGAATATTTATGGTGTTTTGCTGAATATCGAAATGCTACAAATCCTCGGGCGAATTATGCGAATTCCGTGAGCAGGTGCTGAACCGTAAAGAGTTTGAATGCCCAAAAAATTATACATGGTCACCCAAGTAGACTGCAGCTGAAATTGCATCACACACTTCCGCAGGCTTTTTTTTGCACTGTGGAAAACACACCATTAGGCACAGCTCGAGCCCGGGGTCGGATTCCAACACTAACGCTGCATCGTGCGAGTTCACCAGTTCTCGACATTTTTCAGAAGCAGTTTTCAAACACTGATCAGTGTAGCATTAATGGATTGTAATTGATTTCTTTTGAACAATGCATAACGATTTGTTACCTACTGTATGACCTACAATCGGTTGGTTTAAAGGGAGGAAGGAATATGAAGGTAAGTAAGTAGGTACGACTATATGGATTGTAGAGATGGGTATGAAGAGGAGGGTAGGTAGTTATGTAGGTTAGACAGGTAAGTACAGTATGCAATAGGAAGGTAGGTAAAAATAAGAAGGTAGGTTGGTAAGAAGAGGACGGTAGATGGGTAGGTAGGTAGGAATAAGAGGGTATGTAGAAATTAATAGGTAGGTAGGAAAGGTTGGAAATAGGTAGGTAGGAAAGGTAGGTCAGTTGGAATAGGTAGGTAGGCATGCATAGGAAGGTAGATAGGAAGATAGGTATGAAGGTAGGTGGGTAGGTTGGTAGGAATAGGAAGGAAGGTATAATTACGAATGTTGTAGGTAAGAAGGGGATGGTAGATAGGTAGGTATGCATAGGAAGGTAGATGGGTAGGTAGGTAGGTAAGAAGGAATAGGAATGTCGGTATAAAAAAGAAGGTAGGTAGTTAAGAAGAGGAGGGTACGTAGAAAGAAATAGGTAGGTACTGTAGGAACGAAGGTAGTTAGTAGGTAGGTGAGTTGGAAAAGGTAGGAAGGTATGCATAGAAAGGTAGGTAGGTTGGGAGGAATAGGAAGGTAGGTATAAATAAGAAGGTAGGTAGGTAAGAAGAGAATGGTAGGTAGATGGGTCTGTAGATATGCATAGGAAGGTATATAGGTAGGTAGGTAAGAAGGTAGGTAGGTAGGAATAGGAATGTCTGTATAAATAAGAAGGTAGGTAGTTAAGAAGAGGAGGGTAGGTAGATAGAGGTAAGTAGGAATAGTTAGATAGTTAGTAGATAAATGAGTTGGAATATGTAAGTAGGTAGGAAAAGGACGGTGGGTATAAATAAGAAGGTCGGTAGGTAGGTAGATGGTTAGGTAGGAACAGGAGGGTGTGTAGAAAGGAATAGGTAGGTAGAAAATAAGGAAGATAGAAATATACATGTAGTTAGTAGGTTGGTAAGTTGGAATAGATGGTTAGATAGGTAGGTAGGTATGAAGATAGGAATAGGTAGGTATAGGTATAAATCAGAAGGTGGGTAGATACGTAGGAGTAGGTAGGTGGGCAGGAATAGGAAGGATATACAGAATTCTAAAAAGTGGTACATTTTCAAAACGTATTGAAAATATTAAAGTCAAATTGTATATCATTATTTACCATTTCTTTCTGCATTGCTATATCTCCATGAAAATGACTGTCTTTTAGTTGAACATATTATAAAACCTTTTTTCCTAATCACTCTTCATCTCTACGACCTCTAAACATCCTAACAAAAGTTTGCCAAGAAGAGCTCTCTGACATACTATTCCTGCTGTTTATTTGCCGAAAACGAGTCTGCGACCCTCAAGCCACAGTTCTCTATATAAGGTTAAATCCACAGACATACTTTAAAAGAATGCGCCTTAAATGCATCGCCAGCATTACCCTGGCAGTGGGATCATGCCTCTTACTTTATATTTCCTGGAGTCATCTATCTTCTGCCACATTAAAGATGTATAGCGTACATGGATGTGCTGTCGGGGGACAGAAACAAACATTATTCACCGAGAGAAAAACGGAAGATTGTGAGCACAGGAAATCAAGCGCCGCGGGCAAAACTCATTCAAAGCAAACAGGAAGCGCATCACAGTAGCGTCTGATTTCCTCTTAATCAGGGGCTTTTGGAGGCCGTTCCAGGCTCTCCGCCATCATCTCGTGTCTCCGTGTGCAGCTCTGCTGGAGACACGCTGATCTTTGGGAATTCGCAGATTAGCATTTGTTAGAGGTTTAGCTCCAACACACACACACACACACACACACACGTATACACACACGTGACGCCTCTGAACCCAGCACGGATGAATTACCTGATCCTTCTGTGGGCATCTGCCTCCACTTTGGAGACGGACAGATATCGAGATCCGATTCTGAGGCTGATCGGTGTCGGTTTTGCGAAAAAACAAAAACGCGAAAAAACCAAAACGTCGGCATTTGGGAGTAGGTCTGTGAGAGTGATTAGTGAAACTCGGCGGTGGGTCTTCGCTAGAACAAATTCATTACGGGCGAGCAATTATTCTGGAGGTGCGGCAAAAGAGGAATGAAGTGAAAAAGCCGGAAGCAGATCGCTATCAATCAGCGGATTTGACACGTGGATTAGACGCGTCTCTGATCCGCCGTCTCGAAGCGTTCAGCCATTCACGGCGAATTATTTCCCCGTAATTATTGAATGAATTATTTCACCTAAGCAGATGACTTCAGAATACATCAGGGCCTAATGTGGACAGTACGTCGCGTTCTCGCTAACCTGGAGATGGTTCGCGTCACGCACGGGTAAAGTACTTTCCGGTCGATTAGATGAGTAAAAAAATTAGGCCTCTAAATGATGAAGTATTTGTCACAATCAAATTGAGACCTGGTGGCATCATGCCAGGTGGTCAGAAGAATGTGGGAGTGCAAGTAGGTGTGCCTTGCTCTGTAATTGGCCAGCAATCCAGGAAGTGTGCTCCGCCTCCATGCACAGGTATGCTGGGATTGGCTCCAGCTCCCTACGATCCAAAAATTGAAAAATGTTGGAAATGAGTGAAAATTGAGACAAGCAACAAACCTCAAATCAAACAAAAAAAATAGAGAATTTTTGTGTGTACCATATTTACGCCCCCTATAAGTACCACCCTGGTTTTTCAGGCACAATAAATATATATATATGTTTTTTTTTATTTGTTTGTTTATGGCTAAATTACATTAATTTTCTCTTTATATAATAGTATTTTTTCTGACGTGCCTTAAAAATAATTAAGCAATAATCTATTCCAGCGGTCGAAACTACACTTCCCATCATGTTTTGCTGCTCACTGGTTCCCATGAGCCTTTGCGCTAAAAGAGCATAGCATAAAGCTGATTGTATTGGGCTGCTTTTGATGATCCTTTAAATTGTATAGATGAAAGCTATAAAGATGTATTGCAAATTTTATATATATAAATTAGGGCCGTCAAAGTTAACTAGTTAACGCACGCGATAAATTTTAAGTGCTTAATCGACGCAATTAATCACAGTTGCAGTTTTTTTCTCTTTCGGTTTGGTGAAAATGCAATGAATAGAGCCAGAGAGCCGCGCTAGTGTCACCCAGGTGTGGCTCATTATGATCAGAAGCTCAGAGTGATTACTTTGTGTCTAAATAGCAGCAGGTGAAAGTGTTTAATGACAGACACTTGCTCGTCTCATCATCTCTGGGTGTTTAGAATGTTCTTGAATGTTCTTGTTAAAACTGAGACCTTATCCTTATCTGAGACCTTAAACTACTCGACCTTATTTAGACGTTTCAACTGCAAATACGTAACTTGTTTGTCAAATCTGTGTTCAACAAGCCGCCACTGTAGATTCATAGGGATTAGATAAAGACAATACTGTATTTACACAATGTCCTGTTTTTTATTTAGAGTGTAACCTAAAAAAATGGGCACTTCAAACTTTCAATTGATGTATAACACTTACATGTAAGTCCACTTTTTTTGTGTTTTATCTTGAATAAAGAGTGACTCGACCTCGGAGGGTTAAAAAACTAAGAAAAAATATTGCAAATTGAACAAAAATTATACTAAGGGATATCACAGTATTTAAACTAGTGTATATTTAGTGTTGAGTTTACATTCATTTACATATTACACCTTATTATCCATTATTCCAAGCTTTAGTCATTTAATCGCCATTAATCGCGATTCATTTGTTTAGGTAAGTGAGATTAACTAGCTAAAAATGTTTAATCGTTTGACAGCACTAATATAAATATATATCTTGCTTTGCCCTAATGATATATTAAAACATTGCATACAAATTCCGAATCAATTACTAAAATTGCTCCATATTACAGTGATGGTCAATGGCTTCGGCACGTAGCTACGGCGCTAACAGGACTCTACGTGTGTCGTTTCAGGAAGGACTTCCACCAATTAGAAGCAGAACGTTTCAGAAAAGCATCGTCACAAACGTCTGCCGGTTTGAATCAGGCCGTCTGCCGTCTTGCCAGAGAATCGTCTGCTTGTTAAGAGTCTCGAGTGAGCGCGTCTTTGATGCCTATTACCCGCAAACCATGTAAACATCAAGAAAAATACAAGCCAGAATCAGGACGGATGCAAGTGCAAACAAGTTGGAATTGGCCCCAGCACCTCAGAAGTTCACCGCAGCCACCGACCAATCGCGTCGAGGCTCGTTTGCTCTTGCGAGAATGAGACGCGTCCAGAGTTGTGCTTGTAGGCGCCATTCCATTCATCTTCCACCATCGCTGTTGAGCCGTGGAAGGGAACGGGAAGGCTTGGAATCTTGGCTCCCTGTTTGTCTTTGGGGTGCGAGCCATATGTCTACCACGACCGTGCCCTAATTATCCGTACCACGCAGATCAAACGCCGAGAAGAGCGGAGCAGGACTCGGAGAGAGCAGAGCAGACGAAGAAGGATGAAAGGGTTTCCAGCCCGACTTACATTGTGTAATGGGTGCGCAGTTTGGAGAATAGAGCACTTTGATTTACCCTCTATTACGGATGAAAAAACAGCTGAAGACGAGCCCCTGTCAACACTGTTGCCCGTGTTCCGTAATTATACTTGGGCGTAAAAGCCAGACAGACATTTTGAGGACGAGATCATAAGATTGGCGGAGCTGATCGCAGAAAGCCGGTTTACACTTGAGGCTTCTCCATCGATTGGCTTGCTGTCGGATTAAGTGGCGTCAGTATTCCGTTCGCACCTGGACACGTAATTGCCTTTGTGGAAAATTGCGTTTTGTCCTTGTGCATACAACGTTTGTTCTAGCTTAAGCTTTGATTCACGACGACTAGCAGAGCCAAATCAATATGTACATATAAATACTATTACATACATATTGAGCTGTCAAAGTTAACGCGTTAACGCACACGATTCATTTTAAATGATTATTCACGTATTTTATTTATAACGCCGTTAATCACGTTTTTTTTTTAAATCCCCGTGATCATGTCACCAGGTGCGGCTCATTATGATCAGCAGTGCACAGTGATTGTTTTCACCTGCTGCCATTTAGACGCAAAGTGTTTCAGGACAGACATTTGCTTCTCTCGTCCATCTCGTCTCCAGCCACGTGTGTGTTTAAAAAGCAGATGCTTTAGAGTTATACGGATTAGATAAACAGACAACACTGTATTTACCTACACTTACATTTAAAAACATTCTAAGCTTTATGTAGACATGTTTCATGATCGAGTGATAAGTATTTATTAAGTTACAGTTCACTTACAGCTGACAAAGAGAAGGCAGAACGCACTTTTTTTTTTTTTAATAATTATTTTTAGATTTTTATTACTATTTTTTACAAAAAAACACAACGTCTTGTTTTTATTAAGAGTGTAACCTAAGAAAAAATAGGTACTTCAAACTTTCATTTAATGTATAACACTTTGACCAAAATTGAGTTTTTTTTTTTGTGTGTTTTTATTAAAAAAAGTACGACTCAACCTCGGAGGGTTAAAGAAAACTAATTAAGATGACTTAATTTGGAAAGCCAAGCATGACAGGTACCAAAACTAAGCGTATATTTTGCGAAAATATCAGCGTGAAAATAATCATAGCGTGCCTGGCGTGGACTTTAAGAGTAAATTAATGCAATAAAGTTATTTTACTATCGTTCTTTTATTAATTATATGTTATAAGTTCAAGTTTAGTTATATAGCGCTTTCTCTTGTCCCAGACCAACGCTAGATATACTATATATATATATATATATATATATATATATATATATATATATATATATATATATATATATATATTTAAAAGAGAAAGCAAATATTAACACAAGACACTTACATACTCTAAACAGAAACTCTGCATTAAATTTAGTCTTAAATGCAACAAATAAAGAAAGAAAAGAGCGTAAAGAGGAGAAGAGAATTCACGGCCACGGGATCTGGCAGGCGTTACTATAGTGTCACACGCAGTAAGTATTACACATTTTTACTGCATCGGTAATCTTTCAAACCCCATGGACTATAAACCAACATATTTATTCAGCATTACGTCTATAAATACCAGCGCTGGACGGCGTGTATGGCTCACATATTTCCAATGAGTTTGTCTAATGGTGTGAAACGTTTGTGGCCCATTTGTTTGTTTCACTGTTTATTTAATCATGAACCATCATCATTTTATCACAAGTTAATGGCTAAAACGGTTCTCTGTAATTGCGTACAAGTCTGCGCTCTTACTTTATCGATGTTTCGGCTTTTACATAATAATCCGCTCAACCTGCTTGGAGACACAAAATGTAATAAAGTCCGGCTGCTTAAATTTGCCCCTCTGGGGTATTTTTCCCCTCATCGGAGGTTGTGACAGGGTCACGTTTTGCCTCCAGAAACAATTAAAGGCAGGTTGTTGTTTTTTCCCCTCGTCAAAATATCCTGGTTGCCTCAAAAATCGTTCAAAAAATGCAAGATAAGCTCCAGCGAATTACATGTTTTTGTCTTTTACTGAGATGCACTTTGGCACTTCCGTGTGCTTTGTTGACAGACCTGTCGTGGATTTTTTGGAATATCAGCAGCCTCCATTATTACCGAGCGTCCGTATGGTTCCTGGGTTTAGATTGTGGTAATGAAACGCTGACATGAGCATCTAAAGAGCTTAACGCTGCAAGATCATGTGACTTCAGCCACACCTTCACACGACTCAAGGACTTTGTCTGAAATAAGTTTTGTTTCGAATATCAGCATGAACAGCGAGAAATTAATTTAACACGCTGTGACCTCGACTGGGACCAGTGAGCAAGGACAAAGGACACAATGGCTAGGAAAACAACTTTCTTCGAGAGAGAAAAATACATTTTCCAATTCAATTTTTATTTGTCACATACGCAGATAAAAGCAATAAAATGCAACAAACATAGAGATAAAAATAACAATACAGGGAGACATATACAGCATATAATATGCAAGATGAAATATGAATAAAAGATAAAAATGCAATACAAATAAACCTTGAAAGAGTTTGTTTTGGAGGCTGAATGAATGTCGTCGCTCTCCTGACTCGTCTTCAATCGTTTTTAAGCTGATGCAACTTTGGCTCACATTTTCTGTGATGTATAGTGAGTTTTTGAATAAAACACTTACTATAAAATACTATTCTATGAATGTATCTCAAACTAAACGTGTGATGAGTAAAGCCCCGTGATTGGCTCAGTGTCTTTCTGGCTAAGATATCCTGTGACTGGTTCCAGCTTAACGTTCAAGTTTAAGTTTATTTATTTAGCGCTTTCTTAGTTCGAGACCAACGCAAAGTCGCTATGCCAATTGGGGAAAAAAATTGTCTTTTAAGAAGAAATCTGTGTTCAAATATTAGGGAAAAGGAGTCAGTTACAACAAGAAAAATGTCCACTGTATGTGAAGTAGAAAAAGAAGCTTATTGCATAATAAATGAAAGTAAACCTTTTAAAGCTTTATTAATTTGAATAAGAATACTTGAGTAAAATACTCCAGGAAAAAAAAAAAACAGTCTCATAACTTGAGCATTCTTGACTGCACAGGTGATACTTAAAGATTGCGTGTTTTGTTCGGCTGCAAACATAAGAACACAACAGTTGTGCAAACACAACAGTTTCAAACATAAGATTATAAGCATTTTACTTTGTTTTAGCGGTTTAATAAAAGTAAAACTTGTCTTGGAAAAAGCAACAACAAGGAAAACAACACAAAAAAATAATAAATAAATGGTAAATTCAGCTATTGAAAAAGTAAAAATAATTTAACATGGTTAATAAATGTAATTGTGACCGAATCTTGACTTTTTAGCTACTAGGTTAAAACAGAAGAATAAATAATTAAACCAAACCAAATGTATAAATAAACAATTAATAGTGTACATTTTAACAACATTATTGCCTAATATTGTTCGTAGATGTTAACAATAAACAATAATTAACAATTGTAACAACTTCTCTCAAGCTTCAAGAAAAAGCTTGATGGTAAAGGATGGAATTTACGTGTTTTTTTTTGGTTTTGTTTTGTTTATTTTAATTCCAAACATTAGTTCCCCGTTCTTTCTCCTTTTCGGTGGCTTGTTTAAGCCCAACACGGTGATTTTCATGCCCTAAAGAGCTCAAGGCTGCTGCCCTGTAATGAATTATTTTTCTGCTTTCAATCATTTAAGGCCCCGATGCTTTAGGAGCTGCTTTATTCAGACGCTGATTGATCTGCCCTTAGTTTCTCCATTCATTTCATGCTTTCTAGTTTTTAATATAACAGGGGGAGTAAACAGTATCGGCCGACTTTCAGGCAACTAATCATTCTGTTAATCTGAAGGATATGAAGCCCGTGGATGTAAAGAGTCAAGCATGACGGCTATTGTGTGTGAAGACTAAAGGTACAAACAACGACGTTAAAAAGAGCCATTCAAACAGCAAAACAATGACAAATCTCACACTCGGGTTTGTATGTGGCGCACGTACCTATAGATTTTCCTCTCACAAGTCAACAATAATGGTTATAGGAGTGTGTGTGTGTGTGTGTGTGCGTGTGTGTGTGTGTGAGGAGGTTTTATTAGAATCTGAGAAAGCATTTGAGAAAATAAAACAAAGTCAAGCGTGTTAAAGAAAGAATGGGTGTGTTTCTAATTCAATTTGGGAAAAACGGCATGAAGGCATTTTTAAAACTATAGGAATGCGTTTAAACCGCAGCAGTGGAACATATATAGTGGTTGATGCCGTGTTAAAATGTATATTTTTGTTTTTTGCTAACGCAGACTGCCGCTTAAAAATAAAACTAAAATGTTTCCAAACTGATTGCAAAATGATTTGAGAATAGAGACGTGATGACGTTAATACAATAAAAAGAAAACAGCTGTTTGTAATAAAATGAGCCAAAAATAGTTTTATTTACAATGTATGTTTTATTTACCTCGTTATACAATGTAAATAATCCTGATCGTTTTATCTACATTTTTTTTCACTTGTTTTGATTTTTTTCAGCCGCACACACACAAGCACACAATTAGCTGTTTGTAAATAAAATTTGCAGAAAATCGTTTTTTTTTTCTGTTGTATGTTTTATTTACATAGTTATACATGGTAAATGAACCGGAATGTTTTATTTGGATTTTTTTTTGCTGCATTTATTTATTTTTTTAGCCGCACATGTACATGCACACAAATAGCTGTTTGTAGTTAAAATAAACAGACAATTATTTGTACATTGTTACACAATGTAAACAAACCTGAACATTTTATTTGGATTTTTTTGCGGTACTTTGATTTTTTCTTTTCACAAATAAATGAAATGGTGCACCAAAAGATACATTATTTTATTGTAAGGCGATCTTGAGGGTTTTCAAAGCTCAAATTGTTCATATTTATTTTCTTTCATTTTTTTTTCATTTATTTAAAATTCTGTAACCAAACAGAACGCTTTGTTCAGCAACTGATGACATAATGTTGACCTAAAGTTTTAAAAGTGTAATTTGAATAAGAATACTTGAGTAAAATACTCCAGGAAAAAAAAAAAACCAGTCTCATAACTTGAGCATTCTTGACTGCACAGGTGATACTTAAAGATTGCGTGTTTTCTTTTTGGGGAGTCGCTCATGGAGACGATGAGAAAAGGCAGTTGTGTCGTTCAAAGACTTTCATTTGTATTTTCTAATAAAAAAGGGGATTTTTTATTAGAATCTGAGAAACCTTTAAGAAAATAAATGTTCTTTAACATGCTTGATTTTGTTTTGTTCTTTTATTGAATTAATTTGTTATTCATTTATTATAAATTGGCAACCGATGACACAATGTTGACCTAAAGTTTTAAAAGCTGTCATGGCGGTCAATTACAGAAAAGATGGAGCTTCGTTGTGTGTGTGTTTGTGTGTGTGTGTGTGTGTGTGTGTGTGTGTGTGAGTAGATTAGATTCAACTGTATTGTCATTGTGCAAAGTACGTGTACAGAGACGATGAAATGCAACTTTTCATTTTAAACTTTAAAATAAATCACAAACACGTTTACATGATCTTGTTTCGTTGTAAGACGGAGCAATTGAAGCGATTTGTCTGAAAAGGAGACAATAGATGTTTAAATAAGGTAATTATGTAAGTATCAATCAGTGTGTCTCGTTATGTGGGCAGATACTTGGCTGCATTTCTACCTGTTTGCCACGCCCATAATGGGAGGCGCTGTTGCTGCCTGTCTGTTAAATGGACCAATAGAGCAGATTTTACGCTGATTGGAGTCTCTTTATAAGACAACGTATTTGAATAACTTGTTGTTCCACCTCATTACACCTCAGTGGTCAACACACATGGGTTTCTGTGTGTGTGTGTGTGTGTGTGTGTGTGTGTGTGTGTGTAAAGGGATTTTTTTTATTAGAATCTGCGAAAACTTTGAGAAAATAAATAATAACAAAACAAAACCAAGCGTGTTAAAGGAAGAATTATATTCTTTTATTTGATTAATTTGTTATTCATTTATTATAATATGGCAACTGATGACACAATGTTGACCTAAAGTTTTAAAATCTGTCATGGCTGTCAATTACAGCAAAGACGAAGCTGCTGTGTGTGTGTGTGTGTGTGTGTGTGTGTGTGTGTGTGTGTGTGTGTGTGTGTGTGTGTGTGTGGGGCCTTGCTCAAACAAGAAACAGTTTAGCTAGAGAGAGTGTTGCAGTGAATGTGCTGACTTCCTGTGTGTCCTTCTTCTTCTTCTTCTTCTTCTTCTTCTTCTTCTTCTTCTTCTTCTTCTTCTTCTTCTTCTTCTTCTTCTTCTTCTTCTTCTTCTTCTTCAGTGAGTCCATGAGCTAATGACGTTATCGTGATCTCCATCCTTGAAGTGAAGTCTTCCACAGGAATATCATTCGCTCCAGCTACTGCGGAGTAAAAACAGCTCCGTTATCATTTACTTCCCCTCACGTTGTTCTAAAACCGTACTGACCTCACCAAAAGACCGAAGAGATAATATGATGAATGTTTTTGTCTGCTGGCTGAGAGTCAATGTTTTCTGTTGTTATTAACTAGACCCCGATGACTTTCCCCGCGCCGACCGCATCATTAATCACACTGGGTTTCGTGTGTTTCGCACTGGGAAAAAAAGTCACGTTTCCAAACAAAAATGGAGGGTAAATATTGACAATCGTCCAACTTTTCGATGAACCATCTCTCTAAATATCTACTAGGGCTAAATCACAACCTTTTACCCGCTGTCTTTTTTCTGTTTTGTTTTTTTATTCACTCACTTTTTTGCGTTTCATTTTCCTTTCTCCAATTCCTCATAACACACTTAATCGGAGTCGGCTTTACACTTCAGCTTCTCGGTTTGTGATCGAGTCATAAAATGTGTTAATTTTCTACCGAAATGTTTTGAGATGTTGACTTTGGCACTTTGAGGCTTTTTGTTATTTTTTTTACTTTTAATAAGGCAGGTTTTAATTAAATAAGGTTCTAATTAAAACTAAATAACAAGGCACTGTGCATCTTTATTATTGTTGTTATTTTTATTATTGTGTAAACAAACTGCTTCTATGGTTTTTACATACTTTTAAAGCAATTTACAGTTTTTTTTTTTTACAAAACTATAGTAATTAGCAAAACAATATGGACAAAATGTTGACTTTATGAATATTATAAATGTGCACACATACTCAAACACACACACACACACACACACACACATCAAATATATTTTAAAAACACAAGTAAATTATCCCCACATTTTGCTTATTGCACTCTAAATATAAACTGATACGGCTTTAACATATACCTGGCAAAATAATAATGACTGGAATTATGGATGAACTGCAGTGACGACAGATTTATAAAAGTGCACTGACAAATTCTGAAAATACACTGAAAATGTATATATAGCCAAAAAATTGACAAGCTATGTTGTGTAAAAAATGATGCACTTCTAAAATGAAATGAAGTGTGAGTATTGGCAATATTGATTTTTTGCTATGCTATATTATTGATTTTTCGAGTAAACCCATTCTGAATTCCTGAGAGGGCACACACTCACACACACACACACACACACACACACACACACACACACATGTCCAGACTTTGCTGATGAGATAATTGCAAAGTGGTCAGGTAGTTCTATCTAATTACTTTTGGGCAGAGTTCTTGGTCGTGGGGGATTAAACTCTACAAAGACAAGAACTTATTTGTGCAAAGCATGAAATCAATTGACTGATAAGCAAACTAAGACGTGGTCTCGTGAGGTTGGAGGCTGAATATGGCCTGCAGAAGCCAATAGCAACAAGGCCTGAAGGTGGGACACTCCTCCCGGGTTGGTGGCCAGCCAATCACAGAGCGAGACACACACGTTCACACCTATAGGCCATTTTCTACTCCTTTCACGAACGTACGTTTTTAGATGGGAGAGATGGAGGAAACACATCGCGAACGTGTCCAGAGAGAAAACTCAAAATTTGAACCCCCAGTTTGATTTCTAGACATTTCAGAATCAATATATCCATTTTTAAAAATCAACCAATTGGCATTTCAACTATCACGCACTGAAAAAAGTGAAAAAGTGAAGCCAATGAGAAGCTTGCATGTTCTGTACGCAATTTTTATTTTTTTTTTTTATTTATTCTAGACTAGATTAGATTAGAGTCAATTGTATTGTCATTGTGCAAAGTACGTGTACAGAGACGATGAAATGCAGTAAACTTTTCATTTTAATCTTTAAAATAATTCACAAACAGTGACAGACGGACGTTTAAATAAGGTAATTATGTAAGTATCAATCAGTGTGTCTCGTTATGTGGGCAGAGACTCGGCTGCATTTCTACCTGTTTGCCACGCCCATAATGGGAGGCGCTGTTGCTGCCTGTCTGTTAAATGGACCAATAGAGCAGATTTTCCGCTGATTGGAGTCTCTTTATAAGACAACGTATTTGAATAAGTTGTTGCTCCACCTCATTACACCTCAGTGGTCAACACACATGGGTTTCTGTTCTGATTTTATGATATAATGTTAGATGCTCTTATACTCATTATTATTTAAAGTCAACCTGTTAGAACACAAGCCCCAATCAACAAAGGATACAAATTTATGCATTTATTAGGAGGATGTCTGTTTTTCAACCCTTCAGAAGAGAAAACATTAAGAAAAAGTTTGCAATGTCATATAAAACTTAAAAACTTAGTTCCACTCAAAGATGTTTAGGCATTGGCTGAGTAGTGGATAGTTAATTTCTTTCACAGTAAAAATGTTACGTTGATACGAAGTAAAGTGATTAGGTGTAACAAGTTGACGCAACATTTTGATACATTCATACTTTGATCCAATCAGTCACTTTTTTTTCAGTGTAATACAGTAAAAATGTGGCCTACATGAGGCTTTTTAAATGCCATTAGAACTACTGGAATGGATTAAAGATGGCAGAAAACACAAATACAATAAGAACAATAAAGTAAAAAAAAAAAAAAAAAAAAAACAATAAAATAAAAAAAAAAAAAAAGAGTCTAACTAGCTAGTAGCTCAATCCACTAACGTCAAACTAAACACGTTTCCGTTTCTATATGATTATTATTCACCTGCTAGTGAAGGATCTTTTCACATTTGTTTTTAGACACGCTGTTCGTTCTCCTTGTGCTGCGTATCAAGTATTTTCACTAAGTGGCTGAAGTCGTCATTAGCATTCAGCCGCGTTTGTCCGTTTACTCGTCTCCCGCTTCTCCATAATCCCCAGCTGTGATTAGAACTGGGCTGAGAAGGAAAGACGGAGCGTGATACGGAGCCAGCAACCCAGAGAGTTCGGAGTTTCACGCAAGGCAATCAGTTCACGCGCAGGAAGTCAGAATAGGGATTTAAAGCAACAGCCCCCTGGAGGAAGGAAGCAACCCTCACAGAAAGCCAGATGTAGAGGAAATGGGTATTTCACGGGCATGAAAGCGCCTGTACAACACCCTGAAAGGCGAGCAATCAAAGGCGCAGCTTCCTGGTCAGTATCACACCAGCGCGTGGATTTCTTCACACCTGTCGGCCTTTAAAGTCTGCGGTGTGGAAATTAAAATGGCTGCAGCTCCCGCTTTTCTTTTCTCACTGGGAAAGCCGCATTTTCGGTCTGGAATGAGGCCGTCCCATCAATAATGCAGCATGCCAATGGCCAGCAACCAGAAACGTCTTACTGTAAAACTTTTACTTCTTTCAATTACGCTGCCAAGAGCTGCTTATAGTTTTTATACGAGTCCAGTCTCATATGCGGTTTGTCGGATGAAGGTGAGTTTTAATAAGTCCGTTCAATTCAAATTTTATTTGTCACATGCAAATTATACGTGGTACAACATGTAGTGAAATGTGTTTTTTGGTCGTTCCAGCTTAAAACCTAGTGATGGTGGAGGTACAACAAAGTGTGCAAGGGGAAAATACAATAAAAAGATAAAGAAATAGAAAACGATAAAATGGGGTATAAAGATAATTGAATTGAATTGAATTGAAAAAATCCTTTATTAGTCCCACAGCGGGGAAATTTCACGTCACAACAGCAACAACAAATCCAAATAAATAAACAAACATCACCATAACGCACTGCACACATCATAATAAACAAACAAACACAGACCATAAGGAACAAGTATAAAAATATGCTATTCAAAATGTGCAAAGGAAATACAAAAAAGGTTAAAAAACAATTGAAATACAATAAAAACAAGATATGAAGATAAAATATGAAATATGAATAAGAATACAAAAATTCTACAACTGAAACGCCGAAGTGTTTACACGTTCTATTATTATTCTATAAAAAATTCCCAGGAACAGACCGAATCAAAACGCCTTGTCTGATAAACAGGGGATAATAATCCTTCCTCTTCACACGGCGTCAGATAAACAGAAAGAAACAGACCTGAGCTTGAAACTATTGCACTGAGCATGTGAGGAGTCTGACTGGAGAGCAAAGGATCCTGGGAACTGAAGTCCTGACCACTAGAATCCACTTTTTGTCATCTCTTACTCAAGTAAAACGATATCACTATGATATGAGTCACAAGTTAGGTTTGTTAAATAAAGTAAAAATTGTATTTTTAAGAGAACATTAGCGTAATTGAACCAGAAACGTTAAGTAAAAAAATGAATCAGGGGGGTGCTACTATTCGTGTAAATATGATATGTGGATGTCCACCATTAATTGGTAGGACAGGACCGACCAATCACAGGACAGGAAGCTTCAAGACTTTTCACTTCATGTTAAAATTTGGATATAATAATGGATAGAATAGTCTTCTCCTGCTGACCTTTCTGTCTCCATCTTCATCAGTTCTTCCATCCGTCCCATGTCTCACCTCTCACGTTGGATTGACGCCTGTGTGTGTGTGTGTGTGTGTGTGTGTGTGTGTGTGTGTGTGGATTGATGTGTGCTGTTGACTGCGTCGCAAGGTTCATTGCAGACAAGTTAATCCGGCCTCGGCAGGACCAGAGAGAATCACCATTAATAACGCATGGAAGGAACAAATAATATATAATTCCACAGAGCCGTGGGCTTACTGCTGTCCTCCTCACCGCTCAAAGAGCGACAGAAAGATGATGTTTGTGAGGTGCAGGTTAAGACGGGATGTGCTGACAGGATGTTTTTGTCATACAGACATGTGAGATCTTTAAGGTGAGACACTAAAGTCACGGCCTGTGCTAACATGGCGATGAAGACAATTGGCGTGTGGAATCAGATTAGTGGCAAAAATATCAAACGTATATTTCTAAAAAAACGGACGAATATGCTTCACATTCGCGTTTGTTTTTTTGTTTTTCGCTTGCAATCTTCACATTTTTGTTTGAAATTTCTTCGTACTTTTCGTTCGGATTTCTGGCCCAAGTTTCACGTGGGGGCGGAGCTTACTCTGATTGGCTGGTGGGAATGTGATTGACAGTTGATTGACCAGGAAGTGTGACATGCAGTGCTTTTTTTAATATCAGTACACAAACTGTGATTTAACTGTTATTTTTGCACAATATTTCTACATTGTTGTGGTGGCAGATACTTCAGAATAATAGTACACACTGTTGTTTCTTCACATCGAAATACTGTGTGTATGTGCAGTGATCCCGATAGCCTTACAAATAAAATGTATAATTATTGTTGTTATTATTTTTATTATTAATAAAAATAATGATATAATTTTCCGCTTGTTTTTAAAGTCGTTGTCTTTCTGGTGGAGTAATGTGGACGGTGTTGTGTAGGTCCAGACAAACTCATCACTACAAACGGATAAATACTCGAAAAAAAAAACGGATACATTATGAATGTGTTTAAGTGCTCGCCAAACTCCTCCCCCTCTTCCAGTCAATCACTCTCTCACCAGCCAATCAGAGTAAGTGATACTTGGGCCAGAAATCCAAACGAAACAAAAAAAAGACGAAAAATCCGAAGTGAAAAAAGAAGTTTCAAACGAAAATGTGAAGATTGCAAGCAACAACAAAAAAAAAAAAAACGGAATATATTTAATATTATTGGCACTAATCTGATTCCCTTATTGGCCAGGAGTGATTTTTATTTTTATTTTTTTTTTAAACTCGCAATTTTTCAGCTTGAAGCTACATGTTGGTTTTAAGGTTTTTGCATCAGGCAGCGTGTCATCAATCTATATTCTGAACTGCTTTTTGATTTCTCTTTTTGATTTTGGTTTTGTGGCCAATTCGTTCTGAGAGGGAAGACACACACTTCCACTCTCACTCACGCTGAACCATGAAGTCGTCTGCAGGCGTCTTTCAGTCCGTAAGTGCTTTTCTAGCGTCGCTTTTCAACCGTTTGTATTTTGTCCTTCAGCATCAACTTGTAAAAAAAACAGCAAAATAACCTAATTATATTATAACCACGGCCTGGGCACAAGTAGGCCAGGCAAATTACACACAAAATAGAGCAACAAAAATGGGGGATAATTATATGTCGTGAATTACCATAGTGATCTAGTTTCTCTCTAAAAAGGACAAAAAAAAAAAAGAACAATAACATATAATTGTTCCGAACCAGCGTGTGTCAATTACACACGGAGATGAGTGAAGGAAAGAGGCATTGAAATGCGCGACAGATGAACGGATCATTCGGAGATTAGCGCCGCCTGGTCATCAACGCCATCGAGCGCAATTAGACGTTTCAGACTCGCCTCGCTCATGATGGTACGGATGGAGGGAATTTGACATACAGTACATGTCTGTTCCCGGGAGAGATAATGGCATTCCGCTTTTCCCTCTCTGAGAGGTTGAATTAATCTCCAAGGTGACACTGGGTATAAAAGCTGTCGATAGGTGGCCGGAGATGCCCCGTACGAGGCATACTGAGTGGATGGCGTAAGCTCTGTGCATTCACTCTCTCACAGATGGATCAATTTCTCGTTTTTTTTTTACATTTTTTTACTCCGAGCCTGTAAACAAACCAGAGATTCACCTTAAGAAAAGCGGCAGCACAGAGGCAGCGAGGAGCCAGAGGATATTCTCCTTTGATATAAAGCACCCGAATCATTCACAACTGGCACTGCATGAGAGCGGGGAAGCCTTACACACGCTGAATATTTTAGCATGCTTATGTTCTCCGAAAAAACTCTTTCTGGACCGGCTTCTGACATTTTTCTGGACTTGAAACGTTTTCCTTCGTTAAGATACTCAGAGACGGCAAAGACAGTCTCTTTAGATATTCTTTTTTTTTTTCTGAATGTCACACATCTGATTTTTTTTTTATGTGTTTTTTTTGTTTCTAAGTTTCTAAGGTACGGTGGTACAAAGTATTAATTTGTACGTTATATAACAAACACTTTAAGCTGGTTATTAGACACTTCACACGATAAACATCTTCACTTTTCATGGATCACTCGAGTCCCTTTTTTTGGTATTTTGCTCATTTTATTGTATTTTTAATTTTTTTCTTCATCTTCATAGTTTTTCCTCGGGTTTTATTCGATTTTTTTTTATATTTAACTATTTTGTTTGTGTTTTCATGTATTTTTGTCTCTTATTTTTTCATTGTATGTCTTTCTCGTACGTACCCTCCCCTCACCCCATGTTTAAATGCTAGACGATTGGAAAAATACATTTTGAAAAATACATTCAGTTTTGTATAATAGCACAGAATAATAATGTGTATATGAAAATTTAAATTTGAATTGGAAACTAAGTTGACAACCGTCATGGTCAGCATTCAAAAATAATACATTTTTTTAATTACAGTATATCTTGGGATGAACTAAGAAACAATCAACAAAAGTTCTTAAAAAGCAATACGTTTAATAATATTAAGTAAAAAACACAAAAAGTAGTTCAAACGAAATGGTTTTATGGGCTGATGCCATAAAAGAAACACAGGAAAAGCAAAAACTACAAAAAATGTGTCAAAATTGTTGATCAACTTTATAAAGCATAAACCTCTTAAAAACTTCAAATACACCTTGATGAGCACATAAAGCTAAACATAACGCTCTGTGTGAAAACTCAAAGGATTTTGGGAAGCGCAATGGGTTCTGGGAAATGCACCCCAGACACCCCAGATCTAAATCTTATTAAATTAGTCTTAAAACAAATGCTTATTCTCACTTCTCAGAAGTGCCCACGTCAAACAAATCTGTAAACGCCCAAGGTGACAAGTTCATAATCACATGCTTCACCACAGCACATTTGAATCGAGCTTTAATCAGCGGCCTGTCACAAAAATCCTGACGTACATTAGGCTCCGTCATTACATAATCCGCAGTTCACGCCCGTGATAATCCTGAACTCACATTCAACCTTAATGCTGAAAAACTGACGTTTTCACCCTTGAGGTCCACTTCACCTCTTCACGCCCGTCCGTGACACAGAACAAATTATTCTAATGCCCCTGACAGGGCAAGAATCACTCTTTCCCGGGCAACTGATTGGTGAAGTTATCTTTAATTGGTTTAAACTTTGCCCCGGCTGCCTGGGGAACGGCAAGCTTAATTTCAGCAAAAGGTCAACATCAATAAATCCAGTTGAAGAAGGGAAAGTGAGAAAGAGGGAGAGCGAGACGCAGATAAGGAGAAGAGTAAAGATAGGGAGATGGTGCCCATTACCTTAGGAGGCGTGTGAGGGAGAGCGTGTTGAGCGCGACCTCTGACCCCATCCAAAGTGCAGACGGAAGATTAGAATCTCCAGCTTTGCGCCTCCACCTCAGTATCTTCTGTTTATTGCTACCGACCCCTGCCGAGATTGGGTCATATTTTCGTATAATGGCAAAGCTACTCCGTTAGCCGGCCGTATAATAAGTCTAAAACGAAAAGGACACAGACACGGTAGAGGACACGATCATAGAAACAGGAAGAGACAGGAATAAGAGGAGCGAGTGAGCGCGAAAGACTGAGATGGACAGGTAGTTGACCCGCAGCTAAGAGGACAGCTCCATCTATTTTGCGCTGAGAGGTATGAGAGAGAAATTCAACCTAACACAGACATCACTTCCATTAAGCAGCGTGCCATTCCGAAGCGGCGTCTGGGTTTACACGGGCCGCTACGACTCGCCTGTGCCAATCATTAGCATTCATGCACCAAACCACCTTCCACAAGCACTGGCTATCAAACTGGTCATTATCCTCCAGCTCATCTTCTGATTTCTCCTCTTGATGCTGAAGTGTTCAAGTTCAAGTTCATTTATATAGCGCTTTTCTTAGTCCGAGACCAACGCAAAGACGCTATGTGAAAAAAGTAAAAAAGAGAAATGTCGATTCTTTATATGAGGTTAAAAAATAGCGGGGAGGGTGGGGGTGGGGGCAGTTAAAAAGGGGGAAGAAAACAAATTTGTGACCAAAAGTGTGACCAGGACATGCCTCGACTTTTTGTCCATTGTCCAACACGTTTTGAGCGGCTTGAGAAATAGTCTGAGCTCAACTGTAGAATCAATCGGTCCAAGATTCAAACCTCCAACACCTGTTTGCGGCTTGTCCGTCTCCCTACCACTAGGCCATAACTTCCCTATCAGAGATGATGATCCCATTAAGTAAACAACGGATTGGTGATTAGCGAGTAGGTAGAATAAATACTGTACAATAGTTTATAATACAACAAACCACGACTGCTTAGCTTAGCACAACCGGCTACGAGTCCAATGTGTCATCGGAGAAAATGTCAAAACAGTCAAAACATTGGAAAATGAAGAATACTGGCAAGGAGTTAAAAAATCCAAGGAACAGACAGAATCAAAACGCTGGGTCTGCTGCACAGGGGATAATAATCCTTCCTCTTCACACGTGTCAGATAAACAGAGAGCTTGAAACAGACCTGAGCTTGAAACTATTCATCTGAGCATGTGCGTAGAGCAAAGGATCTTGGGAAATGAAGTCCTGACCACTAGAATCGACTTTTTGTTATCAATTATTCATGTAAAACGATATCAAAATGATACGAGTCACAATTTTTTTGGAATTTTTTTGTGCCTGAAAAATATATTCGCGCAAATACGGTATGTTGTCCTCATATAAGTGTCTTTCATGCATCTTTTATAGGAAGAAACACAACTGAAACTGGACCCGAGATGTCGGACCACACAATGTAATCTTCCAACAACTACCATGCATTTCCCACCCTGATGAAGTGAATCTTTGTCGTACACAATTGATTTTCTTCTCTCCAGTACTTTGCCATTTCGAAATGACATTGTTTCCTTCTAAAAGAAGGACTCGAGCAGTGATGAACAAACTCTGACTTCTCACAAATGTCAGTCAGACACTTTTTGACACGTTTGAAGCTTATGAGGACGTCATTGATTATTTGTCACCCGTATTGGCCTAGAGACTCGTTTAGCACGGCAGGGGTTTGAGGGACGGGTGGTGTGGTTTTAAAGTGTGCTGGGTTGGTGACAGCTCGGCTTTACCGTAGCTCAGCTGCACCGCCACAATACAAGGTGACGGGTCCAATCAACCACTCCATCAACAGCTCCTGGCCTAATGCTCTCTCACGTCACAGCCAGTTAGAGAAGACTCTCCTGACTCCCCCACACTGGAGATGGAGAGGAGAGACACCAACATCAACTATAACAGGCTCCTAAATATGGACCAAATATAAGCCATTACCGTATTTTTCGCCATATAAGACGCACCGAATTTTAAAGGAGGAAAATTTGGAAAAAAGATTGAACCCAATACTGTAATAAAATATTTTATATTAACTGAATAAAAATTAACAGCATTTTAAGAACAATTGTATGCCAAACATGTGACATGAACAGTCAGTAAAGTCAGTAAACAGTGATGTAGCGCTGCGCGGTATAGCGGTATTAACCTGAATAGCAATACCGTGGATACCGTGATAATTCATGAATTATATTTTTATATAAGTATATAAACACCTTAGTACAGTATTACACATTAGTTTCGTTACAAGTTGTAACTTACAACTACCAATGACGGCACAGACATTACTAATCAAACACAGTTTGTACTTCACGCGCATACGCCTGACGCTGCGTTTACTGCGCTGTGCCTTTAAGAGAAGAGCGGCTGTTTTAGTTTTAAAGACGCGCGCGAGAAAATCTGCTTGTTTTATTTTGATCAAAGTTTGTTGTCGTTTGGAAATCATGGTTTCATTGTTTCACAAGATTCTGCGCAAGAAAGAAAGCGAGACAACGTATGTAACACCGCGGTATTGCACACTAAGATGGCGGTGAGCGCGCTCCGCGGATCTCTGCATTCGCCGTATAAGACGCACCAACTTTTCACCCTCAGTTTTGGGGAAGAGAAAGTGCGTCTTATACGGCGATAAATACGGTACCAATTCGAACACTTAACACACATTCGTCTGACCTTGGTCTCTGTGCAAAACTGTTTTAACAACAGAACACCTCAATATTCTGAAGCCGTTTTGTTTTTGGGAGCTTTCTAAATCTAAAATGCGTGTGATGTTTCATGCCACGCGGCAGCGAGAATAAAAGTGGTCAATTGCTCTGAAAATGCACTGATAATACGGGCGAGCGTGCAAGTGAGGCGTGAGATGCAAATTTAATCCCTTTTACCGGGAATCTGATTGAAGGCATCCAAAGTAGTGAGGGATAATGGAGTCAGAGAGAATACATTTACATTTATGCATTCGGAAGACTCCCGTGTTCAAAGGGACGTATCATGCATTGAAGGTGTACGTCTGTGAAGCCTATGCTTCGCCCCCCCCAAAAAAATCAAACTTGACTCTTAGGCATTCCAGCACTCCGTTAGGCCGGAGGAAAGACAACGAATTATAACAAACTTTAGAAACAAATCAAATGAATGAAAGTCGACGGCGTTGCGTAAGTGTTGAAGCCTGAGCAGTTTCCACTCTACCTCCTGTGGAAGACGCTCCGTGTGCGGTGGTCCACTCCGATGTGGCGGGTTCATCCGGGAAGCCACATCCTATTGGTGAGAGTTTCAGTCACCCGCTCATTCCGAGAACATTCCGAGTTCAGAACGCAGAACGAAGCATCCAGGTCTCAGATTGCACCTGGTGTGGAGACCTTTCACACTTACTGACATTCCCGGCAAAAATACCGGCATATTGCCTGAATGCACTAATGTGTGAACAGACCAATGCCGGAAAATTTTCGGAATGAGAATCTGTAACGTTCCCGGTGTATTGCCTGCATTGTAAATCAAAGCGCTTCTAGTAATTCTGGCGGATGACGACATTTGTCACCACATCAGAGTCAAGTCAAGTCAACTTTATTTATAAAAGCACTTTTAAAACAGTAGACTGACCAAAGTGCTTTACATTAAAAAACAATCACATAATCCAAAAACAAGATCACAATAAAATGAACAAATAAATATCCATATTACTAAAAAGCGCAAAAAAAAATTTTAAGGACTAAAATGAATGATTAAAATTATCTAAAAATAAAACCAAATTTCATGCATCAAAGGAACTTGTTGAAACAATTACCGCCGTTATTTGTGTTTACTGAGGCGCAGCTGTTTAAAGCGTGTCACCAGTTGATGATGTCACCAAAAATACCGGGATTTTGTAAACGTTGTGTGAATAGTTTTTTTCCGGTAAAATGTGGGAATGGCAGCACTTGTGTGAAAAGGTCTTTACCAGTAAAGTCATTCTGGTATTTTTCATGCACATTTTACTACTGTTTGGCATGTGTTATTTCAAGGTGTATTTTTTTTTTAAATCTGAATGCGTGTCACTCCTTCAGGCCAAGATTTGCTGGGTTTGGCTCAAACATACTGGGGACATACTGGACACGGGAACCAGGGTCCAAGCCAAAGCTGAGAAGCAAAAAGCCAAAGTAATTATGGATCAATCTACCATTAATCCTCAGGAGAGAGAGAGAGAGAGAGAGAGAGAGAGAGAGTGTTCCTTTTATAGTTGTAGGTGATCTATTGTCCCAGTAGTAGGAGGCTGTGGAGTTTCCGTGTTCTGGCGGTTGTGATCTTGGTGCTTATGGCTTAATGGTGGGAGCCACTGGGCAGCTGGCAAGCCAGAGTGATGCCCCCAGTGTGTACAACACTTTCCACGCCCCGTGCCAGCGTCCGGCTGTCTCACCATCCATGATACTCAATCGCATTGCGAGTTCGGCACATGTCCTCATCATCCTTTTTTTATTCGCATTAAAGAGAAAAAAAAACAAGATGTCTACCACGGGAAGCGTATTATTGTCCAGGAGTTACGGCAGAGGTCGTGTTTAGAGGTCAGAGATCAAGTTCGAATAATAATAATAATAATAGGAGTATTTGTAGGGCGCTTTTCACAGTTTTAACTGTCTCAAAGCGCACAAAATAAATACTATTTAATGAAAATTGTGTTTTATTTTAACCGAATGAACATTTTCTGTGTTTATAATGGACTCTATTCTCTGGCCTTGGTGCATCAATTGTTCATGAGCAAACTCCAGTCATCACCATCCAACCTTCAGCTGTCTCGCTGTTGAGAAAACAAAATGTATTTCACTACATATAGTCTTTGCGTGACTTTAAAGGTCATACGGGGATGATAAGAGATAGCCAAGCCTGATAATAAAAACAAACAAAGCACAATCGAACAATGCAATATTCTTCTTACCACAAACCAGCAATAGTGTCTTGTATTGTCCAGTTATATACGTGCACATAGAAGTGATCCAAGAAAACATACATTTAAATACCCGCGAACCAATTCTACACAATGCAAGTCAAAAGCTTTACAAACATACATTTTCAGCTACACATACATATTTAAGTAATTTATTGGCCATTAATATTAGTGTTTGTAATGTTTTAGCAGAATATTGATGATGTGATTCCATGGTTCCACTGGAACTGGTTTTAAGATTTTGGGTTAAATGCAATGTAAGGAAATCACAGGGTTGGAGTGCAAATAGGGTTATACCGTATTCACGCGAATATAAGCACCCTCCAAATTTTCGCCGCTCAAAAACGTAGAAAGCAGACGTGCTACAGTAGAAGCTTTTATTAGCTCAGTAACAGAAATAAAGAAACATTAGACACGCCGCCACACTTAACACCGACTAAATAACACTGGAAGAAGTGAGATTCAACTAAATACAGTACAATAATTTATATTACAACTTACAGAAACTACAAACCACGACCGGTTAGCTTAGCTTAGTGCTAACAGGCGGGTCAAATGTGTCATTGCAGAAAGAGTCGAAACAGTTGAAAATGAAGAACATGGACAAGATGTGAAAAAAAAAATCCAAGAACAGACACAATCAAAACGCTCGGTCTGAATTTGTAAAATTTGTACGTTTAGGAGAATTTTTATTTTGTGCTTGAAAAATCAGGTGGGTGCTTATATTCATGTAAATGCGGTAAATTCCAAACGTACAAATTCCAAACGGTATATTTCAAACTTGTTTTTTACTGCGATAACATTTTTTTTTTTTTTGCCTGTACTCATAACTCTCACAACCTAAATAGCGGACATTTTACAATCAACAGTAGGGATTCTAGCCCAGAGAGTTAACACTTTAAACGCACACACACACACACACACACACACACACACACACACACACACACATGCCCATGCTGTTTGTCCACACAACTGTCCACACCTCGGTTAGACTGTCCTCTGATGCGTCTTTTCAGTTTGACATTTTCTGCCGCGGTCAGCAAGACAAATGTGCTCATGAGGTTCAGTGACTCTGTTTCGCTCTTTAGGCAGCAAACTAAAAAAAAAACCCTCCATACTCCCTAAATAGAGTCCTCTGTTTCAAGGAGGGACAACGGTGAAGCATTATGTGCTTTGTAAAGAGGGATTTTCCTGTGTGAGCCTTGGCTGAAGGCTATAGACACAGCAAACTGATTTCAAGCGAACAGATGCCTGCCTGTAGCAACCATGACAGGCTTTGAGAAGGGGCTGATGGGTCCATGACGGGCGACGCCTACAGAGCACTTTGCTCATGTGATAAGTGTGCATGACTTACACTGTTTTCATCCTGGTGCCCGGACCCTGCACTGCAAAAAGACTTATAAAACTATGAGTTCCTGTAACAAATACCATATTTACTTAAGTCGAGGATTTTTCCCTAAAATTTCGGGCTCAAAGTAAAGTTTATTTTTGTAGCTTATGTTTCTTAGTTCGAGACCAACGCGAAGCATGTATAAGGGAAGCATGTGTAAAGGAAACAGAATTGGTCCGAGAACTGAGCCTTGTGGATCTCCGTATTCGACCCTATGTCTTGTACGTCCAAAAGTGGGGGGCTCGACTTATAGACGCGGTCTAGCGAAATATAAAATATTTTACAGAATAGAGGATCCTTTCTTGCAAAAGTGAAAAACAGAGAAACAAGCGCGGTAATTAGATGAACGTTCATGAGGTGAATGAAATAAATCTTTCACAAAACGGGGCTTTTCATCACATTGGGAAAGACAATGCTTATGGGATCAAACTCAAGGGCCAAAAAGATCAAAAAGAATATTACTTTAAGGTGTACTTCTCGTCTTATTTCGGCCTATAATGGAAGGGGAGTGATCAGGGGGCGGGGCAGCGTATTCGGAAGTGGGGCGTGCCTTTAGTGCACCTTTAGTGTCCCGATAGGCCCCAAATAACCAACTGTATACGAAAACAAAATTGTGTTTTGACTCATTTCTATATTTCTTTCCCTCGTCTTAGAAGTGGGTGGGGCCAGAGGCAGGTTAGAGGCGTGTCTGGGAGGGACTGTGTCCTATTGGAGTCTGGATAATTGCCAATCGGTGTAAGTGCGAGTGTGTATCGAAATGTAAGTACAACTTTGCCTTTCCAGACAAATGCTCTTAACAAATGTTCTTGAACACTAAAGATGCTCTGATGGGTGAATTCCATTTGCTTATATATGTACACACATTCCTTCAGGAAGCCAATCTTCTGGCTCTGTCCCATGGTTATGATTTCCCGAAGGCAAGATTGCCAACACAAAGAGCCACGTATCAACAATTGCCAAGTCTCTTAGTCTCAGTAAGAGCAGGAAAGATTGTTGCACATCTGCGGGCAATTTTTATTGGCAGAGTGTACATGTGTGCGTATGTGTCTCCTGCTCTGTGATTGGTTGGCCTCCGATGTCTCACCTTCAGGCCTAGAGTGGCTGGGATTGGCTGCCGTCCCCCGTGACTGACCAATTGAAAGCCGTTAACGATGGATGGATGGTTGAGTGATCAATAATGTTATTGAATACCTATATAAGAGACGTAAAACAATTAGATGGGCTTAAGTCAGTATAGTGTGGTCTGTAGAATCTGGGGTCACTTTGAAATGTCCTTATTTTTGAAAGAAAAGCAGTCTTTTCGGCAATGAAAATAACGTTAAACTAATCAGAAACACACTTGCTACATTGCTAATGTGGTAAATAACTATTCTAGCTGTAAATGTCTGGTTTTCGGGGCAACACACACAAACTTGAACTTGAACTTAAAGAAGCTATAACTGACCTTCCTCTCAGCAGCTGGAGCTTCACATTTGTGGATCAATCAGACGCTCAAAAAAGCCATAAATGAAGAACGTTCGTGAAACTCGACAGTCTGTCCTTGTTCCTAGAAAATAAAGTGTGACTTTTCACGGCAAACTCAAAATTGTCCAGGTGAACCCAAATTTCTGAACGGTGTATTTTTTTTAATTCTCCTCATCACGTTTTTCGCAAAAATGCATGGCCATTAACAAACGAGAATTGTGCAACTCCCGCAGACGCTCCTGTGACTGTGATGTAATGCAGCCCTACGTGGCGAAAGGAGACTTTATCTAAAGGGAATGTTCTAGAATGGTCTCCATAGCAATGCCAGTGAGTGGCATCTCGCCCTTGATTATGTTTTTGCGAGCTGCGAGTGAATCAAAAGAACTGTCACAGCAGCACAGCAGCTAATCTCAGCTCCTCAGACCGGCGTTCTGCATGTCAATCTCCAGACTAAATCGTATGCATCATCGTGGCTCAAGCAGCTTCGATTTCTCCTAACTAACACAACCGAAGAATCTCCTAAGAGCCGTGGTAAATGATGGGAAGGGGGAAAGATCTTGAGGAGGAACGTTATGATCCGTATTGAATGACAAGCAGGACGCTTTGCCTGGTTAGCGTAGCGTGATTGGGGATGCGTGGTCCATCAGAGAGTCTCGTAGCCCTCGGCAAACAGCAAACCAAACATATTTGAGCTTAGGGATGCTGGGAACCTTGCAAGGACAGGTTGAGGACATTGAGAAGATGGGAAAGACATAAGGGGATCATTTAGGGACTAACTTCTTCAGCTATAGGGGTGACGAGGTGTCAGGGTTTAGTTGAAGAGCTCAAATTCCCCAAAGTAGGTTCTTAAATGGACTTTCCACGAGATGATTCAGTTGGCAAACACGTCCTCGGTCCACAAACACTCTTGGGAAGAGCAGGAAATGCCTCAAAAAATCCTCAAAGCTGAAATGTTTAAACCATGTATTGTCTATTTTCATCAGGTACAAACCAATGTTGTTTAGGTTTGGGTCCAAATTTTGCTCAGTGTAAAATCACCAGTTAAGTTGTGATCCAAAGCATAACTGAACCTATTAAGAAATATAAAAGTTACAAAATGTCAATTTGTGATTTGAAAAGGAAATTATTGACGAGCTAAAAAATCTTGAAATTACACAATAAATCTTATGTGTTTTCTTAGAGAGAGGTCTGAGAGAGGACTTTGCTTATTTCAAGAAAAGAGTACTTGAATTTTCTTGCTTAGAAAAAATTGCCAATTTTGATGAATTTTTTTTTTAAACTAATTTGAGACATTTTTCAAAGTGGACTTTGTTTTAACCCAGAACTTTCTGAAAGAAGAAATGTCAAGTGAAATGTTCTTCTTTTAAGAACACAATGTTTCTCAATTTAAGAAACGCGCTACTTTTCTATATTAAAGCCAATGAGAACAAGAACTGAAACGCAGAATCTTTGTCTGATTTTAATCTGTCTTTTTTAACCTCATTGGCAGATAATTTTACTGGATTACAGTTTTGTTTACTCATTATGTTTTTTATTTTTGTATTTTTTCACGTGGATCTCACACGCATTTTATAAAGACGTCACCTTTCCTACTTTGGTGAATATATATATTATAGTCCTTATTATTTATGTTAATTATTTATGTTGTTTATTGTTGAAGCTGTTGGAACTTTAGACTACGATTTCATATTATTAATTCATTTAGTTATGTATTTATTAGAAAATAGTCTAGGATTGTTTTTTTTGCTACAGGTTTAAGTTTTTACAGATTTAAAATGTTTTATTACAGAAGTTAGTTTTGCACTATTGAAGCCTATTAAAGCATGTTCATCAACCTACAGCTGAATTTGTCTCGCCGGTTCTCCTCTTTTTTTGGAAATCAAAATATAGTCACCCTAATATAGCAGGATGTTCAAGACCCAATTTTGAAGCCCAATGTTTGGCCGTTGCGTGTTCTTAGGCATGTTTGCATAAATGAAGAGTCTGGGAAAGGGCACAAAGGTGTGAACGAGCGTGTGACAGTATATGAAAAAAACATTTGTGGCTGATAAAGGCCATAAAATCTTCAAAATTTCCCCGAGGAGATTCCTAATTGAACCATTAGATCATCACATGGCGTCTATAATTTCAGCAGGAATCCCTCTGGTGCTCTCAACACTTTTCCTCATTGGCTCAAACTGTGCTGCTGTAGCACCTTGTGGCGAGGAGCTCCAACTGAAGATAAAGATCTAAAACGTCAGAGAGGACTCGGTTAAAGCAGAGAAGAGCCTTGTGATGGTTGATAAACTTAATTTTATGAGCAAACTTAACCCATTCGGCTCCACGCGATTTTTAAGCATCTTCACCAATGACTTTGTGATGTTAGCGTTCCAGGGGGAATTGGAAGTCGGGTTCTCCCTAAGTTTTTTCCTCTCACCCCGGAGGTTTTTTTTTTCCTAGCCACTGTCGCGATCTAGCTTGCTCTTCTGGACATATTTTTCCTTTTTAACTGACTCTTTTTTTCCCCAAATTTTTTTTAACTCATATAAAGAATCAACATTTTTCCTTTTGAGGACTTTTGAGCGTCTTTGCATTGGTCTCGGACTAAGAAAAGCGCTTTATAAATGAACTTGAACTTGAACGATTTGGCTTATGGGAAAGTGCCTTCACACAACACGTATCTCTGCACAGAGGAAACCGCGTCTAATGAAAAAAAGAGTTTAGTTGAAGACCTCGAATTCCCCAAAGTAGGTTCTTAAAGGTACTTTCCACAAGATGATTCAGTTGGCAAACACGTCCTCGGTCCACAAACGCAGGAAATGCCTCAAAAAATCCTCAAAGCTAAAATGGTTAAACCACGTATAGTCTATTTTCATCAGGTACAAACCAACATTGTTTAGTTTAATTTTGCTCAGTGTAAAATCACCAGTTAAGTTGTGATCCAAAGCATAGCTGAACCTATTAAAAAAAATAAAAGCGCTATATAAATGAACTTGAACTTGAACCTGAACGATTTGGCTTATGAGTAAACACGTATCTCTGCACAGAGGAAACGCCGTCTAATAAAAAAGTGATGCTTAAAGCGCGAGTATCAAATAACTGTGGTATGATTGTCCAAAGCCGTGTAAACAAAAGCGTCCGAGACCCCAGAGGCGAATGGCTCTTCTGAAGCAGCATTACTCCAGTGACTTCCTCTGTAATACACCTGTGAGCGCAAAATATAGCGTTCTATAAAACTTCTCCATAATCGGGCCGGGCGCCATAAATCCCGGACAGAAATATGAAGTGGGGCTGATATTTCCTTGGCCTTTCTCCAGCAGTGCTAGTAAAAACCAGCCGTCTGAATGACCTCAGCATTATAGATATATCAGGAGGGGGGTGTGGGCGGGGCAATTGAGCGGCCAATCACGTGCCTCAATGGTTCCTCAATAGTTCCAGATGTGAATTCATGAAACACGTGTTTGTAAAGATCTGCGAGTTTAAGTCGCCGCACATCACAAGGAAGGTTTACAGATCTGTGAGAATAATACTACACGCACACACACACACACACACACACACACACACACACACACACACACACCTCCGCAAACACAGTCTTTGCCCATCACATTCTTCACGCCCGTAGATCAATACGTCCTTAATTAACACACGCAGAAATACATAATACAACAGATTGGCTTCTCCTGACGGAATTATCAGCACTTACCAGGCAGCAAAGGAACACGGTAAAGTCGCTGATAAATGGAAGATAAGTTAAGCTGCTGTGCTTTGTTCTGGTTGTTTACTTTATGTGCCTGTTTAGTAAAAGTGTGTGTGTGTGTGTGTGTGTGTGTGTGTGTGTGTATACACTTAACTTTTTTAGCTGTAACCTGTGGTGTTTTTACATTGAATGACGCCCTGGACAAGACCCTTACACACTTAAATAAATCTAAATAATATTTTAAATAATAATTATAAAATAATAATAATTCATTCAATTTATTTATTCTTTTTTAAATGTCAAATCACACTACAATACTTGAAAACACAAACTGAATGTATAATGTGCAAAATGCATTTATATAATTTGGAAAATACTTAAAAGGCCATAAAATTGTGTTTTTAACATATACATCTAAATATATATTTTAAAACTATATTATTTTAAAAACTTATTATTATATATATACATATATATTTCCATATAAAGTGTATTCTTCTATTCGATTGAATGCATTTAAACACATGAAAACAGTTATTTTTTTATGTATTCATTATTGAAATTCATTAATGCTTATAATTCATAACAATATAGGCATGCATATGTTAAAAGCAATAAAACATTTGGATATATTGGATATATGTGTTTTGAAAATATATAATGAAATATATTAAAACAATCGTTCTCTGATACGTTACTTCTCCGTATACGTATGTAGCATATAAATGTAGTTCTTTATTGATGACATGGATACAGAAAATACAGTTGCATACCTTCATATTTTGCTATTTTTCCCTATTTTCTCATTTTTCTAAATTGGCTTCACGGATTCAAATCAACAGATACGATTCGCCCTGTTTCTAAAACCGCCACTGGCTGTAACCAAAGACTTTTGTTTTTTTATCATTACTTTGCTTTTCTGGGTTGAAGCTTAAAGTCTTTAGAGAACAAAGAAAACAAAAACAACTCGTGCAATGTCAATACAGTAGTTGGCAAGTAGCAAGCACACTACAAACCCTGTGGATGCTTTGTCTGAGGCCAAAAGTGCACACTTTATTAATGTGCCGAGCTTATGAAGGGGAAAATGTTTTATTGATCAAGGAGAAACATACAAAAGGGAATATTTAACTCGGCATCATTTTCACAATTTGCAGAAGAAAATACAAAACACAACAGGAGCTGTTTGGGCCAAACCAGGGTTTGCCGTATCTTTTGATTATTACAGACATTTATATTGTGTATACAGACACATTTATATTTATATTGGATAATATATATGAGTGTGAATAAAGGAATTGATTTCTATATTCTAAAATACAAAACAGCATGAACAAGATTGCGTTTAACTGTCTATATACCACATTAAAATCTGTTGTGTTCCTCTACGTTACATTATTCACCTGCTTGGTTTCGATTCTACATTCTGATATTGACTCGAGACGAGCACGACTCTCTAGAAGCAAACAAAGATGACGAAAGACCGGCGAGTGATGAGAAACACAGACCAGCTTGAGAGAGAGTCAGGACAATTATCCAAGTCTCAAAAAAGCAGTCAGGGTGATATTGGCTACTGTCTCTTTAAATCTCCTGACCCCTCCCCCCCGCCCCTCAGAGACAGCGAGAGAGCCGTCTCCACGAGCAGCCAAAGCCTGTCCATAAACTCCTGCCTCTTCCTTTCTCCATCTGCCAGTGTGTGCAGGAGAGAGAGAGAGAGAGAGGAGGGGACGGAGCCAGAGTCTGTCCGTGTCTCCACAGGCTTCGGATTCTGAGGTAAAAGCATCAACCCTCCCTCTGTAAAGGACTGTCGTCACGAGCGACAGGAGATGTCTGTTCCATAGCAGCATCACGGGAGCGGCTGGATGTGGATGAGGCAGCATCAGCATCAGCAGCAACAAGAGCATCCGAGGAGTTCCAGGAGCCAAGGCGAAGACAAGCATCTGATTATTCCTACCTCACTTTCTCACTGAATTACAGCCTGGACTGAACCCTCCGTCTAACAGTAGGCGAGTGGATGGACTGAGTGAGAGAGTGAGATTAAGTGTGGGGAAGACAAAAGTGTGGGTAGGAGAACAATGTGGGTGACTGTGGGTGATAAGTGTCGGTGTGAATGATGGTGACGGAGGAAGGCTGAAGCTGTGTTTTGTGGAAATCTGTTGAGAGAGAGAGAGAGAGAGAGAGAGAGAGGGAGGGAAGACAATCGTGCCCTCTCTTCCCAAAGCAGGGTGCCAACATCTTTAGTGTTGATATTTTTGTCAAGCCTCAGCTTTTCATGCCGTTCCTTTGGGTGGGAAATTGATTTTGTGTAATAAACTGAATCGGCTGATGGAGAGAATCAAGACGTTGAGAAAGTGGGCAGAATGATTAATACGGAAGAGAGGAAAGCTGACAGGAAGAGACACGTTGTGAGATAAACAAGAGGAATTGCTCTCCCTCCTGTCTTTCCAGGTGTTGAGTCAGATTTTCTCCTACCTGCTTTTTGAAGGGTCAATTTCGTCTTTTCTTCTCTTCCGACTCCTGGAACTTGGAATTTACTTCCCCTGACCACATGAAGAATTCACAGCTCCTTTGAACGCGCCGACTGGCCTCCACGTGGCTCTAAAAGGAACTAGGTGTAGATTTGTTTTCATCAAAGACGTGGGAAGAAAGTCCGTGCCATCTGAGACCCTCGGGGGATTTGCACACCTCAATCTGAGAGAATAATCCCACAGCTAACGTGAGTATCGTTTTCCCATCATTTTTCAAGCATTTCTCTGAAAACACTGCGAAGAATACGTTCTTTGCTGTTGGAATTGAGTGTGTCGTTTTCCATTTGTCTCTCTGCTCTAGATTCACTCACAAACGAGGACTGTTTTACCTTTTGATTTGAAATTTCGCTCAAGAGGAGGAGGACAAAAAAAGTCATAAAAGTTTTAAAGCAAACCATCCACTGCGGGTGGAAAACAAGCGCTTGGGATTTTCGCAATTGGCCTTAGATTGGATTTTATAAGGTTCCAGAGTGGAAACTCACACGACGTGGGGATCAATCTCTCTCACAGCATGTGACTGCCACCAACATGCATTCACAGAGGAGAAGATCTCTCAGCCACAGACACCATTGAGTCCGACGTTCCCTCAGAAGAGTCCCGTGCCCATCCACTAAAGTAGGAGTGATCCACCCCAGAGTGACCCACAGGGCTTCCGATTTCCTCATCTTGGGACATTTCGTGGTGTGTGTCTTTCCAGAAACGAATAGTCTGGTCCTCCAATGATTCCAGAACCACCCTTAGGCCCCGGAGCCCAAAGATGCCCCGCAGAACCCAGCAAAAGGAGGCTTGAGCCCAGACCCAGAGAGGTCTCTCAGCTCTCCAGGCATTGTTAAAATGTTGAACCTTCCCCGTGTAGCCCGAGCCCCTGATCGGATCAGTAGCACTGCGGCTCCTGGAGGCCCCAGACATGGATGGTGGCTCGGCTCGCCCCTGCCCTCAGCGCTCCGCACCCTGGCCCGTGAGCACCCAGTGAAGGATGTCCCAGAGTGGAGCTCCAGCCCGGGAACCCTCTGAGAGCCCCAGTCAGAGAGAACAGATCCGCAGCCACATGAAGATGGTGATCGAGCAGCTGGAAGGAATCCTCAAGGAGCTGAAGGATGTGGCTTATGAACTGCGGGAGGTAAGAGGCGTCAGATTTATTCCACTAGTTCGCACGGGGCGAGCTCAGGCGTTTGGTTTGGTCTTAGTCTGTTGGATTCATATTTGCATTTTAATGATATGGTATGTTGTAAAATACACTGCTATATTAACGCTATTGACACTCGTGATGACAGCACTGCCTACATTTTTAGGGGGTTAGGGTTAGGGTGGGGGGGTGGGCGGGTTGTTAAGTAAAATTTCAAGATTTCTAGAATTCATTTAAGACTAAATGAAAGACTATTTTGGTTGCATAGAAACTGTTTGTCGGGCCTGGTGACGACGCTGGTGATTCTAAAAAGACGATATTTGAAATTGTTCTGATTGGGAATGGGTTAATTGAGCCATTTTGGAGGGAAAGGAAAAGGTGACTTTCGTGATATGGATCAAATGCGTCGCACTGAGGGTTTGTAGCTGTATAGAGCAATCGCGAGGAGATAAAAAACGGGAAAATGGTCCAAGGTAATGAAGGATGGAATCAGGTAGGAGTCAGTCTTTGCGGTGCGATACTTATGTAAGCACTTTGTTATTGTCTGGATTCTTACTGTATTCTGCACACTGCCATGGTTACAAGATGAAAAGACTCCACCGTGTGTGTGTGTGTGTGTGTGTGTGTGTGTGTGCGCGCCTCTCGCTTTTTGTGCTTAAAAGAGAGAACTGACAGACGTCTGTCTCCCTGGATTTCACATTTCAGCTGACTAGACTTAAAGACAGACACGGGCCCGTTCAGAAGGTCTAGATCAGACGTGTCAAACTCATTTTCACCGAGGACCACATCAGCATAATGTCTGGATGTAACTACATGTAATCAGATATAATGTAAAATAAATGTAACTACTCTTTAATGTTAAACAACTTTATTGTTAAATCGTGATCACTGTCCCTGGTCCTGAAATGGCCTGGTGTCCCACACAACTCATTATTCATCATAACTTATTCAAGTGACAATTCTTGTTGCGTAGAAAACCTTTGTTTGTTTGTTGCTCTGACATAAATCTTTTTACAGTTTGTCAGCTTATGAAAACACACATAACTCCATTAATGACGGATCAAACTGTCCAAGTGAAGAAAGAAAAATAACATCAAACTGTGGTAACACTGCCACGGTTACCGCAGTCGAAAGGCATTGTGGGAAATGTAGCTTTCAGGTCAACGCATGGTTTTTAATTAATTTTTTTGGTATTTATTTTTAGACACTCAACTTTTAAGCTCTCGCGGGCCACATATAATGACACGGCGGGCCACATCTGGCCCACGGGCCGTGAGTTTGAGACATGTGATCTAGATGATGATGTGCAGGCAATCACCGCATCCACTTATTTTTCATCCCTCACCTCTCCGCTGACTGGCAAATCCCTTTCTTCTTCTTCTGTCCTCTGGGCTCAGCAGCATCTGCTTCTCTCCATCCTCGCCACTGTAGAGCCAAGGGAAGCAGAACTACAGCACAACTACACCCTCAAGTCTCTCGCCCGCGCCTGAACGTGATTGATGAAGTAGGAATAATGCTCGCTTCGGCTATTTATAAACACCACGACTCGCCGTGGCCCAGTAAACGGCTCCGTGCCCACACTACATATGGATCAAGCTAAAAATAAAGCACAGGAGATTGTAGACACGGCGCGGGGAACATGCAGCGGTGGAGAATATACGCATCCTGGAGCATTACGTTAAGGAGTATTGATGATCAGTCCAGGAGGGAATGTGTAGATGGCAAACGTCAGATAAAATCTTTAATTCTTCTGGCCGTATTAGAAGAGTAACTGATGGATGGCACTCGATGCTGGATGATACTTCAGGGAGGCACAATAATGGGGTCACATCAGATAGAATGACACTGCAGAGTCTGGTGAGGAGAGTGAGCAAAGGGTTTCCAGCCCGGAACGTCGTCATTAACGGAAAATGAACAGTTTGATAAAAAAAATGAAAAAAGGAGGTGAAAACAAAGTTGATAAAAGGGGAATGGGTTGACACAGTGGCCTTGCAGAGTGGATGAGATGTTCGATGTTTGGTGGACATTTTTCTTCTTTAAAGACAATTTTTTCCCTCATTCCGAATAGCAACTAAGAAAAGCTCTATACAGAGATGTAAAGAGTATCAGACAGTCATACTTGAGTAAAAGTACAGATAATTATTGTAAACATTACTCCATTACAAGTAACAAGTCATCAATTTCAAAAATACTTGAGTCAAAGAAGCAAAGTATCCAATTCGAAAGAACTTGAGTATTTTACTCTGTGCTGAATTTAATCACACACAAAAAACCCACCAAGAACTTCTATTCATGAGGCTTTGTTTTCTAATACAGAAACGAAATTGAACACCTCAATGTTTTAAAAATGTATAAAAAAGTAGATAAAAAGAACAAAAAGTCAGTCTCAGTCAAACCGAAGTGTGCAAACAAAAATTGTGTCAAATTCTGATTAGTAAATTGTATAAGATGTTCACATCTTATAACGAGTAATGGCAAGTGTCAATTCAGATGTAGTGGAGTAAAGATACAGATACTCGATCACAAATATAGTGGAGTTGAGAGTAAAAGTTGCTTTTATTTTTGATACTTTGATACAAGTACAAAGTAGCAAGAAACATACTTAAGTAACAAAGACCATTTACTCAAGTACTTTACACCTCTGGCGCTATACAGAAAAATGTGAACAAGTGTGAAGTTCTTCCTGTGCTTGCGTGGGTTTCCTCCAAGTTTCCTCCCACGGTCCAAAATTAGAAAAATCGCCAGACAATCGCTCATGTGTGAGTGAGAGTGTGAATGTGTGTTCTTCTCAGTGATTGGTTGCCACCAATCGAGGGGGTGTGTCCCACCCTCAAGTATGAGAGTTTGAGAGCTCCCCACGACTCGGAAATGGAAAAGCACTTGAGTAAACAAACGCATGGACATATCCATCTCATAACCCGGAGGACTAAATGTTTGTGAGGGTTTAGAACAGGGTTAGGCAAACTACGACAAACTTGTAAAAATTAAATTCAATTCCAATTTTTTTTAATGTAAATCCGGTTAATCTGTTATAAAGGGTTTTTTTTTTAATTTAATGTAATACTTTTTAAAAAGCGGAACCATAAACACAAAATGTACGAAAAAGAATTGTACTAGTATTTTTATAACATTTATTTTTACACTGTCTGTCTCTGGAATCAGACGCCAAAAATATCAAACGTAAATTTCAAAGTAAACAAACGAAAATCTTCACGGTTTGGTTTGAACGTTTTTCTTTGCTTCCAGTGATTTATTTATTTATTTTGTTGTCCGTTTCATTTGTTTTTTCGAAGCTTCACATAGGGGCGGAGCTTACTCTGATTGGCTGGTGAGAGTGTGATTGTCAGCCGCTTGACCAGGAAGCCCGGCCCCTTTGTCAAATCTTAGAACCCATTGTGGCCCGCCAATCAAAAAGTTTGCACACCCCTGGTTTAGCAGCACATGTTGAGTTTACGTGCGTGTGAATCGACTGTTCGTCCCCTTTAACCCTGTTTGACTTCAAAGTGCTGCGAGTTTGTGCTGATACGGGAGAGAGTTACGTAACGCGACCAGTAACTTACGTAAAACAGCACAAACAGCTCTGAATTAGTCATCACTTCTGTCATTCCGCAGCGCTTTAGCAGCTCACACGAGCCTCCTCACATCTCAAACTCAAACTCAACCCCACAAGCTTCTGCTGCTGCACTTCTTAATTAATGCTAACGGCCTCCGGCTAAGATCATCCTTGCAAACAAACGCTGAGGGAAATGCTGTCATTCTAGCTCACGCAGTGTTCCGATTGGGCTGAAAAAACGGAGTTCTTGAAAGAATGCGTTTAAATACAAGAGAAAATCCTTCACAATAGGTGGTAGCAAGTCTCTCTCATCCTCTCTCTCTCTCTCTCTCTCTCTCATCCTCTCTCTCTCTTTTTCACTCGCTTTGTTTATTCTCTGACTATCTCTCTCTAGCTCTCTGTCTATCTCCGTTCCTCTGTCTCCTTTGCCTCTTTTTCTCCTTTGTCATACATATATTCTCTCTCTCTCTCTCTCTCTCTCTCTCTCTCTCTCTCTCTCTCTCTCTCTCTCTCTCTCTGTCTGTCTCTCTCTATCTCTCTGTCTGTCTCTCTCTCTCTCTCTCTGTCTGTCTGTCTGTCTGTCTGTCTGTCTGTCTGTCTGTCTCTCTCTCTCACTCTCTCTCTCTCTTTCTCTCTGAGACAGTTAAAACTGTGAAAAGCGCCTTACAAATGCTCAGAACTTGAACTCTCTCTTTTTCCCTTTCTATCTCTCTATCTCTCACTCTTTCTATATCTCTCTCTCTGCCTGTCCCACTCTCTCGCTATCTCTCTCTCTATATGTATAGACAAATATATTAGACACACACACACACACACACACACGCACACACACACATTTATATATTTAATTTCTTGGTAGCATGTCTCCCCCTCTCTCAGTCTCTGATAAATGTATTTATTTTTAAATTTATTAATACTCATCGTCCCTACCATTTGCAACAACCTTTGCATAAAATACTAAAATATTAACATTTAATTACATAGAGAGCATTACCGTGCAGCTCATCAAAATATAATGGTTTTCTAAATGGAATAATAATGCTTTTGTAAATATCAATTTCAAAAAATGTGTACTTTATTGAATCTTTATTGAAGTTTGCCTTGTTTTCTCGAGCCAGCAGTTTCGCTGCCATATTCTCGCAAAATATTTTTCAAATGTAATATTCGGTATAAAATATATATTATTAGAACGGCGATCACTGTCCCTGGTCCTGAAATGGCCAGGTGTCTCACACAACTCATTATTTATCAGAACTTATTCAAGTGACAATTCTAGTTGCGTAGAAAACCTTTGTTTGCTTGTTGCTCTGACATAAATCTTTTTACAGTTTGTCAGCTTGAGAAAACACACATAACTCCATTAATGAAGGATCAAACTGTCCAAGTGAAGAAAGACAAATGCAACAACCTTTTTATATATTCGGTATAAAATATATATATTCATATTATCCCACACAATAGCTGTTGAATCCGCCTGGATAGGACTAAATATTTTCCCGCCGAGCGAGCCTTATATCATCCGTAATATTGTTAGAAGATTCCACCCATTGGAGACAAATCTAATGGCTTTTAAGCGTTGCATTATCACGCTGATCGAAACAGACAACTCTCTCCCCAGAGTCGTCTCCAAGCTGCTCGGAATTTGCTAATCAATATATTTCATTAATGAGACTATCCAGCGGCTCTGCTCGCGTCAAGTCGATCCGCTTCGGAATTCTCCCTGGTGTGGAAACTTATGGAGCGCTACATGCCAAAACCATCGATAACACAAACACTCCCGTTCGCAATTAAACGAGCCCTGGTGCGTAGCCGGCCAATCACAGCCTCTCCTCGGCTTCATCGAGAAACACGAGGTCTTGAAGTGAAAGGAGCGTGTGAGGAAGAGGAGAGAGTGAAAGACACGAGACGGAGAGGAGAGAGAGTCTCACAGCGTGTAATGAGAGGGACGAGTGTGATTTGGACAAAGAGCACTTATCTGTTCTCCAGTGCGGCGTCTCTGCCTGAGCTCCGTCCTTTAACACATCGGTTTATCACCTCAACGCAGAGGTTTGGAAGACACGACATAGTTGCTTTGAATCACAGACAGCGTGATTATGGCGAGTCGTTAAGAGCGAAGCGGGTAGAAGAATGTGACCTTTCGTGTTGGTTTTAGATGGCGGTTCACTGCCTCAAAATCATCCGTTTGAAAGTTCATTAGACGGAAGATTCTTAGTTATTGCGTAGCGATCTGGCTCTGTGGACAAAGACCCCACAAGTGCACAACGGGGCCCCACTTTGTGCTAAAAACTAGCATTCTGGGCCCAATTTTGTGGTAAATGCAGGAACACACACACACACACACACATTCTCGATTGGTTGTGTCTTGTCTAAAGGCCCAGACTGGCTGGAATCAGCTTCCACGTGGCCCAGAAATGAAAAATTCAGTTTAGAAAATCGATGGATGGATGAATGGATTCACAATGTACTCAGCAATTATCTTCAATATTAGTCATTCATTTTAGTTCTTTCTTTTTTGTGCTTTTTTAACAATATATTTATATTTATTAGGGCTGTCACAGTTAACTAGTTAACGCACGCGATTAATTTTAAGTGCTTAATCTTTACAGAATTAAGCAATTATTTTCAATATTAGTCATATATTTTAGTTCTTTCTTTTTTGTGCTTTTTTTAACAATATATGTATATTTATTAGGGCTGTCAAAGTTAACTAGTCAACGCACGCAATAAATTTTAAGTGCTTAATCGACGTAATTTTTTTAACGCCATCAATCACAGTTGCTATTTTTTTTACTTTCAGTTTGGTGAAATGCTAGTGTCACCCAGGTGTGGCTCATTATGATCAGAAGCTGATCATTCCAAGCTTTAGTCCTTTAATCGTCATTAATTTGGTCAGGGAAGTGCGATTAACTAGTTAAAATGTTTTATTCGTTGGACAGCACTGATATTTATTTGTTACTTTTGTTGTGATTGTGCTTTTGATCATCGTGACAGTTTTTTTTTAATGTAAAGCACTTTGCTCAGTCTGCTGTTTTGAAAGTACTTTTATATATAAAGTTGACTAAACTTGACTTGAATTTGAAGTTCAGCTTTATTGAACAAATCCCGAGTCAAATCGCGTGAGACCCGTTTGTGAAGGCCATTTCATCGTCACTACCACACACATCAATTTGCTTAGAGTATCTGCTGCGAGTGAAAGCCGTTGTGAATATTTTGAACTCTATTGTAAGTCGTACTGTGGTGTGCGTTCTATTTCTCAGGGAACGTACTGTGACGAGAGTGAAACAGAACAAGGCTTCACTTTGTTCTGCGGCTGGAGTTGTTTGTGAGTCGTCAGCTAGAAATGTGTGTCTGGAGAGCGAAATATGTATCGATCTCTGCTGAAAATCACACGCATCAACACATCACGCGGAGCGAGTCGAGAAACACGCATCGTAAGCGCTTCACCATTACTGTGATTGCTCGGGCTTTAGCGTTATTTAAAATGCAGCTCGACTCAAAAAATAAAGTAAAAGACGATTTGAATTTGTCTTCCATGACCCAAATTCCTGATATTGTAAACAACTATGTGATTTTATTAACATACTATCTATCCATATAATATCTTTCCATCCATCCATCCATCCACCCAATCATCCATCGATCCATCCACCAAATCATCCATCCATCTATCTGTCATTATGTCCATCTATCTATCTATCCATCCATCCATCCATATTCTTTATGATTAAAAAGAACCTTGGCACAATTGAGTCTATCGATATTTTTCATGCAAATACCACGTTTTTTTTTTTTTTTTGCTAGCTTGACTCGGTCAAACACACACACACACCACAGAACAACAGTTAATAATGTAACACACACAGATTAACACTCTCTTTCTCTCTCTCTGTCTCTCAGTCTCTCTCTCTCTCTCTCTCTCAGTGTCTCTCCCTCTCCATTCTCTCTCTCTCTCTCTCTCTCTCTCTCTCTCTCTCTCTCTCTCTCTCTCTCTCTCTCTCTCTCTCTGGGACTGTTTACTCTGTCTTCCTCTACACAGCTTCCCACCAGACCACAGCTAAGCTCCGTGTTACACTCCAAAGTCCCTAAGATGGAGGAGATTACTTCATGTAGATTCCTCAGATCATAGAGCCAGCAGGACACCGTTCTTGGAAAACAGTATTTCCAGGAAATACTTGGAAGTACTTTTTGCTGAGAGGGAGAGCTTAAGCGCAGCAGAGCGATCGAACGTGATCAGACGAGACAATAACTCCCAACATTATTATAATCTCTTAAAAATGCTTAAAAAAACATGTTTGTAAGTATGTTAGAAAACTTGACTTAACCCTCCCGATTTTTGGTCGAGGAACATCAAATAGGTTCGCCAGTCAATTTGACCCGAGATCTTTTATTATGTATATTAGTGTCAGAAACCAAAAAGTTCCCCTAAACAGTGTGTGTGTTTGTGTGGGTGTGTATTATGTCTCATTGTTACAAAGAAACAAATAGTATTCGATCTTTCTGACTCTTTTTATCTTGCATTTTGTCTGAAGGGTCAAATTGAGCCGAACATTATCTGTTATCTCCTTCTGACCCAGAAATAGAAAGGTTTTTAAAGTATATGGGCATTTACTACTAGGTGTAGCGTCACAATGTCGAGAATGCTTGCTGTCAACACTGAAGTAGAGACACAGTAAACGTCATCGTGTTTGTTGGTGACCCGCAGCAGAATTCTAGACGACCTCGGATCGAATTCTGGATGGAATTCAGGTATGTGTGATAAATAAGGGATACGAAAAAAAAATAAAGAAAAGCTGCTGGGCAAACAAGTCACACCATGACCTCAACAGAACAGTAAATAAGCAACTGTGGAATTCGAGACGGTGTTAAATATATAAATCCACTTGACATATAACGTAAAACCTCTAATAGAACGCCATGGCTCTTCAGTCAAGGTGGCGCTTTATTTAAGATTTTAAGATTATAGCCAAGACCAAGATGACCTCCTGCTTACTCGACCCTATACCAACTTTTTTACTTATAGAAATCCTAACATCCAATCTTGTTATCAAACCAATCTTGAATATTATAAATTCGTCACTAGCTCTAGGTCACGTGCCACAAGCATTCAAAAAGGCCGTCATAAAAGCGCTTATTAAGAAGCCACATCTTGATGCCGACGTGATTGCTAATTATAGACCAATTTCAAACCTTCCAATTATATCTAAAATTCTTGAAAAAGTTATTTCGGGACAACTCTGTAAATTTCTGGAACAGAACAATAGATTTGAACAATTTCAATCGGACTTTAGACCGCGCCACAGCACAGAAACGGCACTAATCCGGTCACCAACGATCTTCTAATGGCGTCAGATAAAGGGAACGTCTCACTCTTAGTTCTGTTAGATCTTAGTGCTGCTTTCGACACTGTTTACCATGACATTTTAATACATAGACTTGATCATTACGTTGGGGTTTCTGGACACGCGTTAGAATGGTTTAGGTCCTATCTGTCCTATCGCTCTCATTTCGTCCATGTAAATATAGTCTCATCACCCAGATTTAGTGTTAAATATGGAGTTCCACAAGGCTCCGTGCTCGGACCAATCCTATTTGCACTTTATATGCTTCCACTAGGGGACACAATCAGAAAACATGGTCATAGCTTCCACTGTTACGCAGTAAATAATAAGTATTATTATTATTAGAGGGGGCGTTCTACTAGAAGGTGGCGGTTTAGTTCTCGATGTGTTGGTCACAATGTCAGACAAAGATGTTTGTTTTGCCCAAAAACCCCTTTGATTTTCATGAAGACTAGAGACTCAGTTAATTCAGACACACAGTTCGTTAGTGACCAAGCCACATGCATTTCTATTCCGATTTTATGACTTAGTTATAGATGCCCTTATAGACCTTATTAATATTTTACTTCGTACTTCTGTGTCAGAACAAAAATCCCCAAAGGAACAGAATGTGAAAGAGAAGTTAATCATTCGTGAACATATGCAGGTATACGGGTGGTGCTCTATTGGAGGTGGCGCTCTATTTTTTAGAGTTTCAAAGGTGAATTGTAGCTCTTGCTGGCCACAGTAAACAAACGTTCTACTAGAGTTGACGTTCTATTGGAGGTGGCGTTCTATTAGAGGTGGCGTTCTATTGGAGGTGATGTTCTACTACAGGTGACATTCGATTGGAGGTGGTGTTCTATTTGTGGTGGCGTTCTATTGGAGGTGGTGTTCTATTTGTGGTGGCGTTCTATTGGAGGTGGTGTTCTATTTGTGGTGGCGTTCTATTGGAGGTGGTGTGGTAAATATCAACTAGAGGTAGTTATACTATCGGTGGCGTTCTATTGTCTAATATATTGGAGGTGGCGTTCTATTAGAGGTGTTACGGTAAATATCAACTAGAGGTAGTTCTACTAAAGGTGGTGTTCTGTTAGAGGTGGCGCTCCTGGAGGTGGCGCTTTCTAGAGGTGGTGTTCTATTGGTGGTGGCGTTCTACTAATGGTGTCGTTCTACTAGAGGTGGTGTTCTATTAGAGGTGTTACGATAAATATCAACTAGAGGTGGCGTTCCACTAGAGGTGGCGTTCTATTGTAGGTGGTGTTCTACTAGAAGTGGTGTTCTACCAGAGGTGGCGTTCTATTAGAGGTGTTACGAAAAAAAAAACCACGTTCGTTCATAGCACCATCATTAGAGATTTACGTCTCATGTCAAAGTAGAAAGTGAGACGATGAGGTGCCACAGCGAGAAGCGTTTTCATATCTTCGTAGGTGTTTTTTTTTCTGTCCGCAGAATCTACTTCCTCTAAAAGAGCCGGAGCCTTTTGCTCTCCCGTGTTCGATCGCCGATACATCAAGGTCCAGTGTCGGCCATCCACTTTGATCCCAAGCCGCCTCCCACGGCCCCGCCCCCCAGCGGGCAGCAGTGGACTCCATTGGCTGGAGATTATGGGCTCGGCCAAGCTGGCTAAGATAATTCCGCCTCTCAGACCGTTTGAGGAGCCGTTTGCCTCTGATCTCATTTGCTCGGCTCCAGATTATTTCCTCAAACTGAACGTGTCACCTCAGCAGTGGCATCGTCTGTCGTAGACGCTTAGCACCTTTTGATTTGGACTGATGCTGATGTCAGTGTCACTCCACATTACACAACTGGAAGGTTCTTTTCTCACTCGCTGGCGTTTGATTTGTAGTCGTGTTGTATTTCTGATTAGGATTGACCTTCTCCTCATGACGGCTGTGTATTTATTCGGATCTCGTGTTGGGTTAATAGGAATGAATAATTCTGGATTAAACCAAGTTGACCATCATTGCCACTTTTATTAAAATATGCCAACAATAATTATTAGCCTATTAGCACTAGTTTAACCCACAGTTTTGTACAGTCCTTTTTTGTTTTCCATTTGTTTGCATAATTTACATTTTGGAACGCTGATTCTCGGAACAACAATAATACGCAAAATCAAAACATTCATCCACTTGTCAATCCTTTCGTAAACCACTTTTTTCCATTTCCGGTTTACGAGGAGCTGCGGCCAATCCCAGCAACTCTGGACCAGAAGGCGGGAACACGATTGAGACTTGTGATCCAATCACAGAGCAGGACTCACACAATCACTCTTACTCTCACTTCTGGGTGTTTCTGATCGGTAGTTTTGATTGGTTTCGGACCATGTAGACGCCAAAATGGCGTGTTGAACATGTCTACTTTGCTTTGAAGCGGTTTATTGGTGAATTGTAGCTCGTGCTGGCCACAGTAAAAATAAATAGCGAAATGCGTCATAATCTTAAAAATTGAACGAGTGTTGCATCATTTCGAAGGCCTTCTCCTGCTAATTAGGCCGTATTTTATCGAACTTTAATCAACATTTTCGCCCTCTTCCACGTGCCGCGTGGGCGAGTAAATAAAGACGAGGTTTTAATTTTTAAGCAAACTGTCTTTTCAGTGAGACGCTGATGTAATACCGCAAACTCTCAAGACACTCGTGCCGAGGCTCGTTTTAAAATGACGAAATCCTCTACCAAGGATTTCAGCTCCTCTACGTATTCACCGTTTCCTGAAAGTCCGTTTGTTTTGTTTTTCACGAGTGCGTTTTCGAAAAAAAATGCTTGAAATTCCCAGACACTTTCAGAAGTCTACAAACAGCTACTCAAATAGACAGGAAATGTGTTGAATCTCCAGCAGTGAAGATCAGGTTCGGATAACGCAATGTCTTTCTCAAGCCGCCTTCTGCACTTCTACCTCTTTCCCTTTCTCCTCGTTTCAATCCATCTTCCACTTTTCTGCGCGCTCATGCTGAGGAGAAAACAGCTTTGATCACTTACTGAAGTCGGGGACGGCGCGATGAATTAATCCACCGGACTGGATCTAATGGGGTGAGAAATGGCAGACTGACTCCGAACATGGACTAATTGTTTTTTCAGGCGTGCGCTTAGCACATAGCGAAGGACAAATGCTTTTATCATCCTCTACCAAACTGAACACACACACACACGCTGTCCAGGAAACACACTCTCAATGATGAAAGCCTCACGTCTGACACTTTGCTCAATCTCACGCATTGCAAAAAATGCATGTGAAAAGTTAGGAAAGTAAAAAACTAAATGAGTAAAAAATATTTTAATCAAGTAAAATTATCTGCCAACGGGGTGAGAAAATTTGACAACACCAGACAAAGATTCTTGTAACACGGTTGATTTGCTTCTGCGTTTCAGTTCTTGTTCTCATTGGCTTTGTTGTGTTCTTAAAATAAGAACATTTCACTTGACATTTCTCGTTTCAGGAAGTTCTGTGTTAAAACTAAATTACAACTCGATTTAGTTTAACATTTCATCGTATTTAGCGTTTTTTTTTTTTTAGAAGCAAGAAAATTCAAGTCCTTTTTTCTTGAGATAAGCCACGTTTTCTCTCTCTCGTAATCCCAACATAGTTCATTTACCTTGTAAGAGGAAATAACAAGATTTATTGTCTAATTTGGAGATTTTTTTTAGCTTGTCATTTTATTTTTAAATTCCTTTTAATACTTATAAATACAAGCAAACTGCAAAAAAAATACATTCCTGACAAGCAAAAAGATCTTGAAATGACACAATAAATCTTGTTTCCATTGGACAAGATGAATTAACCAGCTTAGAATTAAGAATAAAAGATGAATTTGCTTGTTATAAGAAAATATGACTCGTTTCAAGTCGTTTTCCCACCTCATAAGCAGACCATTTTAATTGAGTTAAGTATTTTTTTACTCATTTAGTTTTTATTTTCCTATTATTTTTTTGCAGTGCAGACCAACACATCTCACATTGTGACCCAGTTTGCGTTGATGTGGTAACGTCGCTGCTGATGGAGTGAACTGTAATAGCCGGAGCTTAAACAGCAGGAGCGAAGTCGCCTTTGACCTTTAAAGCCTCCCAATCGGCTGTTTGAGTCTTTTATTACATCTGTGTGAACTGGAAGAGGTGGATGAGATTAATGCGCCGTACACAGATGTTTGGGCCGCGTCGTGGTCGTGAGGCTTAACGTCTAAAAATAATCAGCGCCGAGGAAACGATTCCACATTTCACACTTACAGCTCATTATTGAGGCGAAATGCGTCACTGATGGTTCGGCTGTCAAATAAAATTGACGAAAATACAATTTCTGTTCTTGTTTTGACGGATGGATGGATGGATGGACAGAGCGGATGGCAGTCAATGAATTGGTTTCTCGTGTGCAACAAATTGCAAGAAATCTGCAAAAATTCAGATTATGAATTTTACGTCTATTTAACAATGTATTTACGTCCATGTAACGATTTATTTAAGCACTACTATTTTCCCGATTTGTACATTGAGGACGGAGTCTTGTTTACAAGAAAAATACTGTGTATTCAAATAGAAAATAGTTTTAAAAGTATATTAGAGTAATGTGTTAAATTACAAAATATAAAAGATTTATAACTTGGTTTTTTATCGCGTAAATTTGAACTACACTTAGACAATTTTCAACAAATTGTTGGTCCAAAGTGAGACTAGTTTTCGTTGTGTTTTTTGTCGCTTTTGTCGCTTTTATGACTTTTTGAGCTTGGTTAAAAAAAGTATTGAATATTTAAATGGAAAAATTGTAAAAAGAATTGTTTATTAGATTAATGTGTTAAATTACAAATTATAAAAGACTTGGAATTGTATGTCGTAAAACAGTATACATTTGTGAGCTTCATTAAAATTTTATGGACCAGCAGAACCAAATTGTTCATTTATTCTTCAGCCAATCAGAGCAAGTTATGTGATGTCATGAACTACAACTCCAAATATTCTTGTTGTGAGAAATAAAACATGTAATTAACACATGGAATGTTCTGTTTTTCCGACCTTTTCTGGATCTCTGGGTCTGATATGTTTTGCTCCAGTCCTACAGCCATCGTCTTATAGAAAAGGCAGAAGTTGTAACCTACCATCTTGAGGTGGAGATGTCTTGATTCGCCTGAGGTAGCCATTGTCAAACCATCTACATCATGGTCACCTTGGTGTGGGAGAGTGGACCAGCTGGCATCTTCCATCCCCCCATCACTGTCTCTGGATCACAGGTGTCAGCTTCAGGCGGAGCGTGATGAAAGAAATGCTGACCAGAGCCAGGATTCATTATTCAGGAAGAGGAGAGAGGAAGAGTGTCCGCAATCACATTTTCCCAAACCCTCCGACAGCATCAAACCAAAATGACCAAAACTATATATTTGCATTTGTCACATTCAGGAGAGCCGTGTTTTGTATAGTTTGTGAGCTCAGTCTGTTCCAGGTATGATATAACAGGGCCGTCAAAGTTAACGCGTTAACTTGTGTGATTAATTAAATATGTATATTAAATATACTACCGGAAAAAACGGAAATGCGATTAAAAATTGACGCGATTAAACATATTTAATGAATCGCATGAGTTAACGCGTTAACTTTGACAGTCCTAAATATAATATAATATATTAGAATATGCAATATGACATAACATAACATAACATAACAACATAGCATATGTAATATAATATAACATAAGATAATATGTAATATGACATACGTAACATAATGACATAACAATAGCACATGTAATATAACATAACATAACATTATAGCAAATTTAATGTAAAGAATTGCAGCAGACCTTATCTGAGATTGGAGTGTGTGTGTGTGTGTGTGTGTGTGTGTTTATATATTATAAATACAAGAGTTGTTCTCTTTACAAAGTCAGAAAAAGAAGAAGAGAAGAGCGTTTTGATTGCAGAATCGATGAAAAGACGTTCCGCTGGTTTGCAAACGGCTTCATCTCCGAAATAAGTGTAAATGTACAGAGCGTTTAAGAAACGTCAGCAGCGAATATTTCCTAATATCACCAGCTGTTGTGTGACTAGTGTCGACATCTGTGTAGGAAACGTCGCTCTTCACACGCTGTCACGTGATTGGCCAAACGCCTTCACGACGTGTAACTGAGCAACACACACTCACACACACACACACACTTCTGCCGTTTACTCTGAGTCATTAGCCGCTCATCTGTCATTGGTGGATCTCTGACGCTATGCTAATGAGATAACACTGGAACAGATTTATTTCGCTACTTTACAGTTAAACATTATGTGCGGTTGATAATTACTAAGAGGAGAGAGACGGCGCTGTCAAATACTCAAGAGTGTAAAAACAGCTTTTTAAACCGATTTAACACATTACAAATATGTATGAAACGATCACCAAAATGGAGAGCCTTAACTTTGAATTTAATCGGGGCTCAAATTTGTTTCAAACTTTGAAGTGTGTTTTATAAAAAATATAGTGCTGTCAAACGATTAATTTTTTTTTAACTAGTTAATTGCACTTCACTAACCAGATTAGCACCAACCAAATTAATTGCGATTAATCACAAAAAATAATACTAATTATAATGATCAATTAATATAGTTTATAATTATATGATATTACAATAATTGAAAACTCTGAAGTGTAATTAATGAAAAAAATATATTTGTAAAAAATATTCACAGGGTCATAATGTGACTCAAGTAAACTATGTATTTAATTAATTAAATGATGTATTAAATGAATGCGACTCGGGTAGATTATGTCGGATTGAGTTGGTCGACTGAAATGGACTTTGCGAACTAGCCAGTTTTGAAGAAACGAAACTGTTTGTGAGCAAAGACACGTTTTCGAGGAATTGCGACTACTTTTGCATTCCCCTGTTTGCACCTAATCCTTTGGAATGAGTTTCATTCTAGTAGAACATCTTTCCTTTTCCCTCAGATTGCTGCTGAAGCGTGTTAGTGTAGGTTGAACTAGCATCTGAATAATTGCTTTAAACTCGTTCCCTTTGACCCTCGTGTCTCATTCCGCATGCATGTCACTTGCCCGTGGGCAATTATACAGCTAATGGGCAAAGCTACAAATGCTTGAGCTCATTTCAACGGGCCGTAAGAAGAAATGCAATGGCGGTTAAGTGTGACCTTCAGGTAAATATCCAAGGTCGAGGACAGGGTTATTACAGATTACAACGGAGGCTAGAAATGCTATTGATTTTCTTTGGGTTGGAGGAATTTACACACACTATTACGAGTCACGATTGCTGGAATATTGACGTCGGATTAAAGGTACACACACTTTATTTGCTTCTGTTAAATGGTTAAAATGTCTATCTTTTTTTTTGCTTGTTTTGATGGGTTGATGTTTTATATATAAATATATAATATAATATAATACACTATTATATAACGTAATATAATGTAATATAAGTAATTGCAACATATTCCTTTACTTTTTATGTGAAATATACTTTTTTTTGCTTGTTTTGGTGGCCTGACTTTTCTTTTTATATATTATAATATAAGATAATACATTATTACATAACATAATATAATACAATATAATATCATATAATAGCACATTTTATGTAAATAATTGCAACAGATTTATTTACTTTTAATGTAAAATATACTTATTTTGATGGCCTAACTTTTTTTTTTTTATTTAGCATTCAATATATTTGTTCCTCCGCAGCCTGATGGTAGTTTAGCAAAACTACCGAAAAACCTCAATGACCTCTAGAGTAAAAGAACAACCAGTACCAGAAGATTAATACGTCCTGATAGTGCAACACTTTTCTAATGATTTACTCTGATTTAAAGCTTTAAAACTACGTAGACGTTTTGAAGATCATTTTTTGAGTGAACTTTGTCAATGTGACCTTTAGGAACCAAATGGAACTTTAACCGTCCAGTGAAATCACACACACACACACACGCACACACACACACAAACAGGATTCCAACATGCAACTTTTCAGACACAAGTTCATTTCCCTTCCCACATTTAAACAAGAACATCACAAAATACACACATCAACAATCTTGCATTTATAAGCATAGCGTGCTTCCAATACACACTTACAGTAGCCGACCCCACAAACGCTGTAACTATGTTAATCAACACAGGTCAGAGGCGAATAGAGACGAGCAGTAATTAAATCACTCCGCAAAGACGCCGAGCAAATGTGAAATTAAAGAGATGTTTCTGAAATCCACGCGGCGTGAAGAGTTTAGCCAATCGCGAGAACCGTAACCGCGCAGACGAACGCTAATTCATCTAAACGCGTGTTAGCGGGTGGCGTAGCGGGAGCGTTCTGACGTAGACGCCGATCTCAGCGCGTTGTGAACGTGTCGGCAACACTTTTCTGAAGCTGCACTAATTGACGCCTCCAGCAGAAGAAAACAGTGTGTGTGTGTGTGTGTGTGTGTGTGTGTGTGTCTGACAGCTCAGTAAGAGTCCGTGCTGGCTTAATAAAGACGCCCCTGTGGGGAATCTCACGCTGACGGACCGACAGGCCAAACTGGACAGACCTGAAGTGGCCAGAAAAACTGCACACTAAACCAAACTAGACAATTATAGTGACGTGATGCTGTAGATTGATCCACAGCGGAGAAAATGCACGATGTTCTGTACGTGAAAATATACGGAGATCCTTTTGGCATTGCGTTTCCCTTCTTTCTGGCTTGGTTTATCATCGTTATGCGTGCTATAGACATTGCTCGCTTTTTTTTTAACACATTTTTGTATACATTTTTACATTGTTTTTATATTTATTTTTGTTATATGAAAATTCGTTTTAACTATTAAATTTTTTTCAATTTTATTTTAATGTTACTTTTTTTTTTTTTTTTTACACATTTTTGTATTAATTTTTACATTATCCGCACACTAAACCAAACTAGATAATTATAATGATGTGACGCTGCAGATTGATCTACAGGAGAAAATGCTCGATCTTGACTGTTCTATACGTGAAAACATACGGAGATCCTTCTGGCTTTAGGTTTCCCTTCTTTCTGGCTTGGTTTATGTCACCGTACTGCAACGTCACCGATCATTGTTATGCGTGCTATAGACATTGCTCGCTTTTTGTTTGATTTTTTTTTTTACAAATATTTTGTATACATTTTACATTCTTTGTATAGTTATTATTTTAATATACCATATTTTCTGGACTATAAGCCGCTACTTTTTTCATAGGTTTTGAACCATGCGGCTTATATAAAGGTGCGGTAGATACTGTAGATACCGTTTATTTTCTCTTTTTTTCTGTCCCGTTTTAATGTGCAAAGCTGTTGCCGTGTTAAAATGCAGGTTAGGAAAGGATCTATTTAGTTACACACATGTACATTTACAATTCAAAATCGTTCATAGAGCGGATGTGGCTTTTATAAAGGTGCGGCTTATAGTCCAGAAAATACTGTTTTAACTATTACATAACTATTTATTTATTTTTTTTAAGTGACTTTTATTTTGAAATAAAAATGGTAGGCCACTTACAATTTTTAAGACGGCTGACTGGGGAAAAAAAAGAGCAAAGATGAACGTTCTTCCTTAGCGATTGTTAATGAGATTCTATTTCATGAGATTTTAAAATGAGCAACAACCGTTTGGACAAAGTTTTTGTCAGGCTCACGCTCGAGAGAGGGAGAGAAGAGTGTGAGCGAGGGATGGAAGGAGGGAAAGACTGTGGACGGTTTTCAAAACAACGGGTTTAAGGATGATACGAACACTGAAAAGGAATGAAGAAGTGATGACTGAAACCAGACGAGAAGACGAAAGAGTTTGAGCGATGGTTAGACTTTGTTTTGGTGTAACGAAGCACAAGAACATTAGGAACAAATTGAAATGTAATGAACTGTCCTTCTACAAAACATTCCATGAATCACCTCATATTTCCTCTGAAATATCTCTGTAAGTAAATAAGACGTGGTCCATTTTTCTTTGAAAGTTCTACATTATTTACCTACTTTTCTCCGTTAACTTAACTAGGTCTTCAGTCTGTCTCAGTAATACAGCGTTCTACTCTGAAAATAGTGAATTGCAGCTAATTAAAAATATTATTTCCAAACCTTTTATGCTTTTTTCCACTTTCAAATGATTCTGCGGGCCTGATTCACTACTCAACCTACTTGGGGGCCGGTTCTGGCCCGCGGGCCGTATGTTTGACACCCCTATTTTAAGTGTTTATTATTTAAGGTTTAAATAGTGTCCTGATGAGCAGGTTCAGGTGTGGACGATGATTGAGGACGAGACGAGGTTGATGATGGTGAAAATCGTTTTTTTTTTACGTTTTTGATTATTCGAAAATTAGATTTGGAACAATTTTGCTTAGACGATTATCCACTCATCTGCCTTTGCGTCTGCTTACCTGACATTTAGACTGCCATCCTTCTGTCTGTCCATCCATCCATCAAAACAAGTACACAAATTGTATTTTCGTCCATTTTATTACAAAGCGTGTCAAGATGTCACGACTTATTGTAGTTAACGAATGACTGCAACAATCATGGCTACCACCAGCAAACGGAACACAAAATCCCCAAATTGCTAGAACAATCATCCGCGCTCAAAAGTGTCTAGACATCAGACAAACTCTGATTGGCTGTGGAGGCTGGTGACGTCCCACATTAGAGCGTGACTGACAGGTGGCAATAATGGCCGGCGGCGACTTTGAGCTTCCTGACTGTCTGTGTAGGAAGGGCACGAGTAGATTGAGGTGTCGCTCCAGGACGGAGCATCTGCCCGAGATGCTGCAATATCTACAATTAGTTAGACACACTGTCCTGCTAATTTCTCCACCGGAATCTGTCTCGCCGCGTAATGAATATGTACGACCTGTTGGAAAAAAGAACGTTGGTCGTGTAAGCCTTACAGAAAAAAAGAAAAGATATTGTTATTTTCTGTAATGGAACCTGGGGAAAGCAATCTGGAGAAGCTGTCAGCCAAGCTGTGGCGTTTTCTTGTAGATGACGTGACTTTTGCCCCTCCCACCTACATAAAGCAAGCTGTCCAGATCAATACCAGTTACTATTCCATTCACAAAGAAGCTCCTTTATGGAAACCCTGGGCGAGCAAAGGCTACAGTATTGATCTTTAACTGAACAACACTCCAGAAGAAAATTGGGAGACGAGAATAAATAAAGAAATAAACAAATAAAATCAACTTTATAGTGGAGCTACCGAGGCTCGATAATCTCGAGCTTGCCTCATTTTTTTTATTATTTCCACTTTTTATAAATTCCACTCCTCTGTGTTCTTGTCAGAGCTTTGTTGGCTTGTAAGTATTTTTCCTGCCACAAGGTGGCGAGACTTTGCATTTACATGTGACTGTGGTGAACTTGTCAATACGACAACTAGGTACTTTATCGAAATTGTGCACTATCCAGTGAAGTTACAGACACACCGTGAAATAAACACACTTGCGATTCAAAGCAATTCATGTGCTTTATTGTAGCATCAGGCACGTAAAAAATGTGGCATTGTTTTGATGGGCACGGTTTTTGCACTGGACTTTAAAAATAATTTAAATATTGAGCTTCTAAAAAGACTTTTCTGCCTCACAGTTTTGATCATTGTTATACAATGTGTTGTTACATTTCTGGATCAGAGAGACTTGCAATCAGTTTTTGAGAATCTGGACCTGCACCAATGTGTCAGTAGCCAATCACCTGTGAGTACAATTTAGGATTTTTTTGTACATTTTGTAAATATTTTCTTCACTTATTGGTATGTTTGGCTACTTTGTACTTGTGCTGAGCATCAAAAATAAAAAATCATCAAAATCTTTTATATTCACGCAGTCAAAATAAATTCACGCAATTATTAAAGTGCAAGTACAAAAACTATAATATGTTTCAATGTCTAAATAATATTTTTTCAGTTTCTTTACGCGTTTGTCATACATTTTTTTTTAGAATCAATTGTATCATACATATGTATGCATAATGTATATTTACAAAATGTACAAAAATTCCCAAAGTGTACTCGAGTAATTTACACCTCTGGTTGGGAGGCACTAACTCATCTACTCATTCTCTGGAAATTTAGACGCTCCAATTCCCCAACGTAACAGTCCAACATGGGTTCTCTACACACAAAGGCTGTGAACTTGGGTCTCAGAATGGCCGATTACAAGCCGATCTTGTTAGAAAGCTTTTCTGAGAGTTCAACAGTGTGACCAACCCAACTCTGCAATTCTCCTCAGCCCAGCGAACCAACCACGTGGTCTGTTCTGGATGACAACTTCTTGCTAGCTCAAGCAGTTATCATTGGCCAGAGGTGTGAGGTACTTGAGTAAATGTACTTCGTTACTTTACTTAAGTATGTTTTTGACTACTTCGTACTTGCACTGAGTATCAAAAATAGAAGCAACTTTTACTCTCTACTCCACTGCGTTAGTGATTGAGTAGCAGTACTTTTCACTCCACTACATTTGAATTGACACTTGTCGTTACTCGTTACATTGTGATTCGTTTATACCGCGGTTAATTTCTTGGGCGGACGAGGTGATAGCGCCATCTACAGGCTGCTGACGATACTGGAAGCTGTTTGAGAAACCACGTGAACGTGATGAGAGAAAACCAGCTTTTGCTGAAGTGGAAAACAAATATTGCCCCTTTCTAATTCTGAGAGCTCACTGAGAATCACACATTTAGCTAAGAATTGTATTTGTTTTTTATTTTGCCGTTTTGAGTTTGATTTGAGACTGACCTTTTTGTTCTTTTTATTTATTTTGCTGCACCACTTTTGGAACATTGTGGTGTAAAATTGTGTTCCTGTACTGAAAAAAACCTCATCAATAGTTTGTTTTTCCTATTTTTGGTGGGTTTTTTTGCCAAAATTCAGTGTGAGTAAAATACTCAAGTTCTTTTATAATTGGATACTTTGCCACCTTGACTCAAGTCTTTTTTAAGCTGGTGACTTGTTACTTGTAGTGGAGTAGTTTTTACAGTGAGTATCGATACTCTTACTCAAGTATGTCTGCCGGGTACTTCTCACAGCCCTGTCGTTGGCACTACTTCCTCTGAACAGTTGTATTAGAGCTGGACCTCCAGGCACGGCCGGTGCTTTAGTGCCACCATAAAGGGCAGCGAGTGAATTTGCTTTGCACATGGGTGAACCACAAAGACGTCAACTGCAGAATGATCAATGCCCACGGTTTCTACATCTAACAGTGTTTGTGCTGTGAAAGCTTCTAATGCGAGTGGCTTTCTCTGCTCCCCTTTATTCTTGTTTGTCGGGTCTGATTGGGTAGGTTCTGATTTGGGAGACAACCACTCTTTTAAAAGAACAAACACACACATACACTCACATATAAAAAGAAGCCGGGCAAAGCTGGAACAGAATGAACGCTTCTCCCCAAGGCGTCGTCTCAGTAAGACGCATTAAGCTATTAAACACGCAGACACGCCAGAGAAACAGCACAAAAACCACACGCCGGTGCGTGAAAGGACCAGCCGGAGATTTGTTTGGCGGTGCTTTGTGAGGTTGTCAAAATATCCGTCATTAACGTCTCCTGCTGGAGGATGAGTGACACGGATCTGGATGAAGGCCTGATGGGAGGCTGATTTCACAAGGGTTTGAGAGAGAGAGAAAGAGAGACGTTAGATGGAGTGATGGGCTGCTGATTTAAGAACGCGGCAAAGAGGAACCGAGACGCCGAGACTGTGCTGAATCACAATGACTCATGTGTCAGGAAGTGAACTGAAGGTGAACCAAACTGAAGAGGAGAAGAATAACACGGTCCTTGGAATGCAGGCGTTTTTGTTTCTGCTTCTGGTTTTTTTTTTACAGTCAGAGTCCAATGTAGGGTACCAGAAGTAAATCTTAAAAAGTTTGTTTTTTTCTCAATTCCACATGATAGTTCTCTTAAAAATAAGTAAGAAACAAAAAAAAAAGAAAACAACTTTTTTTAGACGTAGCTTCAGAGATACAAGGTGCTTAAGAGGAAACCCACCAAAAAAACCTTCCACTTAGAAATTTGAGTATAAATTGAATTGTTCTCCCTCTAGACCTCCAGAACTAAGTTTTTTTTAAATCTGAAAGAAAAAACTATTTTTCAAAATTTGGAGCAGCTCCCTAGTGGTCACTAATGGAATCACCATATAGCGACTAATTTCTGCCACCTGGTGATCTAATTATGAATTACAAGTGTATACATGTATCCATTCAGTTTTTTGAATTCTGTATTTTTTATTTTTAAGTCCCTGTAAACTGAAGATAAACAAGTTGCATTACCAGTGATACAAAAAGCAATACAGGGTTAAAACTCGAGGTGAGATGTTCCTGAAAGGATCTACATATTTACCAAGGAAATCAAATATTGCAATTGAGACTTTTTTGAACGGATCCAACAAAATTTGATAAAGTGGCTGAGTGTATGGAGAAACAGACGTTCGAGACCCCGTCTGGCCTTTTCTATCTAGAGTTTACACGAAACCTTTCTTGGTCATGGGTTTTGCCCCGTCTCAATTTTTCTTACAAAATCCAAAAAATATATAATTTTGCATCTGAATTTCAAATAGAATTTTCCATTAGTTTGTGCGTCCCACCTTCGGACCCAGAAATGGAAAGACGTTCAAATTATTACATTAGATTACATTTGTCATCAGAATCAACACCAGAACTTCTCTTATCTAGTCTGTTTATTTCTGACCTTTATTCCTCTCCATCTTCGATCTCACCAGCATGAGAAGTGCTAGCTGCGCCGAGTCAAATAAACTAGGACACTTCCACCATCTCCTCCGCAGATTAAATGTGCCCTAGATTGTGGCGTGTGCAGTGGCTGATGGGAACATTGGGTTTTTGGGCTGTAACTGAGTGTGTGTCTGCGCGTGTGTCACGGTGTGCGAGCATCTGTCCGTGTCCGGCCGGGACGGAGACAAACGATGAGCTCGTCCACGTTCAGGTCACCTTTCAAATAAAAACGCCTCCCAGACGGTGACACGTCAAACTCAGACTCAGACACTACATTTGAATTGACACTTATCGTTAAATCGATAAATCGACTTATCGTATAATCAATTTTTATTGCGGTTAGTTTCTTGGCGAACGAGGCAATTTTGGCGAACGTCTGCTGAAAATACTGGAAGCTGATTGTGATTTAGAAACCACAGGAACGTGAATCAGGGGTGTGAATGTTTACCAGGATTTTATGTCAAATTTTACCAAAATATTCATTTTTTTTAACCATTTTTTTAATCAAGGAGGTGTTAAATTTCATTTCTGTAAAACCTGACATGTTTTTGTTTTGCCTGAATTCAGTATGAGTAAAAAATCTTAAGTTATTTTAATATTAGATACTTTGCTATTTTACTCAAGTCTTTTTTATAGTGGTGACTTTACTTGTACTGAAGTAACTTTACTTGTATTGAAGTATCCGTACTTTTACTTAAGTATGGCTGTCTGCTACTCTTTACACCTCTGCTTGTTTCACTCGTGAGGTCAAATGTGTTTGATGTGTGGCAGGAGATAAATCAGAGATCATTGTTACTAACGTCGTTACTTTTTCAGTGACGAGTAATCTAACGCAATTACTTTTTCCTCTTTTCTCGTTACTGACAAAATTGCTGCGTTACTGTAGTTTTCCCTCTGGTGGGCGTGTGTTTGGGGGGCGGGACCTAACTGGTGATGGGTGTGTCTGTGCAAGTGGTGCGACTGAAAACCTAATGATTGGCTTAATGTCCATCATTTGCCACCCGGAAGTATTGCGTTGGTAATTTTTGTTATTTGTTAAACTGTTTACTTTTGTGAATCATATTAATTTATTTTCATGACATTGCTTAAGAAGCATAATTTATCTTTAGACTTATTTGTTGGCCATTTGTAGACTGTGCAGTAAATATTTAAAGTTTTTTTTTTTTGTGTTTGTGTTTTATTATTCACTACACTAATGATAATATTTACAATACTACAAGTATTTTGCTTTTGATAAGTGTCTCTCACATCAATATTAAAATTGATCTCTCACATTGTCCCACACATATTAAAAAAAGAGATTAATGTACAGTGCTTTATAATAAAAATGAATTTTATTTAGTGTCCATTTCATTCATTTACCAAATTTAATATTGACAGCAGTCAAGCTATTTGACAAATTTAAAAACAAAAACTGTTGCAGAAAGTAACGCAATAGTCGCGTTCCCTGGTAATTAGCTACATTTATAACGATGTATCTCAATTACAAAAACGATGTATCTCAATTACTCAATTACAAAAACGGCATTTCCTATTTAAATGCACAGTAATTGAAAAGTGAAGACTTATGGCACAACAAGTGCTATTCTCAAGGCTGGCAGTGTGTGTGTGTGTGTGTGTGCGTGTGTGTGAGAGGTGTGAGTGTGAGTGTGTGTGTGTGTGTGTGTGTGCGTGTGTGTGCGTGGTGGGCAGTGAATGTGATGCTACTGGTCTTGTTTTCATTGGCTATATTTAGACTGTAGCTCCTCTGCAGAATACTAATCAGGCCAGTGAAGAGCTTCAGCGTGAGGTAGAATCTCTCCGCACAGTAAAAGTCCTGCTCACCTACTCAGACGCTGGCACTCTAATGCCGAGTCCAACCACGTCAATACAACACCCGATCAGTCGAGTGCAATGTGAGCCAATCGCCTGGAAACGTTCTCTTAAGCTCGAGTGTTCACTGTTCCAAAAGAAACTCCTCCACAAAAATGACACCTCAGTTAATAATATTTTAGGCAGCATGTTTGCGTACAAATATTGACATGATCATTGTCTTGTCAACGTCCTTAGCCATTTAGGTTTATCTTTTTTTACATACTTGACAACCATACTTGAGTAAAAGTACAGATACGTACTGTATAAGTTACTCCAATACAAGTAAAAAGTCACCACTATAAAAAAAAGATTTGAGTCAAAGTAGTAAAGTATCGAATTTTAAAAGAACTTAAGTATTTTACTCCTACTAAATTTAGGCTAAAAAAAACCCACAAAGAAATGTGGAAAAAGTCTCTTCATAAAGTTTTATTTTCTAATACAGAAACTAAATTTAACACCTCCATGTTTGAAAAATGGTAAAACTAATTAAATAAAGGACAAAAAGTCAGTCTCAATCAAACTCAAATGTACAAAATAAATAAAATAAATCCTATACAATAAAATCCTGGTAAATATTCACAAATCTAAGTTGCGTTCATGTGGTTTCTAATTTACAATGAGCTTCTAGTATCTTCATCAGTCTACAGAAGGCAAAATCGCCTCGTTCGCCCAAGAAACTAACCATGATAAAAATTGATTATGGTTTGTCGCGCACAATCAAAATGTCTAACAGTAAGTGTCAATCACAAATCCAGTGGAGTAGAGAGTAAAAGTTGCTTCTATTTTTGATACTCGGTACAAGTACAAAGTAGCCGAAAACATACTTAAGTAAAGTAACAAAGTACATTTACTCAAGTACCTCACTTTTTATAGAGGTTTTACGGGTAAATTCCTGTTATACTGTTGGCTATTTCAGTTTTATTTGCCACTTCTCTGGCCAACTTTACTTCCATCATCTCGCATTCCTCTTGTTCCTTCTCTTCTCTGGTGGACGACTGACTGGAGCAGATGCCAAATTGCAGCATTATTCACAGGGATGGAGATGAATGTACATTCACAGCTGTTCCTGTATCACAACAGGTTCATTTCTGACGCGTAGAAACTGATTAAATGAGCTGGTGAAAGCATTCGGAACTGCTTTATTGGCTTAGCGCTATGTGGCCATGTGGCAAGATCCTGCTTGGGCAGGAAGTGTGGGCTCAAATCTGGCCTGAAGTGGTTCTGTTGGAAATGATAAAGAGAAGAAGAAGGAGGAGGAACAGCAATGCACAGATCATCATTCGCTGGTATGAATCAAACCTCGACTTTGGAGTTTGAACGATGGGTGTTTGGTTTCAAAAATAGAATAGAATAGAATAGAATAGAATAGAATAGAATAGAATAGAATAGAAATGAATTGAATCGAGTAGAGTAGAATTGAATTGAATAGAACAGAATCGAATAGAATAGAATAGAATAGAATAGAATAGAATAGAATAGAATAGAATTGATTCGAATCGAATCGAATAGAATCAAATAGAAATAAATCGAATCGAATCAAATAGAATAGAATAGAATACAATTGAATTGAATTGAATAGAATAAAAATGTATTGTCATTGTATCGCTGGGTAAAAACAGTTTCCAATTACGATAATCAGTCACTTCCTAAAACGCTGTATAATTAACGCAAAGGGGATTGAAAGTTGTTTGACTCAACTTGTTAATGGGATTGTGAGAGTAAAGACGGGATGGAGGGAAAGTGCTGACAGGTTGTATGGATGGCCAGTACGGTGACCTCTGACCTCCACACTGGGGAAAACATCTCTCTCATGCATCTAGAGCACTGGACCTTCAAATTCCAAAGACGTGGATCATCAACTGACTTGCACTTACTCAAGTACTTTGCTGGCACTGGAACCACTTACCTGTAGAGTAGAGGTTCAGTGGGTCACGGACGCGTGTCTGGGTTGTGAGTTCGAATCCCAGTAAGACTGGTTCTGGTTAGGCTTAGGCTGCCCACAGCTTGGATGGGTTAAAAGCAGAGCACCAATTTCGATTTACGAAAGATTTTTTCGACTTTTCGAATTTCGATTCCCTAGTGGCCACATTTATAATACATTGCATTTGAATGCGCCTTTCAAAACACTCAAAGAAAACTGTACAAAATATTGAGAGAAGAACAAAAAAAAAGTTTTATATATATATATATATATATATANNNTTTTTTTCCAGAGTACAATATTCAAAAGCCAAGTGGAATAGGTGAATTTTGAAAAATTGACATTTGACAATCTCACTCACTTTTCACTTTATAGACGTTTGTGTGGATCACTCACAATCCAGATTAACCATGCGCTGGTTTTTTTTTTTTCTTCAGAAATAGCAGGCATTAATATGCATGCTATGCAAATCAGTGGTATAAAAACATGCGTGTCAATTATGCGCAGCACAAAATGCCTAATATTAACTAAACCAGCCTGGTTCCAGCCAGACAAATGACGCAACACGGGCATAAACAGACCTTTATTTAAAAGAGATGTTTGTGTGCGTTTTCCATTGATCGTGGCAGCAGATATTTATCAGATGATGGAGAACGGCGTTTTACCAGACGTACGGTGCAGATCGATTCTGCTGGACGAACCGCAGTGGTAAAAAGACAGTACGGACCTGGTAAATGCTCCACACGCTTCTCTTCTTCTGTCAGGCCTTATGCGAGTTTTAGCCGTTTCATTTTGCATTATAGTGAACAAAACCTTCCCAGTTCAGTTTTACAGGGTTTCATGTGGGAGAAAGAACTAAAGCAAGAAGCCGAACTAATACCGTATTTACGCCAATATAAGCACCACCCTGATTTATCAGGCTCAAAATACTAAGTATCAATAAAAATGTATATTTGAACAGGCTCAAAATACTAAATATCAACTAAATATCAAAATACTAAATAAAAATATCAAAATATTTTTTTATTAACATTTCTGGTTCAGTTACGTTAATATTCTCTTAAAAATACAATTTTTTCTTTATTTAACAAACTTAATGTGTGACTCGTACCATTTTGATATCATTTTACTTGAATAATTGATAGCAAAAAGTCGATTCTATTGGTCAGGACTTCATTTCCCAAGATCCTTTGCTCTCCAGTCAGACTCGGCACATGCTCAGAGCGTGTTTCAAGCTCAGGTCTGTTTCAAGCTCTCTGTTTATCTGACGCCGTGTGAAGAGGAAGGATTATTATCCCCCGTGCAGTGACCCAGCGTTTTGATTGTGTCTGTTCCTTGGATTTGTTTTTTTTGCTCGTGTTCTTCATTTCCCACTGTTTCGACTCTTTAAGACGACGTGTTTCCGTTAATTTGTGATTGTGCCTGACATGAAAAACAGGGGGCTTATATTTACGCGCATATCTGATATTTGATATTACAAGCACCGCGCAAGTTTTTGAGTGTCGAAGATTTGACAAAAACGAGAGTGCTTATATTCACATAACTACGGTACCTAGGCACTTCATCAGGTGGAGTGACAGGAACACAGTAGTCACGCAGGGAAGAGTGTGTGTGTGTGTGTGTTAATGTCCAGCGGTCACCTCACGAATGTCTGGCCAAAACCCATTTCCCCTCCAGCGTTTGGAGTGTGTCCAGATCCTTCCGTCCATCCCACCGTCTGCTGACCAAACTGACCCGGGGTGTTGTGTTAAGCACGCGGACGCTGTAAAAAGTGTATGATGTCATAGCGGCAGGGGAGTGAGAAGTACACGGCAGACATACTTGAGTAAAAGTATCTACTCACTGTAAAAACTACTCCATTACAAGTAACAAGTCAACAGCTTGAAAAAGACTTGAGTCAAAGTAGCAAAGTATCCAATTATAAAATAACTTGAGTATTTTACTCGTAGCACTGAATTTAGGCAAAAGAACCCACCAGAAATATGAAAAAACAACTCTTTATTTATGAGTTTTTTTTCAGTACAGGAACACAACTTTACACCACAATGTTCCAAAAGTGGTGCAACAAAATAAATAAAAATAACAAAGTCTCAAATCAAACTCAAACCGGCAAAATAAAAAACAAATACAATTCTTAGCTAAATGTGTGATTCTCAGTGAGCTCTCAGAATTAGAAAGGGGCAATATTTGTTTTCCACTTCAGCAAAAGCTGGTTTTCTCTCATCACGTTCGCGTGGTTTCTAATTCACAATTAGCTTCCAGTATCGTCAGCAGCCTGTAGATGGCGCTATCACCTCGTCCGCCCAAGAAATTAACCGCGGTATAAACGAATCACAATGTAACGAGTAACGACAAGTGTCAATTCAAATGTAGTGGAGTGAAAAGTACTGCTACTCAATCACAAATGCAGTGGAGTAGAGAGTAAAAGTTGCTTCTATTTTTGACACTCAGTGCAAGTACGAAGTAGCCAGAAACATACTTAAGTAAAGTGACAAAGTACATTTACTCAAGTACCTTACACCCCTGCATAGCAGGAACCAAAGTCATTCATTTGTTCCTGACACTTGACCTTCATTCAGCCTAGATGTACAGTATTCATCCACATTCATCCTTGCTGACTCTTCTCCACGCCTCTTCTCTGCGTCACCGTAGGTATATCAGCCATCTGGATGTGGCCGGCGCTATAAATCTCTCCCATCCAAAACTCCATCACCATGGGAACCGTTGAAAAGATCACCAGGAGGTCACCCTGACACGCCCCGCCCACCCGTGCCACACAGCCAATCACGACAGTGCCGAGCCTTAAATAAATGAGATTCAGACTGATCGAGATCTCGAGACGAAGTGTTTTTTCTTTTGTTGACCGTGGCTTTTTGACGGGGCGTTTTTGTGAGAGCGGCTGATTTGTGCAGAAGATCTTCGTCAGACGTGTTGATCTGATGTCTTAATCAGGCCTTTCTACAACACTAGTTCACAAGTTTCATACTAGCAATATGTGCAGTGTTTTTTTCCATTTGTATTCTAATTCGTATACCAACATTATGTGCGATATTTTTTCATACCTATTTTTTTCTTTATTTATTGTTTACCCTTGTGTATTCTTTACATTGTGCGCTTTGAGACAGTTAAAACTGTGAAAAGCGCCCTACAAATACTCATTATTATTATTATTATTATTATTATTATTATTATTATTATTATTATTATTTTCTTGACACTTGTGGTGGCTGCTGCAAAATGTACATTTCTCATTGATGGGACAACTTTTACATTTTTGTCTTCTTCTTCTTCTTCATTGTCTTCTTCTTCTTCTTCTTCTTCTTCTTCATTGTCTTCTTTGTCTTCTTTGTCTTCTTTGTCTTCTTTGTCTTCTTTGTCTTTACATCGCACCATGGATTTAAAGAAATTATAATGGAATGGGGAAAAAAAAAAGTGTCAAGTTGTCAGTTTTTTTTATTTATTTTTTTCTTTGGGGATAAGAACAAAAATGACAGTAAAAACTATAGTATTGGATATACAGTATTTCAGTGTATGTGTATAAAACATGATCAAACAAGAGTTTACAATCCTCCATTATCCTTCTGACACAATCAGCAAACACATTGTAGCATTAAAACACTAGAGTGACAGATACACTAGTGTAGATATTACACTAATAACCAGACATTTACTGCTAGAATAGTTAGTTACCACATTAGAGAGTGTGTTTCTGATTAGATTAAAGTTATTTACATTGACGAAACAGTGCTTTTCTTTCAAAAATACAGACATTTCAAGTGACCCCAAACTTTTGAGCGTTAGTGTATATAGACTTTAGTGTATTTATTTGTGTTTTATGACAAATTGAGCCCAAATCTGCCGAATGGCATTACGAAACATTTACATCTTATTCCAGTTACACTTCCTGAAATGTTGTCGTAGTTTTCCAGCTTTAGAGTCACTAGCAGACTAGTGAGACTCCTGCTGGAGCTTCTGCTAATCTAATGCCAGAAACCACGTGTTCTCTCAGTTATTCTGCTGTAGATTAGTGTGTGTTTGGAAAACTATAATCAAAAATATAAGGAACTTTTACTCTCTACTCCACTGCATTTGTGATTGAGTAACTGTACTTTTCACTCCACTACATTTGAATTGACACTTATTGTTACTTGTTACATTTTGATTGTGCGCGACAAAACATAATTGATTTTTATCGTGGTTAATTTCTTGGGCGAACGAGGCGATTTCACCATCTGCTGAAGATACTGGAAGCTCATTGTGAATTAGAAACCACATGAACGTGAGTTTTATTGATTTATTTTGCACATTTGAGTTTGACTGAGACTGACTTTTTGTCCTTTACTTAATTAGTTTTACCATTTTTGAAACATGGAGGTGTTACATTTCGTTTCTGTATTAGAGTACTCATTATTAGATCAGATTTTTCACATTTCTTTGTTGTTTTTTTTGGCCTTAATTTAGTATGAGTAAAATACTTAAGTTCTTTTGAAGTTTGATACTTTGCTACTTTGACTCAAGTCTTTTTCATAGTGGTGACTTTTTACTTGCATTGGAGTAACTTATACAGCACGTATCCGTACTTTTACTTGAGTATGGTTGTCTGGTACTCTTTACACCTCAAAATCCACATGACAAAACAAGGAAATAAAAAGCAAAAGAAGTAAAAAATAATCCAGTAAAATTATCTGCCAATGGGGTGAGAGAATGTGACTTGGTAAGACTTTACTTTACAGTGTACTTCACTTTAAAGTCATTTAGCTGACGCTTCTATCCAAAGCATTGACTTTAATGTAAAAAAAAAATTTCAAATAAAAATGCTATAAAAAGGGTATAAAATTCTCCAATATAATGAAGAACTAACATCGGTTGTACAATTCCCTCACTTTCTTTCGCTTAAGGAAATTGAGTGAAATATGAGTTTAAAGTTTGACTTGGCAATATGACGAATTTTGATCTCTGAAACAAATATAACTACTTGAAATAAGTGTGTGGTGATTTTTATTTATTGCATTCCATTTTCTGAGACGCTTTTTTCCATTTCTGGGTCATTTTCCATTTTCTCCATCACGTTTTCCATTTCTAATCACCGCTACTCTTGGTCTGAACATCCTTGAAAGTAAAAAAAAAAAAAACCTGAAAGTAAAAATGCATCGATTTTGATGTTTATTTTGATTCACCCTAAAATGTTGTTAGAATTTTTTAAATATGTTGAGAAGGGCAAAAAAAAAAAGCCCTTTAAATCCCAGTAGTGTGTGTGTGTGTGTGTGTGTGTGTGTGTTCTAAACTAAGCGTCAATCATAACGTCAATCCCGTTACACAAGCGGTGATAATTTCCCCGAAATTCTGGGAATAAAGTGAGAAATCTATTACAGGAAGGGGAAGAAAACCCAGTTAGTTGACGCAAACCTCGTGACCTGATCCACGCGCCGCCATTATGAGTCTCATCCACTGATAAAAGCAGAGCATCTATTCACTCTGATTCATTAGAGGAGAAAAGCTGCACAGACAGGAATCTGCATCGGCTGAAAAGGCTGGAATAGAAATCTCTGGCATATGGTTCGGGCGCCAGATTGAGTCTGAACGCGGAGAATTACGTGATGAGAACGGATAGAACAGCGAGAAAAGAGAATCACTGGTGTCGTTCCGAATAGAGGAGGAGAGGAGGAAGAGTGTACGCTCACAGCATCTTCACTAACTCACACACCTCTGAGAGGCGAGGAAAGGTCACACACACACACACTATACACACACACACACACACACACACACACGCACACACACTCACACTCACACACACACACACACACATTCACACTCTGTTTCCTTTGGGTTCTGCCCTGGATGTCTGAAAACTGATTCTTTCGTGATTCTTTTCATTCTTTCACTCACACACACACACACTCTCTCTCTCTCTCTCTCTCTCACACACTCACCCACTCACACACTCACTCTCGCACACACTCACTCTCGCACACACTCACTCACTCTCACTCTCTCTCTCACACACACACTCACTCACTCACTCACACACACACACACACTCACTCACTCACTCACTCTCTCTCTCACCCACACACTCACTCTCGCACACACTCACTCACTCTCACTTTCTCTCACACTCACTCACTCACACTCACTCACTTTATCACTCACTCACACACGCACACACACTCACTCACTCACTCTCTCTCTCTCTCACTCTCTCACTCACCCACTCACACACTCACTCTCGCACACACTCACTCACTCTCACTCTCTCTCTCACACTCACACACTCACTCACACACTCACTCACTCACTCACTTACTCACTCACTCACTCTCTCTCTCACCCACACACTCACTCTCGCACACACTCACTCACTCTCACTTTCTCTCACACTCACTCACTCACTCACACTCACTCACTTTATCACTCACTCACACACACACTCACTCACTCACTCTCTCTCTCTCACTCTCTCACTCACCCACTCACACACTCACTCTCGCACACACTCACTCACTCTCACTCTCTCTCTCACACTCACACACTCACTCACACACTCACTCACTCACTCACTTACTCTATCACTCACACACACACTCACTCACTCACACACTCACTCTCTCACACACTCACTCACTCTCACTCTCTCTCTCACACTCACACACTCACTCACACACTCACTCTCTCTCTCACACTCACACACACACTCACTCACTCACTCACACACACACTCTCTCTCTCTCACTCACTCACTCACTCACTCACACACTCTTACTCACTCACTCTCTCACTCACTCGCGTCACGTTTCCTGGGCGTCTGAGGTGAGAGCAGCGCTGTGTGTCGAGGAATGTTGTGTGGTTTGATGTCTAGTGTTTTGCACTGTTGACACTGTTTGTGCGCGTCCTGCGTGTGAAAGACTCTCACCTCTGATCTCTGCTCTCAGGGCACCGGAGGAAAAGAAAAACCCACGCACACACTCACAAAGCGCCACATCTGAACCCACAAACAGACACGCTGAGCTCAGAGAACACACTCCTCACGAAGCGTGGACTTTAAATTCAATTACAATCGAAGGTGCAATGTCCACTCGCACACACTTTCTGGGTCGTGTCGACTAATCACTGAGGTGTAAAGTACTAGAGTAAAGAGTTACTTTACTTGAGTATTTTGGTCGACTTTGTACTTGTACTGTTTATCACAAAATATCAAAAGCAATTTTTACTCTCTTTTTGAATACATTTTTGAGTGACATGTATCTTTACTATCAGTATATTTTGCTATTATTTGCTACAGTTGAATGGACACTTACTGTTACATTGTCCACATCTCTTTTTTTTTTACACGCTGGTTCATTTCTTGGGCGGATGAGGTGATATCGCCATCTGTAGGAGGCTGAAGGTACTGGACGCTGTTTATCACGTGAATTAGCGGTTGGACATTTTGCACATTGGAGTTTGAGCGAGACTGACTGTTCATTTCTATATCTATTTTGTTTTGCCATTTTGAAACATTGAAGTGTTCAATTTTCTTTCTATAACAGGGACTAAAACCTCATAAATATAGTTTCTGGTGTTTTTGAGCCTAAGTTATACTTCACAAGTAATATACGTTCTTTTATAATTGAATACCTTACGACTGTTACTCAAGTCTTGGTGACTAGTGACTTGTAATGGAGTAAATTTTTTACAGTAAGGTATCTGTACTTTTACTCAAGTATGGTTTTCAGGTACTCTTTACATCTATGAAACACATCTGTGAGCAATATTCCAGACTCCGACTCTCATGACGAGGGAGACAAATGTTTACATAGGGAGACAAATCTTTACAGCGAAAAAAACAATGTTAAACTATTCGTTTAACATGACATTTATTCTGCAATAAAATTATGTTTTACGAGTCTTTTAAGGGACATTGCAAAACAATCCATTCTATCAAAAATACTTTACATCCAGAGTTGCCCAGATAACGCAGTCGAAAATGTCATCTTTGTTTTTAACAAGTGTCTGAGTTCACTGCAAATATGAAATGCCATTATAAAGAAAAACGTTTGTCTTATATTATTATGACCCACAGTTTACACGATGCTTCATGACTCCTCGATCTTCATCAATTTCATAATTATGCGCAAAATTTTGATCCGGTTATATTATAAGAACATGCGCTATAATGTAATCAATTGTTAAAAAAAGTGCAATCGCTTTAACTCACACCTAATTAGCTTCTGATTGCTAAATGCTAATATCATAAAAGAAATTCTGCTTTTATTTACAGAGCCTGAACACTCTACAGAGCCAGATAATAGACACATCAGTCAAATCCCCTTTAGAATTCAGCAAAACACACGAGAAAGACAAAAAAAACGTCTAGAAATGCAACGACAATGACACGCTTGAGTCCGACCAGTCACTTTCACTCCAGCGAGTCAAGACAAGGCCAGAGCTGAGATCATAATGAGAAGAACCACTGTGTCACCAGACGTGAAAAATCAAATAGCTTGTGGAGGAGAGCGAGAGAGAGAGAGAGAGAGAGAGAGAGAGAGAGAGAGAGAGAGAGAGAGTAAAAGGGGAAAACAAACAAAACATGCGTCGAGTCTGTGTATCCCAATTTGTGATTTGACAATAAAAAAAATCGCGAATCAAGTCACCAATAACACACGGTCTTTTCCGTGTGTAAATAAGATCGAGATAGTGTTTGCTCTGACATCACTGATGCGTGTGAGATCATCATCATCATCATCATCATCATCATCATCCTCCTCGTGTGAAGAGCATGTGCTGCTAAACCTCACAGGCTTTAATCTCACACACGACACGCCACAGTCAAAAATGCACTAGTGTACTTTGACATTTGCGCATTATTTTCTTATTTTGCACCACTGTTTTTTCGCACAGTTGTTTTTTTTTTTTGTTAAATTCACTATCTACTTACAGATCCAGTGAACCTGTGTGTATCCAACACGGAATTTCTGAAATGACCAAGAAAGTAACATTTGTTTACATTTGGTAACTTTTACAAGGATTACGTTTTCTGTTTTAATTTTTAAACGACTTAATGTGTTACCTAATAGTTGTTTGCGTTTAGATGTTAGTGTAGCGTTGCATTAGCCTCTTGTCGTTCTGTTTGTTTGTTTACTTTTCACCTGGTTTGTTTCAGTTTCAGATCATCTCGTTTAATCCTCACATACCTTTCTCCTGAAGAAACACACACACACACACACACACACACAACATAAGTATGTAAACTCTTTAATTAAAGACTCTTTCATTCTGTCATTAATTCTCCTGTCCTAAACACTAATAACTCAAAAAAAGAGAGAAATAAACAAACAGAAGCCGTTGCATTTGAACATGTCCTCCATCTCGTCTAGATCTTCTCCTCCGTCTCCTCTCTGTCACCATCCACTCATCAACAACTACTCACTTATCTGTGTCTCAGCGGAAGAACAGATCTCTCCTCTCCTCACTTTGTCTCTCTCCGTCTGACACACACACACACACACACACACACAGAGCATTCATTATTCATCAAGTCATTTCAGTATCATCCCGAGCCTGTTCCGAGACGCACTGATTCATTCACCGGCGTCTTGGCTTTCATTTCATCCGCAAACGATAGGACGCGTCACACCGCAGACGTTGTGGATTTTCTCGTAGTCTTTTTGGCCTTTGATACTACAAAAAAAAATCTCTTGACCTCTTCATTGGTCTTCCTCTAGACCGGAGAGGTTTTGACTAAAAGGCGCAAAAAAATACGTATTACCGTATTTTCTGGACTATAAGCCGCACCTGTATATAAGCCGCATCCGCTCTATTAAAAAAAAAATACAAAAAAATAAGCAAGCCGCATTCACTCTAATAAAAAACGTTTTTCAAGCCACGGATAAGTATGTTTTTGGATTAGATATCTACTACAGGAACAGAACGATTTTGAATTGTAAATGTACATGTGTGTAACTAAATAGATCCTTTCCTTACCTGCATTTTAACACGGCAGCAACTTTGCTGATTAAAACTGACACAAATTCTATCTGCTCAAGAGGAAGTAGCCTATTCTTCTTTGCATTTATTTTGTCTTAGTTTTGATTCTAATTCCGGTTTCGAGCGAGAAAAAAATCAGCAGAATAGCCGCACCTTTGTAAAAGCCGCATGGTTCAAAACCTGTGAAAAAAGTAGCGGCTTATAGTCTAGAAAATACGGTAATTAAAATAAATTGTTAAATAAAATACAAAATAAATGAATACATTTGAAATGCATATATTTTATGAGTGGCATACACTGTTTTTGATTTACACTACCGTTGAAAAGTTCAGAAACACACTCTCTACATTGCTAATCTGGTAAATAACTATTCTAGCTGTAAATGTCTGGTTTTTGGTGTAATATCTACACTAGTGTAGATGCTCAAAATGGCCAGAAATAGAGAACGTTCATGAAACTCCTTGTTCTTAGAAATGAAGGCCATTCGATTTGAAATATTGACAAGAAACTGAAGATTTTACCTCAAACTTTTGAACTGCAGTGTAGATGTTTTCTTTTTTAATGGTGGAGTGTCCAAAAATAACCTTCTGGTTCAATCGGTCATATCATCAACTGACCCAGATTAACGTGCAGACTATAAAATAATTTGTCAAAGCTAAAGAAAAAAAAAACAGAAAAATATTATATTGAACGAGATTTCTCTCTTGACAATGACCCGTGTAAAGTCTTGAACCTTTGTGACTGCAACACAGATGTGACCGGCTCCAGCTGTGATGTGAAAAATAATTTGTCGGTGCCTATGAAATGCACGAGACTCTTATTTTACCACTGATTTGAGTAATAAATGATCCATTACTTGTGTGAAGATCTCAACACGGAATTTTCCAGGAGCCAGATCAAATCATCACAAGAGCTTCATCCGGCCCGTGAGCCACAGGTTCCTGACCCCTGGTCTCATCATTCCAACCTCAACATTCTTCTACCAAAATATCCTCAATCTCTCCTCTCCACATGTCCAAACCACTTCCATTGGCTCTCTATTACATTTTATTCCGCAAAATAACCCAGCGTGAGTTTTCCAGCTGCTCATTCTTGATCCCATCCATCCGTGTCACTCCCGAAGAGAAGCAGCATCTTCAGCTCCTCAACCACGTGTTCTTTCTGTCTCTTCGCTGGTGTGCATGTCACATTAGCATATCTCAGATCCGCTTCACTTGTTCATTTGCGGCTTCTCTCCTCTGTGATTCAGCCGCGCAGAAAATTACCGTAATTACGGGGAAAATACAAATATTAAACGTACAGGAGCTGTAACGGTCGGGATTTACCAAGACTGTGGAGATGCGAAGCTGCAGTTCAGACGCGTCGTGTTAATAACAGTAATGAGAGAGATGTTTGGCCGAGGTTGGAACCGCTGGAGATTTTTGGGTGGTGATAGCAAACGTGTTAAAGAATCAGCTGTGGAGCTTCAGCCGGGTCTTACCGTATTTATGCCAGTATAAGCACCCCCCTATATATATATATATATATATATATATATATANTTTTTTCATTAACGTTTCTGTTTCAATTACGCTAATGTTCTCAAACAAATTTTTTCTTTATTTAACAAACTTAACTTGTGACTCGTATCATTTTGATATTGTTTTACTTGAATAATTGATAGCAAAAAGTCGTTTCTAGTGGCCAGGACTTCATTTCCCAGGATCCTTTGCTCTCCAGTCAGACTCCGCACATGCTCAGAGCAATAGTTTCAAGCTCAGGTCTGTTTCAAGCTCTCTGTTTATCTGACGCCGTGTGAAGAGGAAGGATTATTATCCTCTGTTCAGCAGACCGAGCGTTTTGATTCTGTCTGTTCCTTGAATTTTTTTTTACTTGTGTTGCCCGTGTTCTACATTTTTCCACTGTTTCGACTCTTTCTACAATGACTCATTGGACTCGTTTGTAGCCAGTTGTGCTAAGCTAACCCGGTCGTGGTTTGTAGTCTCTGTGTGTTGTAATATAAATTATTGTACTGTGTTTAGTTGAATTTTACTTCTTCCAGTGTTATTTAGTCGGTGTTAAGTGTGGCGGCGTGTCTAATGTGTCTTTATTTCTGTTATTGAGCTAATAAAAGCTTCTACTGTAGCACGTCTGTCTACACACCAGTGTTTAACATTATATAGACGCACACGCGCCGCTGCATAAAGAACACGTGTTTCTGTTTATTAGTCATTGTTCCTGACTTGAAATACGGACAAATGGAGGCTTATATTTACGCGCATTTTTAATATCAGCAATTATAAGCACCCGCCACGTTTTTGAGTAACGAAAATTGGACAAAAAAAGGCTGCTTATATAATATTATATTAAGGCTGCTTATTTCAGTGATTATAAGCTGAAATTTTCGGAAAAAAGGTGCTTTTTTCGCGTAAATGGGGTATTTTAGCGCCGCTTTATTTCGAGCTGCTGAGAAGAAGGGATGGAAATCACGTCAGACGTGTTCAGTCTTTCCCTCGCGACCTTTGCCCTCTGAAGGTTTGAGAGCAGCTGTGGCTCCTGAGATGTTTCCCGCCTTTTCCCGCTTCAGAGATCCTTCCGGAGCCTTGAACACGTTTCAAGTGTAAATGTTTGGAACTGTACTGTTTGTACTTTGTGAAGTCTAATAGACTTTAAATGATTTTCTGCTGCGACTGATCTGAATCCAGCCCGGTGAGGCACGTTATTGACTCTCTATTGACTCGACAGGCTTGTACCAAAAAAATGAGGCAAGGACACGGGCTGAGAGTGTGTTTTCTTGATCGCCGCCGTTTTATCTCGTGGACGACTTTGCCTTTCAAACGCAACACTTTCACAAAACGCACAGCCTTTCTGCCGCTTTAATGTGGCACTACACTTCAATACAGATACTAATAATGTCAGGCTGATGTCATAATGTTACACTGTCAACTCAAAATAAAATAAACATACACGCGAAAAAAATCCACGTAAAAACAGAATACAATAAAAAACTAAATGAGTAGGAAAAAAAAACGTTTTATCAAGTAAAATGATCTGCCAATTTTACTTGGTAAAACAGATTAAAACAAGACGAAAAAATCTCGTCACGTGGAACGTTTGTTTCTGTGTTTCAGTTCTTGTTCTCATTGTCTTTAATATAAAAAAGTAGCTAGTTTTTTTTTTATTGAGAAACTTTGTGTTCTTAAAATAAGAACAATTCACTTGACATTTCATGTTTCACTTGACATTTCATTTTTTGTTTGTGTGTTTAAACAATGTCGATTTTGAAAAACGTCTCGATTTAGTGTAAAAAAAAGAAAATTCCAGTCCTATTTTCATGATATAAGCAAAGTCCTTTCTCTCTCTCTCTTAATCCTAACATAGTTAACTTAAAAATTACAAGAATTAATCTCATTTCAAGATTTTTTAGCTCATCAAGAATTTATTTTTGCAGTGTTTGTGCAGTGGCTCCAGTGCCTTATATTATATTTGTAATTAAATATAGGCTTGAGTGCCTTCATATTATATTTATATTTATATAATACGTTTGAATTTGTGAGAATTGCAGCAAATTGCCAGTGTGTGAATGAGTGTGAATGGGAGTGTCTTTTCCGCACTGTGATTGGCTGGCCTCCAATCCAGGGTGTGTCCAAAACAAACAAAAAGATTATTCATGATTTTGTCTTGGTAAATTATCACATGATTATAAACATTGACTTGTTCGACAATGTTTTAATATGCGTCGTCTGTTGTGTCTCTTGTTTAAGAGGAACACCTTTGTTGTGCAGAGTGCACATTAGATCCTCGTTCTTGGTTCATTTCGTCTTCAAATGAGTAATTACCTTAAAATTGACTTTCAATTATCTCCTGCACATTTGGACTGCTACATCTGCAGTCTGAAAATCGATTTCACTTTTTAAACAGTAACAGTCCCGAGAGCAAAGTGCCAACTGTTCTCTAAAAAGTTCCAACAATTGTGTTTGTGTGTCTGTTATTCCATCCATTCCCTGAACCGCTTTTCCATTTCCGGGTCATGGTGAGACGGTTTGAAACAAGTCCTATTTTCTTGAAACAAGCTGATTAATCTTTCACTCTTAATTCTCAGATAAGATAAAAATAACTATGTCAAGGTTTGTGTCATTTCAAGGTTTTTTTGGCTTGTCAAGACTTTATTTTTGGCAGCGTGACTGTGATTGGCCGACCATCAATACGGCAAAAAATAAATTCTTGACAAGCCAAAAAATCTTGGACTTACACAATAATTCTCGTAAATTTTTTAATCTTAGAATTAAGAGTGAAAGATGAATTTGCTTGTTTCAAAAAAACCGAGCCCGTTTCAAGCCGTCTCACCAAGTAAAAATTTCCTCACCCCATTGGTCATATTTTACTTGATTTAAGTCCTTTTTCATTTATTTTTTCATTATTTTTCATGTGCATTTTTGCAGTGGGTGTGTCTCCAGCGTTGGCTCCTCCCCACAGCCCCGAAATGAAAAAGCGTTTCAGAAGATGGAAAAACGAATGAATAGCGAGGCTTTATCCTCAGCAATATTGTCACCAAATTTACGAGTTTTAAATGTGTTTTGGTGGATAAACAAGAGCAAAGTGAAGCTCTAAAATAAAAACGGTACTGTACGATACTCCACCGCGTTAACTCCGACTGTCGCCAACACAATGACAAACGACAGGTTTGCTACAAATCAAAGAACCTCTTAAAATCAGTCGGCACATTTGGCAAAAAAACGTCACATTTCTGACACTTCCATAATTAACCCCGTTGAATAAAAGAGCGGATCTTCTGTAGCTCAGCTGGAGCACAGTTTGCATTTCTGCTGGCCATTTTCAGCTTGTCATCCATGTTGCATTTGCGGAGAATTAATGACGAGCCACGTGGCCTTTACTGCGCTTCTCGCACACGCATAAACACGCCTCTAACACGCGAGGAGGATGAACGTGTCAGGAAAGAGAAAAACGCACGTGACTTAATTACAGACTAATATGTCTTTTCAAACGTCTTACTTCCAATTACACTGTCAGGCGGCGAGCAGGCAGTAGATCTCAACGTTATTATGTACAAATTACTCTCTTTAAGTCACCAGCACGTCGTCTAAGTGAGTGTTTCTTCAAACAGAGGGAGAAAGCCGCAGATGAAAAGTGATCTCAGGCAGGGGAGTAAGGTACTTGAGTAAATGTACTTCGCTACTTTACTTAAGTACTTAAGTTTTTGGCTACTTCGTACTTGCACTGAGTATCAAAAATAGAAGCAACTTTTACTCTCTACTCCACTGCATTTGTGATTGAGTAGCAGTACTTTTCACTCCACTACATTTGAACGAACACTTATCGCTACTCGTTACATTGTAATTGTGCGCCACAAGCCGGAATCGATTTATACCGCGGTTAATTTCTTGGGCGGACGAGGTGAATATCGCCATCTTTAGGCTGCTGAAGGTAATGGAGGCTATTTGTGAATTAGAAACCACAAGAACGCGAATTAGGGCCGTAAAAATGTGTTTTACAAATCTTATTATATAATATATAATACATATAATATATAATTTACTAATCAGATTAATCATTTTATTTTATATCTACTTGCAAATTTAAGTGATTGAGACTGACTTTTTGTTCTTTTTATCTAATTTGTTCTAACAGTTTTCAAACATTGAGGTTAAATTCTGTTTCTGTCTTGGAAAACAATAGTTTGTTTTCACATTTTTTTTTGGGCCTATATTGAGCACGAATAAAAATACTTCTTAATACTTAAGTTCTTTTCAAATTGGATACTTTGCTACTTTGACTCAAGTCTTTTTGAAATTGTTGACTTGAATTGATAATTTTTACAGTAAGTATCTGTACTTTTACTCAAGTATGGCTGTCCGGTACTCTCTACACTCCTGGTCTCAGGAAGCGTGCTGGAATAAATCAGAAGTAAAACAAAAGGCTTTGGAGTGAGTACAGCACGATTCCAACTACATCTATATAACTCGGCTTCTCAGAGGACCTTGGCACGAGCGAATGCATCAGGCGATACTCGGCCTGCTCGCAATCCATTCAGTAACGCACATCTCTGAGAGGAAATGACTCCATTATGTAATAATGAGGTTCAATGCAAGCACAGTCGGTATTAAAATCTCTCCAACTGCTCAGACGCGAGGCAGAGTCGAGGAAAAAAGAAAGATGTCGTAAAGAAAAAGCTATTTCTTTTGTGGCCTCCTTGTCATCATCGTTCAAGCCGAATGGGTTTAAGATGGCTGCTTTCGTGGTGAGATTCACTGTGCATATTCTCTGATTCATTAATAAAATGCGTAAAGTGCAGGATTCAGTCTTTAACTGTGGCGAACACTGTGCTGGAAGTGATTTTATCGAGGCCCGTATTTCAGTCTAATATCTGGTTGTAAAGCTTTATGAGGAGGCATCAGGCTGAAGAAACTCCAAACATGTCGAGAAGCATCTACAGACCTTCAGTCCCACTGGCTTATTAACAGCACTGTCAAGAGTAGTCGCTAGAAGCTAGTAGTTACTTAGTTAGAAGTAGAGATACTAGAGGTGAAAAGTACTTTTGTGAAAGTAAAAGTAAAATGCCCAATATTTTACTAAAGTAAAAGTAGCGTTAATAATACTGAAAAACTACTTTTAAGTATAAAAGTAATGGAAGGAAAAAAATTGCATTATACAAAGCTTCTGTGCAATCTGCGCCGCCTCAAGACACTAAATCACACAGGCTCCTCAGAGTAAAATACTTAAGTTCTTTTAAAATTCGATACTTTGCTACTTTGACTCAAATCTGTTTCATAGTGGTGACTTTTTACTTGTATTGGAGTAACTTATACAGTACGTATCTGTACTTTTACTCAAGTATGGTTGTCTGCTACTCTTTACAACTCTGGACTAGCATCACAAAATCCAAAAAGCCTGTACTGTAGGTTTCAGGTAAGAAAAGTCAGCGAGTTACGTAAAAAGACTCCGGGGAACGGCTCGGTCACTATCACAGCACCATTAATAGCCAACAAACCCACATCCAAAGTTAGACGAGCCTATATCCCAAGATAGCCCCGGCATATCTTTAGCTCCGGCCCACATATCTCACGCAGCTCTACACGGGGAGTTCAGAATGACAGGAACCAGCCAGGAACCCAGCCAAACCTCTCACCAGAAGATGAGCCGGAGCGTAATAACTGTTCTTGACAATTCAGTCGCAATTAGCAGGCGAGGAACCTCTGGTAGGACTTGACTGACACCCATTATGCGGCTTGTTTCTCTGCAGCTTCTGATTCTCCAGCTGTTGAGAGCCTCATCACGGTGACTGGGAATGTGCGGCATGTGCTGAGGTCTGCTTGAAGTGCAATTCCCAAGTCGAGATGAAACGGAGGGTGTCGTGCGCTTAATGAATGGCGGGCATGACAGCGTAATGAGATGCTAACGGTCGGGGGGGAAGTTCTTCAGAACCTCGGCTTGTGGATGAGTGACATGTCTAACCAATCAGCCCTACGTGACCCACATCAAACCAGCAATGGCTGAGGAGCTTCAGAGGTTTTTCCTTGCAGAGCACAATGGAAGCTTGCAATGAGCAAAGAGCAAACAGAGCTAGAGCAAACAAACAGGTTTTTTTAGAGCTTTGCTGAAGAACCTCAGACTTCCCCAGGATGCCCAGTTCATAGCTATGCCGTTGTTGTTGTTGTTGTTGTTGATTAATAATGCAGAGTTTATATTGTGTTTGATGGTTTTGTTCAAGCACAAATATCGAATTGGAGTTTTCCGCATCGTTATATTGGGGTTTTAGTGTATAGTCAGTTTGTGAATTGTTTCGAGCTCCGAAATATCACATCAGAGTTGTGACATTAATGGACCGACTCTGTCAGAACAATCACATATGAACGAATGAAGTTCTGACCACTAGAATCGACTTTTCGTTATCGATTATTCAAGTAAAACAACATCAAAATGATACGAGTCACAAGTCAGGTTTGGACGTATGAAGTCTGAATTTAATTCATCATTTGATGTCCATGTGATTTGTTCATCATAATATGTCGCTCTGAAAGTATTTCTTCAGAATTATTGTCCGACTTCAGAGAATAAAAAAAATCGTATTTTCAGCGTAAATCATTGTCAAACATTGGACATCATATGCTCTTCTTATATTTGTTCACTTGTACTCAAGCACCGGTTCACAAATGTAATCACTCAGCAGTTTAAACTGAACCTCAGACGTGTTGATGCAGAGTTAAATGCCAAGAAATCGTTCAAAGAAACAGCCACAAGAAACAAGGCCAATGTAGGAAATCCTGTATTCGATATTCTGTGGTTATCACGATGGTGCTGTTGGTAAAGCTGTTGCCTCATAGCAAGAAGAAACCAATCCAGACTCAAGTTTGGAAGCCTATCTAGTGCTGACCTGGCTTTCCTCCAGGTCTCAGATTACAAAAATGTGCATTTGGCAGAATTGCCGTCTACGAAAATGTCTGTAGTAGTGTGTGTGTGTGTGTGTGTGTGTGTGTGTGTGTGTGTCCTGAGCTGTGATTGGTCGAAATGGAATGTTTAAACAGTACTGTATGTAATCAAAAAAGATATTGTCAGGAGGGATTTATTTGACCAATTACCATATTTACGCGAATATAAGCACCATCCTGATTTTTCAGGAACAAAAAAAAATTTTTTTATTAACATTTCTGGTTCAATTACGTTAATATTCTCTACAATCCTAACTTGTGACATTTTTTGATATTGTTTTGCTTGAATAATCGATAACGATTGGAGTGTTCAGAGCTTCACTCGTTTTTATGTGATTGTTCCTGACTTGAAAATACGGAAAAACGGGGGCTTATATATACGCACATATTTGAAATCACCGATTATAAGCACCTGCCAAGTTTGTGAGTGTCAAAAATTCAAAGGGGTGCTTATATTCGTGTAAATAAGGTAATCACATTTAGCATTTTTAAATCAATATTCTTTTTTATTTTTATCAGCGCTATCAAGACGAGAGTTTCTTGTCTGGCTCAAGTGAAACGAACACGATGAGCACTTCACGCTGGAGCCAAATGTCACCGAGGAAGCTTGTAGAATCGGCCTTACACTTATAAAACACAGATAGAGAGAGAGAGAGAGAGAGAGTGAGGAGGAGGAGAGATGCGCACTACTCTTAGTCGGCAAAGTGAGCGAGCGACTCAATCCGTGTAATACGTTTGGTCCGAACGCCACTGACCCCAGCAGCTGAAACACACGTGTAGGCAGGATGTTCTCTTCCTCTCCAGTGTGTGTGTTCTTCACGGATCACCAGCGCAGATGACATTTAGCAGGAGGCTTTGGCACAGAGTCGCCCGTCACTCTCAGGAATCCTCACCTCGCTCTGGCTCCGGCTTCCTACACTTCCTCCAATAAGCCCAGCTGCAATTACCCGGCCAAATCAGTGCAGATGGAGCTCCACCAGCAACCCTGCCCCGCCTCACAGGTTTCTCCCAGGTAGAGGGGAGGCGTGTCGGGTGGAGGAGACGGAGGAGATGGAGGAGAGCAAACAGAGCGCTAGAGACATCGGGAAAAATGCTAAAGCAAACACTCCTCCGTCCCAACCATTGATCTCGGCAAATGTCATGACGTGAAGAAATGATGTCACGCCACACTTGTTATTTCTAGTCAAGATGTGGTGTGATGCAAAGTCGAGTCTTGCACACAATCGAATAAGAGGGAATCAATTAAGATAAGATAAGATAATCTTTATTGTCATTGCACAATGGTGATTCTATAGGTTAGTAGTGTATATATACTGTATGATACTTTATATATAGTAGTATACGTATATATGATACTATAGGTTAATACTCTATATCTTAGTAGATTACAATAGATCTTCAGCCTAAACGTATTTGCTCACAGGTTTTTTGTTTTTTACTTACAGTACCGTAGCCTGTCGCTTTAATAGTTTTTAATCGCTTTAACTTAACAGAAAGGTGCGTATTTTAGACCAGTCACCCCCAATTGCTACTTGAACTTTGCCGCCACTAACCAAAAGCTTTCAATTCACTACTTTGTCAATTAAATCTTGAGTTCAAGTTCAAGTTCTGAGCATTTGTAAGGCGCTTTTCACAGTTTTCGAGTCTCAAAGCTGACAAAATCTCAAAGCTAAACTGCCAACATTTTTGGAGAAACCATCCAAGAACATCTGTTCACTAGGACTTGATCATCTATGGTTGAGGTGGTCCAACGGTAGGGAAGTGGACTTGTGTCCAAGAGGTTTCCGGTTCCAATTTCTCTCTCACTAGTAGTTTCATTGGACCAAAAACGAACCATCCAGGTGCCACAATTTGAGAGTTTTTCATACGGTTCCCGGTGGCCATCTTGACCATATCACTCATTTTCTTCGATTTGTCTTTGTTCTTCTTATCATTGGAAGCCTTTCGATGAGTGAGGAAATAAGGAGTGTCATTTCACCAGGACGGCGGCGACGTTGTTTAAACTGTTTTCTATCGCCACTGCGTCATCATGAGGGGAGGAGCCACCACACTTCACTCCCCGCAGGACATAACGTCCGTCTTCTTCTTCACCAATGACTTTGTGATGTTAGCGTTCCAGAGGAGACTGGCACCAGAGAGTCGGGTTCTCCCTAGGTTTTTTCCTTTCACACCACCAGAGGTTTTTTTTCCTAGCGTGATCTAGCTTGCTCTTCTGCTCATAGCTCATAGTCTGAACAACAACAGCCATATATTTTTCCTTTTTAACTGACCCCCCCACCGCAATTTTTTAAAGCTCATATAAAGAATCGACATTTTTCTTTTAAAGACTTTTTTTTCACATAGCGTCTTTGCGTTGGTCTCGGACTAAGAAAGGCGCTATACAAATGAACTTTCGCACCTTGCAGTGTCACCTCAAAGCCACAAGCAAGAAAATTTGTAACCACTTAAACACTAAAATTCAAAACTGAAGGTATTATTGCGCACCTAAGAGGAACTGTATTTCCAACATTTTCTGCGCAATTTACTAGCATCTGCCCAGACAAGCACACAATCAACACCAGCCACTTCCTGTGTGTGCTTGTCTGTCTGTCTGTCGGTCTGGGAACTGCTTGACTACACTTTACCGACAGTACCACAAGTGTTATGTGGAGGCATCGGAGTGGGAAGAAGCGTCTCTTTTCAGAGTTGAATAATCCATCTGCAATCTTTGTCCTCATGAGGGCCGAGGCCGACAAAAGGATGTGATTTTGACTCTATAGGTTGTAATTACCATGGCAGGTTCTCATTGTGCTCCATCCAGTTAAAACGCACCGTGCGCCGATGCTAACGACTTGGTCCTGATGCGTTCATTCATCCTTTACACTTTGCAATCTGTTTACCCAATCATTTACTCCCTCTCTCGCAGAGGAGGAGTGCTCGTGGAGTCCATCTGTGACCTAGAAAGCTTCCGCAGACCCTTCACGCTCGCACTGCTCTCTAGCGGAATAGCTTGAGGGGCTGGGGGCGTGGCCTAAGCCAGCTCATTTGAATGATTTTGTTTACCCCGAGGAATGCCTGTTCCATTCTTAGCGCCAGCCGAGGTGAGATACGCGGCGGGAACGGAGGCGGCTGTGTAGATGATTACGCCGCGCGACGGGCATTAGCAGACAAATTAGCCGCTTTCGTTTTTTCGTTTCCGTTTGCGTTTCTCCACACGAAACCTCGAGTAGGTCCGTTTTATTCTTGCGATTTTTTTTAAGCGTCGCCTCCAACGAATCTCCCGTAGGTTTCACTTGTGATTACAACGTGTGTGTGTTTTGTTTATTTGAAGTGTAAGCAGAGGTGTAAAGAGTACCAGACAGCCATACTTGAGTAAAAGTACAGATGCTTATTGTAGAAATTACTCCATTACAAGTTTCAACCGATTTCAAGAAAACTTGAGTCAAAGTGGCAAAGTATCCCATTTTAAAAGAACTTGATGGTTTTACTCGCACTGAATTTAGGCAAAAAATAAAACGCACCAAGAAACGTGAAAACAAACTATTCATGAGGTTTCGTTTTCTAATACAGAAACGAAATTTAACACCTCAATGTTTTAAAAATAGTTGAAAGAAGTAGATAAAAAGAACAAAAAGTCAGTCTCAGTTAAACGTGTGCAAAGAAAAATAGTAGAAAAATAAAATTCCGATTAGTTAGTAATATATGACATAATACATTAGTAAAATACATTCACATGATTTAGCTGATAAACAGCATCTATATCTTCAGCATCCTGCAGATGGTAATATCATCTCATTCCCCCAAGAAATTTACCGGAATACAAATCGATGCCGGCTTGTCACGCATAATAACAATGTAAAGAACGGTAAGTGTCCGTTCGAAATAATAATAATAATAATAATGAGTATTTGTAAGGCGCTTTTCACAGTTTTAACTGTCTCAAAGCGCACATGTAAATATGTAAGGGAAATGATGCTTTTTATTCAATTTGTCGTCTGGATTGTTGGTGTTGACTAAGTGGCTGCGGTTATGACAAGACAAAGACAAAGACCAGCGAGCAAGCACATACGCAACAGTGGCCAGGTAAAAAAACCTCTTTAACGAGGAAAACCCTGGGGAGAACCCGGCTCACTGGTGCCAGTCTCCTCCGGCATTCTAACACTACACAATCAGTGCGTTGGTTGTTCCGCGTCATTTTTAATGATGATTCTGGAACGATGTTTCCCTCCTCAATGGGGAAAGAGGCGGCTCCACATCTCCAAGCCAACAGCGTCATCAGGTCCACAGAGGTCGAGGAAGCACCACCGATGATTCCGAAGCTCTAGGAGATTCCGGTCGTACGACACTTGCGCTCAGGAGAGGAGGGGAGAAAAAAAAAAAAAAATACAAGGCAATTAGAAAAATTCAAGTACTATAGATTTTGACAATTTTCTGAAGGTGCAGGTGTAATTGGTTCCGAGCACTAACTAGGCAGCCTTTCTATACGATATATTAATATTTTCTGTAAGTTATTATAACAGGTCAATATATGCTTCGTTGAAGAGATGCGTCTTCAGTCTAGACTTAAATTGACTCACTGATTCTGAGTCTCAAATTGGACTAGGCAGAGCATTCCATAGTTTGGGTGCTAAGTATGAAAAGGATCTTCCTCCCTGGTAGATTTTAGAGATTGGCGGTATTATAAGCTGGCCGGAGTTTTGAGAGCGCAGCAGTCGTGTAGGCTCGTAGTAAGTGATGAGCTCACTGAGATATAGAGGAGCTAAACCGTTTAGTGCTTTATAAGTGATTAAGAGAATTTTAAACTGGATGCGATATTTAACAGGTAACCAGTGTAGCGACATTAACACTGGACTAATATGGCTAAATTTTTTTTTTCTGGTTAGTAATCTAGCAGCTGCATTCTGAACCAACTGAAGTTTATCTATTAGTTTAGCAGGAGAACCTCCCAGAAGACCATTACAGTAATCTAACCGTGATGTCATAAACGCATGTATCAGTTTTACTGCATCCGGTCGGGAGAGCATGTGACGCAGCTTTGAGATATTCCTGAGGTGAAAAAAGGCAGTTTTACAGACGTTGTGCACGTGACTTTCAAAAGAGAGTTTGCTATCTACTACTCGAAAGTAGTGGAGTAAATAGTACAGATACTCAATCACAAATGTAGTGGAGTTGAGAGTAAAAATTGATTTTATTATTTGATACTCAGTACAAGTACAAAGTAGCGACATACATACTTAAGTAAAATGGCATTTACTCAAGTACTTTACACCTCTGCGTGTAAGTAGTTTGAGGTGCGATCAGTCTGTCTGTTTATTGCAATTGTGTCTCTTGTGTGCGACACCTTTTTCACTTTTAAACCTCGGACATAACTTCAAGAAAATGTGGAGAAATCTTGATTGTTTAGGGTGTTTGATTGTTATTGTGTCTAAGGGCCTGTGATTGGTCGGCCACTAATCCACAGTGTCTATCCTATATTTAGATCGTTAAAGTAAACCTGTATTGGAAAAGTAGTTTGAAAAAATGGAAATATCTTATTTTCTCATTATCACAAGCGAGGTTGGGACATGACAGAACGTGTTAAATTGATTTGATACTTGGAGTCTAGTCACTAAAAGTCGGAAGAATTATGCGATGAGTAAACTCAACAACCTACGTATGCAGCATAGTTAAATATAGTATCAGCTCCTCAGTCAGACATAACAAATAGAGATGGGAAAATGTGTCTCCAGCAATTCATCTGTTAAATCAGCGAACAGATCACGGAATCGCAGGCCTCCTCTGGCTTTCACTGCAGTGTAATCAGGGATTTAAAGCTCCTAATTGCTCCTTTGGAGTCATTGTGCTGGATAAATGAATTAGATTTTTAATCCCTCACACCAGCAGAGCACATTCATTTGATCCTTTTTTTTGTTTATGGCAGAAAACTAAGAAAAATATAAATGATTCATACGCATAGCTAAAAAAAAGAAAAAATGAAAACACCACATAAAAATGCATTGCCTATCAAAGTGGTTTCATCATAAGTGCTCAAAACTACAACCATTCTGCAATCCACTTTCTTCGAACTTGGGAAATAGAAAAGGGAAATGTGAAATTGGCGTTTATGGAAAACGTACAAGGTTTTACGGTGTTAAGTCATTTTAATAGCAAAAAGAAAACGCAGGCCTTGTAAGGGAATCTTGTAAGTTGACAAACCTGGTTCTGCAGTTGCAGTAATAAAACAAACATTTTAATTACCAGCTCGACTTTAAATCCCAAATGTATTTCACCATAAGCAGTTTCTGAAAATTAATCTGCAATCATACTCCAATTCTTCATTTGTCAAATTTGTTTCCATGTAAAGTAATTGGATTTTTGGATTTCCTGAGTTATTTCATACAATTTCCATACAATTGCACTGGCCTTACACCTTAATGTTGATCGCAAAGGCATTGTGGGTAGATCGCATGGGGTTGGAAAAAATGGCGAAAAAAGAAAGTGAGAAGGGGATAAAAATGAGTAGAAAAGCTGGACCAAGCTAAAATCGATTCAGCCTCCCGCGCTTAATCCACATTTACACGATTCTGCCAAATTCTGGTTTCCGAAAAGCGCTCTCTCTGTCAGCTCGTGTGTGTGTGTGTGCGTGCACGAATTGGGCGGAACTCGTGCAGTCACATGTGCTTATTACCCGCACTAGAACAGTGGATGTGAGGCAGTCGAGTTTAAAAAACCCATAAAGTAAACGGGGAGGATGAGTGATTAAACACAACGGTCAAGCAAGTCTGCCATCAACTCGGACATTTTACTACCTGATAAAGGATTTTTTTTGAAGTGTGTGTGTGTGTTTACTGTGGTTTCAAACCAGAAAATGACACTCATCAAACCATATACAGCAAATAATTTCTAAAATGATATACGTATATACTCTCTCTCTATATCCCTCTCTATTACTGCCTTCTGTCTCAAATTTGATACGCTTTGTTTATTGTCAGATTACAGGGCCTTAAATTAAAATTATTTTTCAAAAAACCTGATCAATTCAAACATACACTTGTAATACATCATTTGATCACCAGGTGGCAGCAATTTTCTGCTCCTCACAGCAGTGACCACTAGGGGAGCCGCTCCAAATTTAGAAAAATGGATTTTTTCCGATTTTTATAAAAAACTAGTTCTGGAGGTCTAGGGGGGAGAACAGTAACATTTTTGCTCAAATTTCTAAGAGAAGGTTTGTCTGGTGGGTTGCTTGAATGTGGTGTGGTAAATTTTTGTCATTGAAATTTTAACCCCTTCCTTTATTACACAATGTATCTTCTGGTGATACGTTTAGAATAACATTTTAAATTATAATACATTTTTTTTTTCATTTTCATTTATTAGAAATATTATGTTGAATCGAAAAAAAAAAGGTTTAAAGTTTACCGTCTGCTAGCCAGCAGTAAAGGGTTAAATATCTATTGTGTTTTTTATAGTCGGTAGATCGCTTTAACTAGCAGTTTAACAAGCAGATTGTATTTTAGAAGAAGAGAAGTGCATAAATTGATTCCTTGTGTTCTCTTCCTTTTCAGGTGGTGGGTCAGATTGACAAACTTACATCCGACTTTGACTTTGACCTGGAGCCAGACGACTGGACGGTGGCCACGGCGAGCAGCACGTCCAGCAGCGAGCGAGGCCTGTGTGAGGCTTTTCGATTGGACTTCCTCAGCCAGGACATGCTGTCGGACAGCTGGGAGTTCTGCAACTTTTTGGAGGCCTCGAAACGGAAAGCACATGGAACGGAGGAGCTGGACAAGCCTCCACCAGCCACGGCCAGCGTCTACTCGCAGATGAACGGAGGTCTTCCCGTCCCGAACGGACCACTGATCATCACCCCCGACTCGTCCAGCGAAGAAGCCTCCAGCTCTACCCACAGCCACAAAACCTCCAGAGCTTCTGGGACCAGGGAGCGCGTCCGCTTCAGCGATAAGATCCTCTACCACGCCCTGTGCTGTGATGACGACGATGACGACGATGAAGAAGAGGACTGCAGAGAGGAGGACTATAAAGTGGACTGTGGGACGCCCGACACGGACAGTGAGGCCAGTCCAACACCTCCTCTGTCCTCGGACCTGTACAACTGCCGGGGGACGGCGTCTGCGGGCTCCTCGCCGGTCAAGCTCTCGGTCGTGGGCTCTCACACTCTACCCAAAAAAAGTCTTCTCAACCCCAGCTGCCGGAAAAAACTGTTGCGAAACAGCAGCACGCAAACCGTGTCGGACAAAAGCACTCAGACTGTACTGCCCTACGTTCCAGCCAAGCAGAAAAACAAGGACCTCTGAGAAAACAAGTCAGGAGGCTTCAAATATACACCAACCCTTACCATATTATAAAGAACTGTATATTATTTAATATTCATACATAGGTAATAGATTATACACAAAAAACGAGTTACTAAATAAATTATCTATGGGAAAAACCGACGAGTGCCGCTAGCTCTTTTATGACTTGTGACCAAAACGTGGCATTCGGGATTCGCCAATGAAAGAAAGACTCACACACACACTAGAGCTGCACGATTCATCGTTAAAAGATCGCGATCTCAATTCTACCCCCCTCGCGATCTTAATCCAGCATTTATATGATTGTGTCAAACTCTCTGATGTCTGTCAGACCGCCTGTGCGTTATTATTTAAATTATATAAAGGATAGATGAAATTACATTTCTGTCGTATAACAACCCTAAAGTAAATGGTGAGACTGAGTGATTAAACACAACGTTAAAGTAAGTCTGCCATCAACTACCTGAAGAATTTTTTTATTCTGAAGTGTGTGTGTGTGTGTGTGTGTGTGTGTGTTTGTGTGTGTGTGTGTGTGTTTACTGCAGTTTCAAACCAGAAGACGACACTCAGCAAACCACAAGCAGCAAACATCTACAGTTGATTACAAAATTATTAGCCCCGCCCACAAAATAATTTGTGTTTGATAAGTATTTCAAAAGTGCTTTTCATTTTGTCCTCAACTGTGCATAATACCGTATCTTGGTATTTTAATTTTATCACAAATAATAGTTTTTTTTTTCTCTACGACATTACTTTTATACTACAGTGCATTATTTTTCATTCCGTTTATTTAAGTTTAAATAGTAATACGTGTTATAGCGCTGTTTGACAACCAGTTGTCCAGGGTTAAATATTGAAAACAAAAAAAACGTCCATGATCGTGCAGCTCTAATACACACAATCCCTGAGTGAATGACTTTAGACTTCAGCAAAGCGTACGACGATCCCACCCGTAGTGCGGAGCCATTGGTTTGACGGACGGGATGAAAAAAAGACAGGTTTTAAAGTCTCTGCGTTCCACTTTGACATTTCCGCGGCTTTTCTTTCTTCTCGACAGGGGAGGGCGAGGGCGCCAGGGCTGGCGGCTTGAATCGCGGTGCACAAAGTCGAGATGCGAAAGGTTACGTCTCCTCATTCTTGGGCCCGGTGGGGATTGTGAACTCAATAGTGTGGTGTTTTATTCAAAGGCGGCTTGCCGATAGCTGGGCCGATCGATCCGGTGGGTTTGCGTTGGGGCTTCCGTGCTGAGCCTCGTCCACAGGCTTTCAGGCTCTTTAACAAAGACTCGTCTCTCCGTTAGTGTATGTGGTATTTACTCCACAGTGCAAAAGCAATCCGGTGGTAGAGACATGTGTAGGTGGGAGAATTGGAGAAATTGTCCATTAGAGGAAATGTTGAGGCAAATGAAGGGCAAAGAAATGAGTGTTTGAAGACAGATTGTCTTTAATTACACCCTGGGTATAATCAATTACTCTGAATGGTGACGAACCCATAGATCCTGTTCGGACGACTCTCGCGGTTACTTTCTTTTCTCTCATCAAACTACATTCAAGGACCAAACATATGTCCAGAAGCTTGTATTATTCTTGCCCGACAATCTTAATAGAGCAGTACCTGGATTATAATTCAGAGCCAACAGAACCAGAATTGTACGAGCTTGATGGAACAATCTAGAGCAAAAAGTACAGCAATTTTGTTAAGACTAGAAGATCCATCAGAATCAATGAGGTGATGATGGAGATCAGCACATGTATAAGTCAGTCGGAAGCTCCTGAAGCTTCAGAAGAGATTTGATCACGTATACACGTTAAAAAACAAAATAATGTTCTGATTTATATAGTAATATTTAGATTTTTTTTTTTTTTTTTAACTTTTAACACGGGTCAATTTGACCCGAACATAAAAGGAGGGTTAATATAGATTCGGTCAATCCACAGACGACTGCGTGTAAAACAACACAGAGAAAGTGAGCGGTAGGAAACACACACTCGTCTGAAGCCAGGCAAACACCTCACGCGTGTGTGTTCATTCATCTTGTATATTTAATGCTGGCGGGTCTTTGTGGTGAAGGACGCATTGAATAACAATCAAAGGATCACACCCCGGCGCTTCAAGTGCCATTTCCCTCAGTGAGATTGAGGAGCATCAGGTCATCGGACACATTAGCATAAGCAAGCACAACAGTGGCTGGAGAAAGACATCTACCAGCAGAAGAACACGCCGCGAGCCTCTCAAGCTAACCCAAGCTCTGACGGACACAAGTGTCACGGTTCGAGAGGAACGGGAGCTCAAACGCAGAGGACGCTATTTAATTGTAAAATAATAATAATAATAATAATAATATGAGTATTTGTAGGGCGCTTGTCACAGTTTTAACTGTCTCAAAGCGCACGTGTGAATACGTAAGGGAAGTGTTGCTTTTCATTCATTTGATCGTCTGGATTGTTGGTGTTAAGTAAATGACTGAAGCGAGTCACGAGGGATCAAAAACACAACTGAGGCGAACAAACCACAACCTCAGGACACAGAGCTTGGATATTGACAGACCGCGGATTCCAATCCTGACATCAGAAAATTGTCGATTGTCGATATTGAGGCTTTATCCCAACCGATCGATCCAAAAGCCAGGATATCGATATTATGCAGTGCAAAAAATGAATTCTTGACGAGCCAAATTATCTTGAAATGACACAATTACAGTACACAACTATGAAATTAGATTAGTGCCAAAAATATCGAACGTAAATTTCGAAGAAACCAACAAAAATGCTTCAGATTTAAGGTTCTTTTTTTTTCTCTTTCGCACAACTAGCTTAGAATGAAGAGTAAAAGATGAATTGGCTTGTTTTATGAAAATAGGACTCGTTTCAAGTCGTCTTACCAAGTAAACATTTTCTAAGCCCATTAGCGGATATTTTTACTTTTGTGCTCATTTTGTTTTTTATTTTCTTGTGCGTGTGCATTTTCTATTAATCCGCATGAAATCTATTATTTAAAATGAGCTTGTATACAGCGCTTTCTCTTATTCGACGTCTGTGAGATAATCATACCCTTGATTACTACTGTGGTAACACCACCAGCTTACACAAACACTTAAAACGACAAAAATTTGATAAAAAGTCGTTTTCACCAGGATGACCAACAGTTCTTTGGTCATTAGGCTTTGGCGGTAAAAAATAAAACAGCTTATAGTGCTTGGACTTTTTTGCTTCTATATTATTAAGTGTACGCGTTTTATAGTATTATTCTGTTTTTCCTGCTCTTATATATATATTACTGTTAGTCTTGTAATTACCCTGCAGGTTGCTCGTTAAGTTAGTATCAATAATATACTTTTCATATCTGAAAATCTCCTGTTATTTGATAACCTCACACGTCACTAACAAGCACTAAGAGTGAATCACAAATCAGCGAAACATATATCGACCTGTTATAATAACTTACAGAATAAGTTAATATAAGCGTATAGAAAGGCTGCCTAGTCTAGTGCTCGGAACCGAATCACACCTGCACCTCCTAAAACTGTCAAAGTCTTTAATGAAGATACTTCATGTTTCCCCAATTGCTTTCTAGCATTTTTCCACATGCAAGAAAGTAAGTTTATATCGTGTGCTAAAAATATTGATACTGTATCCTGTATTTACTTGGTATCGGATTGGTAAGTAATTTTGCCGTATGTCCCACCACTACTGAACGCAGAAACTTTTAAATGATGAAGCAATAATCAAACACAGTCCAGAACACAGGTGACACGACTTCACAGAAATCAAGACAGCTGAAACAGATTCATCGATAATTACAAATCAAAGCCGAATCAAAACAGGAAGTGTCAAAAGCGTCAACAAACTGAAACGGTTCAACATAAAAGTCCCTGACAATTCGAAACAACTGTGCCACTCAAACGGCTAAATACACCAACACGTGATCACGAAAGCTTTGTCTTTAAACGAAGGAATGCGATTGGGCGATTGAGGCGAGTTTCCACTGAGCTGATTGGACAACAATGCTTTACTCCCCGAAGACGACCACACGGGTGAGTTTGCGAGAAAAAAAAACCGTGACAGATCTGGTCTGCCCACCAACAGGAAAGTTCAGCAGGGAGCGAGCAAGTATTATTTAGCCAATTAAAGAGGATAATGAAGTGGATTTGCTGATACAGTCTTATTGGAAAGTGCAGTCCACGAGACGGGAACTAATAAGCCTTCAGTCCGAACGGAAGGCTGGAGAACATTGTTAACTACTGGGAGACAGCGATTGGGAATTTACATTTCACTTCCTTCAGGCTATTATTACTCGGGGCCGAAACAGAACGGGAACATTTCGACCTTGTTAACCGTTTTGTCCGAGTTTTTCCTATATTTCAGGTGCGTCTGGAGAGTGCGTTCAGGCTTCTGGCAGCGTCAGTGTTCAGATTGAGGGAATCGCAGAGGTTTCCGACTGTCGGACTATTTGCGGAATTCTAAACAGTGATGGACAATTAAAACTCCTTTCTGTTGGTTTGACAGGAACAAGGTTGTTATTTCCCATTCCAACACGGTGAGCTGGCCAAAAGTTTTTAAGTGGCACAGATGCGCATTAGGAGAACGGCGGTGCATCATTTATGACGGGAGACAAAACCATGCGGTGGAAATGGAACCGTAAGATTCGCCTTATTAATCCAGGCGAGCAAATTAGAAAGATTCCAGCATCCGCGGTTCAATTTCTGCTATATATTATATACCGTGTTTACGTGAACAGCACTGGAAGAAGTGAGATTAAACTAAACACTGTACAATATTTTATATTACAATAAACAGAGACTACAAACCACGACTGGGTTAGCTTAGCTTAGCAAAACCGGCTACAAACGAGTCTAATGTGTCATCGCAGAAAGAGTCGAAACTGTCGAAATTGAAAAACACGGGCAAGAAGTGAAAATAATCAAGTTCAAGTTCATTTGTATAGCACTTTTCTTAGTTCGAGACCAACGCAAAGGCGCTATGTGAAAAAAAGTCTTTAAAAAGAGGAATGTTGATTCTTTATATGAGTTTTAAAAATTTTGGGGGGGGAAGAGTCAGTTAAAAAGGGAAGAAAAAAAAAAATCCTAGTAACAGACACAATCAAAACGCAAAACGCATGGCGTCAGATAAACAGAGAGCTTGAAACACGCTCTGAGCATGTGCAGAGTCTGACTGGAGAGCAAAGAATCTTGGAAAATGAAGTTCTGACCACTAAAATCCACTTTTTGATCTAATATTCAAGTAAAATGATATAGAAAATACACGTGTCACAAGTTATGTTTGTTAAATAAAGAAATAATTGTATTACAAAAGAAAAAAAAAGTAGTTTTTTTATGTGCCTGAAAAATCGGTGTGCTTATATTCTCGTAAATACGGTAATTATAAGAATCTTTAAACTTCATGTTTATGGAGTATTAATGTCACATTAATAGAGTCGAAATTTGGAGATAAAATCCATAAAGCATCACCATGTGTTGTTTTTTTTCTAGAACATAAGCGAAACCATCCAAACATACCATTGTATATACAATCGTTCAATTTATCCCTCCATTTTATTCACCGCTTTTCTTGGTTAGAAAGCTTAGCCTTATGTAGTGGCCAACCAATGACAGAGCAGCACACACACACTCTCACTCTCACTCACACTTACGGATATTTTCCAAACTCAAATGCGCTTTTCTTTTGCAACTTGTGTTTTTTACCCAGATGTAGCGCAGAACTGATTCTTATTTGTGCCAGACGTGGCTCATAATCGTCCCACATCTGGCACAAATCTGGATATGGATCAGTGTAAAAACCACAAATTTTAATCTTATCACAGCAAGATTATGCATTTTGCGATTCGGATCGTCCCAGCGCTGCTGAGGATGGATGTCGGTCGTGTTGAAGGTGGCAAATCAGAGTCCATGAAGAAGAGAGCTGGATACGGTCACACGCATTACGAATTTACCTCACTCAAGGAAACTACTCAGATACTATTTGTCTCATCTCTGCACATTTATTTCCCACCACAACTCGAGAAACGCTTTCTTCATTCTCAGCTATTTACCGTTGATTCGACGGTTTCGGCTGCGAATGATCTTGAATGTTCTGGTGGACCTGACGGAAAATTACGTAAAAATTAGTATTTAGTCAATTTTAACCCTCGTGCTGTGGTAGCCTTCTGTGTACATCTCTTGTGTTATCAACTATAAAATACACTAAGCCATTATTTATTGCCCATATTGTTTTTCCCCATCTTTTGGTTATCTGGTTAGGTTTCCTTATCCAGAAGTTTATGAATTTCAAAACGTTTTATTTTGTCTTGGGTCTTTGGGCCTATTTTTTTTCAATTTATCATGTCTTAGAGGTAGAATTGTGGTTCAGAAACTGGATGGAATTACAGAAAACTGTTCTCTCTATTTCCAGTTCAGTCAGAAAGTAGAGAAACTTAATTATGTAAAAAGAATTCCTGCTCTAGACAAACAACAGCAAGCAAAAGCATTCGTCTCTTCATCTGCCTAATTTTACCTGTTCATTTATATTGAATTAATTCAAGCCATTACAAGCGTAATTGGATATGTTTAGGAATCAACAGTCTGACACGATTGATTTTAATACACTCGCGCACAATCTCCGACACAGAGGACTGATTATTCTCAAGCGAGAGCGAATGTCAGAAGGTTCTGCAGGTTCTCCAGCCTTTCTCTCAGAAGGAACGTCTGATGCTCCAGGGTTTCATTCAAATAAACAAAAAGAGCGATTGGATAGTGATTCGACCTGGAGGTTTCCGATAAAATCTTTAACTGGACCAGTTGAGTTGGACCAGGAAAACAGGATTTTACAGACTGAATAAAAGATCAGTTCGGGATCAATGACACAAAAACTACGTAGAATCACTGCCAAACTCTACAAAGTAACGTTTTTTTTTTAATGGAGGATTTGAGAAGTTGAAGACTGAAAAAGTTACAGAAAAGAAGAAACAAATGTCAATATGGTCAGTCGGTACTAAATTGAAATTTTGACACTTTGTGAGAACCAACGAAATTCGAACTTCTCGGACAAAAGTCCAATTCTCTTCTACTGGACCACAACAGCCACTGCACTGAAAAAAATACATTCCTTACAAGCCAAAAGATCTTGAAATGACACGATAAATCTTGTTTATTTCGCACAAGATAGATTAACTATCTTGTAATTAAGAGAGAAAGATGAATTTGCTTGTTTTGAAAAAATTGGTCTTGTTATAAGTCGTCAAACCAAGTAAAGCTTTCTCACCCCGTTGGAAGATCATTTGACTTGATGTTTTTTTTACTCATTTAGTTTTTTGTTTTCTAGTTTTCTCATGTGCATTTTTTGCATTGTGGATTGTGATTCTGAATGTCTGGGTCCTGCTCTGTGATTGGTTGGGAACAAATCCGAAATGCGTCTATGGGATTTGCTCCAGGTCTTTGTGGCTCGGCAATGAAAAACCGTTGAGGAAATAGATGGCTCAACCACAGAACATCGGGTTTTATTGCTATCAGACGGAGTAACCTTTATTGGCATCATTTGCATTCTCGGTGTAGACATGAAGCCTTAAACTGACCACAGAAGACAGTACAGAACATAGACGTGTACGAAGAGTTCCTCAAACATCAACACGCCGTGATCACAGACAAAGAAACGTCGCCAGCAAAGCTCCATGTCGAGGAGATTCAATCAATATTATTTCCTGTCCCACACACTCTCAGAAAATCAGCCGATAGCGATTCCCACAGACGTCCAGTTGCTCAATCCCTCCCCAGGGAAATTCAAGAGCATCCGTTTAACTCTTTCAGCAATTTCTCCGATGGCTTTTTTTTTCATCCTTGATGCCGGTTTTTTTTTTTTCTCCTTCGTTTTTTTTCACCCCATGTCTGGAATGTCAGTTTATTCGAAAGTACTTGACTTCTATTCATAAAAGGACACGCCAAGATCCTGCCATCGTGAAGAAGTGGAGAGGTGAAAGTGAACTTGAGTGCAGGACGATCAGTCCTTTAAACAACTCCACAGCTTCACAAATCCATCTCCTTGTAATAGAGAGTAATGACTGTTTTATTAATGGCACTGACCCAGTGAAGACACCTGCTGCGTCCTCAAGCCTCTTCATTCCAAGATCTCCACACATCAACCATAATACATATATTCTGCTTATCTTTCTTGTAGAAGAATGAACACCCTGACCAGACCAGCCTCCATCTTTTCCAGATCTCTGTCAGTCTATCCGTTTTTATTTCTCCTTTTTTCCCATTTCTGGGCCACAGGAAGCCAGTCTCAGTGACTCAGGGGATGAAGGTTACACACACAAATTTTCCACCTTTTGTGACTTTTTTTTCCTAATTCGAAACACAGATGAACATTGGATGTTTTTTGACTCTTTTTATTTTCTCTGACTGAGAAAAGCGCTATAATGTATTTTTGTCATTTTTGAGCACAGATAATGGACCACTTTCGTCTTTAGAGACAATTTTTTTCCTTAATTTGTATAGCGACTTTGCGTTGGTCTCGAACTAAGATAAGCGCTAATCAATAAACTTGAACTTGAACTCTGTGTGCCAGCAATTTAGCCACTTCACTCTTTTACTGGTTCATAATAAAGCATTACTACTATATCCGTGATAAGTTTGCTCATATACTGAAATACTTAATTTGGAGAACGTAACCCTTAAGACTTTTTGATGTTTTATTGAACTTAACATTTGTAGTACTTCAGCAGACCAGGGGTTGGGGACATTGGTCCTAGAGGAGGCCATTAGTATTCTTCATCGTTGGTTATTATGGGTTGACCAATGCTGGTTTTTATTCTCCATAGTTAATCTCCAGATTTCACCCACAATCCAAAAACGAACCAGTTTGGTGTAATAGAGAGTGTGAATGACACTGGAAACCAATACCGACTGTGTCTCCCACCTTCAGACCCAAAGTGGCTCCAGCTTCCCATGACTCAGCAATGGAGAGGATAGATGGATGAATGGATGGATGAAATGTCTCTGTCAGCCACAGATAATCTTTATCCCTCTGCCTTATTATCTCACTTAATTTTATAATACAATTATGGACAGACTGTGAGAAGTTTGACGACATGGAATATCTTTCTGCATAATTACCTCCATTATCCATTTAAGGTTTTAAAAAGCAATGATCTGTTTAACAACTTTCTACAGCGCTAAACAGGCAGTTAGTCACAGCCAAGTCATTTCTCCTGGCTTTTATAGATGAGATCAGACCGGACTGGGTTTATACCGTCCGTCTCCTGAAGCTCTTCCTGTAGTTTCGTCATCAGAAGAGTCAGAATGTGATTCCACTGCTGTCACGCACAAGCAGAAAACCTTGCAGTCAATCTATCCGTTGTGTACTTGTGGGGTCTTTGTCTAGGGCCCCACAACTTTTTGAGGGTTAGATGTAAATGTAGAGTCAAGATGTCATTTCAAGGCCGAGCTTATGACTGAGTTTCACAGAGAGAACGTATTGTTTTGCGTGTAACTCAATGGTGGGACCCCACTATGATAAAAATGCAAGCGTGTGTGTGTGTGTGTGTGTGTGTTATATAGATAGCACTTCGACTTCCACCAGACTGACAAACGATAAATCAATCCAGTAGTCTGTGACTGAAATGCTATAGGCTACTCGAGAAGATTTCATCCTGTCACTGAAGCTTTGAGTCAATATAAAGATTGAAGCGTCATCATCTCTTCATTGCAATTACTTACATATGCTCATCAAGCTCAGCCTACACACGCCATATATAAGAGCGAGCTGTCATCTGCATTTACTCTTTCCCTTTTAGACACGACCTTTCGTTTTATTGGGGTTTTAAGACAAACCTTTATCATTTAGACATATTTTCCAACTCTTTGCGGAAAAAAGGCCATGAATGGGGAGTTGGTTGGGTTAATGTGATGGGGGTGTATTGTTTGGTTGTAAGTCAATGGTCTTGACCCCACTATGTAATAAATGCATAATATGGATGGATTTTTTGACATAAAAGTAATGGCATTAGTCCCTTTCTGTGGAACAATGTTCATTTATTAACTGTCCTTGGTTTCCAATAACCTGAGAAAGTAAATTAAATGATTCATTCATTTACGCATAATGGAGTTGTGCGTTATCTTGCGCTCTCTTTACTTCCCACATTCTTAAGTGCTACTCACATGACAATGGTTTTGGGTCTAGCGTATAGAAACGAAGGACCACTTTCTACATGTGCGATGGGAAAACCAGTCCATGTCGTTTCAGTCAATGTGTTTCTCAGGCAGAAAGAAACAATAGAGAGAAAGAGAGAGAGAACAAGAGAGGAAGAAATACGGAAGTATAAAAAAAGAGGAAGTGAAAGTTCAAGTTCAGCGCATTTGTAAAGCAATTTTCACAGTTACAACTTGCTTACCATAATTGTGCCATAATTTAAGATTTTGACATACTCAGGTCCGGTTCCGGTTCTGGACACGAGACTATGCAGCCTTTCTATACGGATATAATCAGTTATTCAATTTGTTATAATTACAGGTGAATAAATGCTTCTAGTATTAAATTAGAGTCTAGTTTTAAGCAAACTTTTAACTGTTTCTGAGTCTCGAATCGTACTTGACAGAAAGAATGACAGATGGGGTTGATGAAGAAAGAGATGGAGATGTAGATAAAGAGAGTGAGACATCAAGAAATAGATAAAGATGAAGAGAGAGATAGGAAGAGATAGTGGCAGTTGACAAAGAGAAAGCAAGAAAGAAGAGTGATAGATAAAGGAAGAGAAAGCAAGATATAGTAGGGGTACTGTAGATAAAGAAAGCAAAAGATAGAGGGGGTTGTATAGAGAGAAGGCATGAGATAGAGGTGTAGATAAAGAGAGAGAAACTAAGAGATGGTGGGGTAGATAGAGAGACAAGAGATGGGGGGGGGTGACAAAGGAAGAGATAGTGGGGTTTGACAAAGAGAAAGCAAGAAAGAAGAGTGATAGATAAAGAGAGAAAGCAAGAGATAGAGGCTGTTGATAGAGAGAAGGCAAGAGATAGAGAGGGCAGATAAAGAGAGAGAAAGCAAGATAGAGCAGGGGGTGGATAAAGATAAAGAAAGAAAGATATAGAGGGGGTGTTTATTCAACACTAAGTGGGGACAGACATGCATTCAGATGAATGTATTTTGCTTTTATGTTCACGAGAAGACTTGCACTTAAACTAGAATTGAAGCAAGTGTGTCCTACAGAACATTGAACATTGAACATTGAACGGCGAGAACAGACCACGTCAAACACAAGTTGGAATTTTTGTTCGTGGTGACATTGATTTTTTTTTTTTAAGCAAAGTCCTTCTGATCTGCAATCAGTTTCTGGGAGAAACACCTTCTAGACTAGTGTGTCCCGAGACCAAAAGCTGGAATTCTGCTAAATCCGAGACCCCTGAACCACATGAACGCTGAAGTCTTAGAAAGGGCTGTGTAATATTACTAGATGTTCCTTTGGCTTACGCAACCAGCATTGACTGGGAAGTAATGAGGGATGGAGGAATAATGATGAACTCCTCTTTGTTGCGGCGCTAATATATTCCTGCACCTACCCATAAGACCACAGCCTACAAACGAGGTAAATTTAACACAATTGCGAGTCTCATGAAGGCAATTGAAAAAAATCCATCTGTGAAATAACAATCTGCTAAATATCCTGCATTCAGAAGCGGCCATGCAAAACACCATTAATAATCTGCTCGGCTGTAATGTGCTTTCTTCTTCCCATTGTCTCATCGAGAACTCCATCATTCGCCAGAAGTTCTACAGATGCTTCTTTTGTCCTTCACCGACTTGCAATTAGTTCGGAGGAACGACTCTAATTCCCAGCATTCGTCTCGTAGCGCACTTCTGCGTCATTCATAGCGTTCCAGGACGTTTTACAGCTTCCAAACGAAATTCTCAAGTGTCTCGACTTCTTTTCCAGAAACTCTCGACATTTTACAGTCTTAATGAGAGAGTTTGCAGACCATTTCAAATTGACGTGTTTTGTTATGCTAGCCGATGCTAATTCCATTAAACTCCTAAATATTCGAGAACGTTTAACAGTTTGCAAATGAAATTCTCAAGTGTCTCTACGTCTTTTCCAGAAACTCTCGACATTTTACAGTCTTAATGAGACAGTTTGCGGACCATTTCAAATTGACCAGTTTTGTTATGCTAGCCGATGCTAATTCCATTCAACAGGAAAATATTCGAGGACATTTTACAGTTTTCAGATGAAATTTTCAAGTGTCTCGACTTCTTTTCCAGAAGCTCTCGACATTTTACAGTCTTAGTGAGACAGTTTGCGGACCATTTCAAATTGACCTGTTGTGTTATGCTAGCCGATGCTAATTCCATTAAACGCCTCAGCCAGCAGAAGCAGGTTGAGTTGCGCACCAGCGGTTGTTAACCCTGGGGTTTTTAGCTAATGTTCCCGGGCAGATGTGCCAGCCTCATGCCAGGTGGGAGATGCCATCTGAATGATGTTCTACCACCAGAGAGACACAAACGTGCTCTGACAAGAGTGTAGCATTAAATCCTGTAACAAAAGAACGGTTATAACGTTCGACGCAGCACGGAACTTTAAAATAAACATGAGAGATGAAGTTTCAAGGCTCGTGCTCCACTCAGAGAACACTCGAGTTGAATTCAAATTGACCTGAGGAGATGGAGAGGAGGTTTGACCTAATCGGCTAAATACCAGCTACGCTTTTTTCGGCTTATATACTCGCAGTATGTAACACTTGCTCAATATTAAGCATCTCGAAATCTATTTCCCAAACCAATTTTCCATTTCTGGGTCACAAGGAGTTGGAGCCAATCCCAGCCACTTCTGGACTTGGAGGCGGGACACGTATCCTAGAGTGTTGGTCGACCAATCATAGAGCAGGTCACACAGACACACACTTTCACCTTTAGGCAATTTTCCAAGTTCCAACTCTGATTGTGGGTTGAGATACTGAAGGAGACCTGAAGGAATCCCACGCAAGCACACGGAGAGCATTCAAACTACACGCTTTTACAAATATAATAATAATAGTAATAATAATAATAATAATAATGAATTCGCTTTTTTTTGGCACTTTATAAGTCCACAGGGTCTTCTCAAAGGATGTACATCACCGAACTCACCATCCTTTCGCCCGATATATAATGAATGTATAGCGGAATATAGATCGCTCATACTTTCCTAAAAAGACAATCCTTCAAAATCTGTCATTATATCTATACATTTATTCAATATGCAAATCAATATTTCGCTTGGCAAGATGTATCCAACAAAACGCCATGGAACTCCCATGAGCATCCCCTTCTTATCAAGACAAGTCGACTTCTTGTCCAGTTTCTTTTACGTTTTAGTTCTAGAAACCCACAAATTCCTCAGTGGCAAGGACGTTCTGAGGAAAATCTGTTCCAGGTAGACGCTTCTCCATCTGTGCGAATGGTTCCACGAGAACACATGTCAGGCCCAGAAGAGCCGAGGTCTTCTCAACAGCCTGGTGTAGTTACGCAAGGCCACGCCCACGTGCTTCTGCCCTCTCGAGGTCAGGCCGAGGATGATGAGGATGATGCACGGCCACGTCAACCAGACCTCCTCCACCTCCTCCACCACTCACGTCTTTCACAAAAGAGCAGATCAATGCCAGAGCCTTTGAAACGGCAATTATGTGAACATCATCCACCGTGTGTGATCTGGCTTTATGTTTGAAAGGAAAATCTGTAAAATCAATCTTCACCTACTCTCAACCCCAAACCCTGGCGTGAATATTTATTAAAACCTTCAGACTTGAAGATCTCGTCATGACGGAGCGTGATTCGTGTTTGTGGCGCAACGAGTGTTTCTTGTGCTTAATCCTTTGGATTTTAATTAACTTAGCGGAGGAAAGAAAATCTTTAATGGTTGCTTTTTATCTCTGCCATTGTGAAGCAAATCCCTTTAGTTGCAGAGAAGCGTGTATAATTTTAAGGAAATGGCTTGTGATGCTCGGTGTCGTCTCGCTCTTGTTCTACCTTCTGCTGCTAAATAAGCAAACCATTAAAGTCGGAGAGCGTTCGGTGGCGCGGTGGTACGCAACGCCAGTGAAGAGTTACACGCAGGTGCTATTGAATAGTAAAGAGAAATGAACAATGAACAATAAAAAATAATAAATGACTGCACTGTTTTAATTCTTTCACTGTTGATTTGAAAGGAGTTGGAAAAAAAGAATGACGTAAAACTAATTTTAACGTTTTAACACCAAATTAAGATTTAAAATAATAAATACAAAATAACAATAATGGACAAAAATAACATTTAAAATAACATTTCAATAGTAGGAACGTTTCGGAAATTTTAAAGTTTGTTTCAGAATTGTTCAGAATTGTATATATAAATTAGGGAGAGTTGAGACAGAAAGGACAGTTTTGTGATTGATGTAAAAAATATATATCAAAAAACGAAACGATTGCTTTGCAATTAATTAACTAATTGTTTGAGAATCAATGTGTTTAGAAATATATTAAAATATGGATACTGTCACGGACCCTGGCTCATAGCCAACTCTAGCTTTTATTTGGATAATTCTGATACTAGTTAATAGATCACAATGACAGATACATCAAACTAATAAAATGAAAATTAATAAAAAGAAAAAATATAGCTTTCAACTAATAAAATTAAACAAATATAAGCTTTGTATCACTTAATGTTTGATTAATGAGACATTTTGGTTTAAAATGATTAATATATAATTATTAATATATAAATCGTTTGATTAAAAATAAGTGTTTACACTATATATGCACACACACACACACACACACACACACACACACACATATAGATAATGTTAGTATTTTGACACGTGTGGATTTGATCACAATTTGCCAGAGTCAGCTTCAACCTGATTGGTTGGTATGTTGTCGTACGTGGAAGTTATACAACTCGTGCACGTGCGCACAAACCGTGTAGATAATCCGGTTTATTCCTGCGCTATAATTTCACGAGTCTATTCATCATGGCCACTGAAGCACAGAGGAGCAGGGAAAGTTGCAAACTGTGCATGTGAGAAACTACACAGTGTGTTAATGGATAAACGCACACACACACACTGGCGTGATGAAGCGATTATAATTGATTAAACATTGCCTTGTTGTTTTCTTCCTTAGCGCATACTAATGGAATTCATTAAGTAAAAGAGAAGCGGTTAATAGAGCTGGAGATGACTAAACCTCACCAACACCAAACTGACACCACCAGTCTTTTTACCAGTCAAACAAGACTAAATCAGACCTCGGTGAATATTAATGTGATAATCTTAATATTCCACACATTTATTTTAAATGGCTGTTTGTATTTGGCTCTCTGGAGCAGCCAATCACACGGTGGCACGTATAGAGACGGTTACACTCTCACTCAGGGTTGGGTAAGTTACTTTAAAAAAGTAACTAATTACTAATTACTTATTACTTTACAATTTTGAGATTAAATTACTTTTCTAATTACTGTGTCTGAAAACTTAACCAAGTTCACGTGCACCAGCCATAAAGCGATTTTCAAGCGCAAAACTAAGCTTTTATAAAAAGAAGATAGATTACTAAAATGTAAAAATGAACTTCAGCTAATTTAATGAATGTTTATTGTAACGGAAGTTAAGTAAGTAACTGTAATTTAATTACATTAAAATGAACAGTAATTCATGGGCAATTTTTAAGTGACGATGCTTGTGTTCAAACTTTAGAAAGAAAATGACATAATTCAGGGTAAAACGACTCCAACTTTGGGTTTCACGGTTGATTCCTGCGATTGAAAAGCCACGTACAATTATAATGTAAATATTCAGACTTTCCATTTCCTCACAGCTTATAATATCATACTTTCCCCACAATTATAATACGATAGTACAATTCACATTAATACAATAATTTGCAATAAATTACCATTCTCCAATTTGCAGAAGAGAGGTTTTCCAACAGAACGTATATGACCAGGCTGTTCTGATTATGTCAGAAACATAGTGACCTCTGCTGTTTGTCAGGAAAAAAATATATATTTCATAACAGAACCATTATTATATATTACAGAGGTAGACAATAAGGATCATTTGCCACTGGCCTTTTGAATTTTTCAAGTCTTTTTGGAGTTCACTGGCCCGACTATCACAACCACTGGCCCAGGTGGAAGTGTGGAGTATTGAACTTAAATCTAGTAAAAAAGCAATCTTTGCACTAAAGGCAAAACTAAGACATATAAAAATGCCATAAGGCTATTTACCATGACATAAAACAGTTCTGTCATGGAACTATACTAAGACACAAGGCTATACTAAGACAAAATAATTGTCATAAGGCTATACTAAAACATAAAAACAATTTGTCATAATGGCTATACCAAGACATACGTTTTTTTGTCATGGGACTATACTAAAACATAAGGCTATATTAGGACATAAAGCATTACTAAGACGTAAAAAAATGGTCAAAAGGCTATTTTTAACATAAGGCGATAAATACTAAGACATACAAATAATTGTCATAAGACAATAAACACTAAGACACGAGGCTCTACAAAGACAAATAGCAGAAATCTATTTTATCATAAGGCTATACTAAGACATACATTTGTTTTGTCACGGGACTATACTAAGACATAAAGCTATGCTAAGACATTAAAAATGTTGTTATAAGGCTATATATACTAAGACAAAACTCAATACTAAGACATAAAGACTATTTTTGCCATAAGGCTACACTAAGACATTAGGCTATATACTAACGTAACATTTTTTTATCATAAGGCTATACTAAGGCGTAAAAATTATACTAATGCCAATGCATTCAGTTACTTCAGCCTCCTGCAGATGGCGATAATGTCTCGTCCGTCCAAGTATTTAACCGCGGTACAAAAAGATGTCGACTTGTCACTCACAATCACAACATAACAACTAATGGTAAGTGTCTAATCCAATCTGGCGGAGTATAGACACACATACTCAAAAATGTAGTCGAGTAGAGAGTAAAAGTTGCTTATATTTCTGAAACACACCACAAGTAACAAAAACAAAAATACCCAAGTAAAGCAACAAAGTCATAAATAAATACCCATATTTATGTAATAATGTACGCTTTTCTTCTCTCAAGCCCATTTTTTGTCATCTTTATCAATGAGTGTTGGCCTATTTCTTTTTCTATTCCTAAACCCTTAGGTAAATGAGCGGGCGTGTCTCGGCTCTTCAGGCGAATCACACAAATTTTCCATCACGTTGTCATTGATATTTGATTTTGGCGGTTCTTCTTCTCTCCACCTCGTTGCTCTGGACCACGTGTGTCAAACTCAAGGCCCGTGGGCCAGATGTGGCCCGCCGTGTCATTATATGTGGCCCGCGAGAGCCTTAAAAATTTTGAGTGTCTAGAAATAAATACAAAAAAATAAATTAAGAGTGTGCGTTGACAAAAAACTACATTTCCCACAATGCCTTTCCACTACGGTAGCCACACAGCGTTTCCACAGATTTATGTTATTTTTCTTTATTCACTTGAACAGTTTGATCCGTCATTAATGGACTTTTGTGTGTTTTCATAAGCTACACATTTTTTTTTTTACAAAATGTAAAAAAATTTATGTTAGAACAACAAGCAAACGTAGACTTCCTACGCAACTATTGTCACTTGATTAAGTTATGATGAATAATGAGTTGTGTGGGACACCAGGCCATTTCAGGACCAGGGACAGTGATCGCGATTTGACAATAAAGTTGTTTAACATAACAATAAAGAGTAGTTACATTTATTTTACATTACATTTGAATTAATGTAGTTACATTTATAAGTCACATCCAGATATTATGCTGATGTGGCCCTCGGTGAAAAGGAGTTTGACACGCCTGATCTGGACAAACATTGCTCGGTGAAGCCGTTTAAGAGCAGACGGAGACTGTGGAAGCACTAAATGGATTCTGTGTGATAACCTCAGTCCTGTTCCATTCCAGAAGAAACCCAGACGTCAATCTGAGCCCTGAGAGGAATCGCTTCCTAATGCTTTCAATCTCCCTCGGCCTCGGGAAGGAACGACCTTGAGAAGGACAGCGAGACGTCATCACCGAGCTTCTGATCTGCTGCTATCAGGAGTGTAGAGAGTAGCAGACAGCCATACTTGAGTAAAAGTACAGATACTTGCTGTAAAAATTACTCCGATACAAGTAACAAGTCACACATTTCAAAAAGACTTGAGTCAAAATAGCAAAGTATCCAATTTGAAAAGAACTTAAGTATTAAGAAGTATTTTTATTCGTGCTCAATATAGGCCCAAAAAAAAAATGTGAAAACAAACTATTGTTTTCCAAGACAGAAACAGAATTTTATCTCAATGTTTGAAAACTGGTAGAACAAAGTAGATAAAAAGAACAAAAAGTCAGTCTCAATCACTTAAATTTGCAAGTAGATATAAAATAAAATGATTAATCTGATTAGTAAATGATATATTATATGCATAATTTAAAGTTACATATTATATAATAACATTTGTAAAACAAATTTTTACGCCCCTAATTCGCGTTCTTGTGGTTTCTAATTGACAAATAGCCTCCATTACCTTCAGCAGCCTAAAGATGGCGATATTCACCTCGTCCGCCCAAGAAATTAACCGTGGTATAAATCACAATTACAATGTAATGAGTAACAGTAAGTCTCAATTCAAATGTAGTGGAGTGAAAAGTACTGCTACTCAATCACAAATGCAGTGGAGTAGAGAGTAAAAGTTGCTTCTATTTTTTATACTAGTAGCCAAAAACATACTTAAGTAAAGTAGCGAAGTACATTCACTCAAGTACCTCACACCCCTGGCTTCTGGTAATGACGTTAAGACGTGAACACGATCTGATGCTAATTGTGCCGCTAACAGCCTCCGCTGACACGTCGATATTGTTAAAAGCATCATCGCTCCAGAAGTGATTTCCCCGCGGATGGAGATTTTCCTTTCTAATGGGGGATTTTATTAGGCTCAGCAAACAATTCCTCACACCCGGATCTGTCGCTTTTGAGAGGCAAACAGAGGCGTGATTTGATTTATTAGCTATACGTCCCGTCTTGTCGTTTCCAGCCTTTTGCTGTAAAAACTAATGTGACATGCAAATGGATTCGTTCTCGGATCCTATTTTGAGCTGTTGTGTTGTGTGAAGTGCTAGTGGGAAAAAAATGATATTTTTAAAATAATTAAACTTGGACTGAAGTCATAATTTATTTGAGGATTTCTGTCAAATTAACCAATCAAATTAGTTTTATTCACGTATATATAGTGTTAAACCATTTTTCCAGTCATAGACTGTCTCCGAAAAACTGTTAAAAAAGTACAAGTTAATTATGACTAGTAAGCAAGCAAACTTGGCGACAAAGACTAGGGAAGCAAAAAATACAAGTACATAAAAAAAAATGTATTTACAGTATATTTATATATCTTTTAATAGTTTTTTTGTCCATGTGTAAATTTACATGCCTAAATTATGCTTGTACGTCCATATTTACCATGATTATGTTTGCTTGAATATTTAAAAAAAGGTGTAAAGAGTAATAGACAACCATACTTGAGTAAAAGTACAGATAATTCTTTATTGTAAAAATTACTAAATTACAAGTAACAAGCCACCAATTTCAACCAGACTTGAGTAAAAGTAGCAACGTAGCAAATATTAAAATAACTTGAGTATTTTACTCTGTAGGCCAAAACCCCACCAATAAATGTGAAATAAACTATTGATGAGGTTTTGTTTTCTAATACAGAAACAAAGTTTATTACCTGAATGACCTGATGGTAGAACAGTAATAGTAGTAATATAAATAGTAAATTATATATGATGAAATAAAATGATTGTAATACATGCATGCCTCTAATTCACGTGGAATTCACGTGATTTAACTGATAAATAGCATCCAGTATCTTCAGCATCCTATATTTACCATGGTAGAAGTCAGTGCCGACTTGTCGCGCATAATCACAATGTAACAAGTAAGTGTCCATTAATGTAACAAAGTCCATTTACTCAAGTACTTTACACCTCTGATTAAAGGCACCCCGCAAGTTTTTGAGCAGCTACAATTGGGAAACAAACGAGTGCTTATATTCGCTATAATCAGAAAACTTAATTAAAAAGCTCGTTAAATACTCTCTACATATTTCAAAAGTACCTTTTGGAGAATCTTCATTATTTTCCGCATAGATTAAGCAGAAAACTAAAGTTGACTCATTTGACTCAGCAATGCACAATTTCTGTCTGAAACATTGGAGCTAACTCATCAGACGCGGCATCATCTCCATCTCCTGAGTAATTAGCTTAGCACAATCGCTACAGATGAGCTGGTGATGACACGCCTCTGTCTTTCCCTTCACGGCCGTGCTGCTGTTCTCATCGCCGCATTTTCATTCCGTACAGTAAATTACCGTGATGTCAGATACTTTGATTTTCCTCTTGGTCATCACTTTTTTTTTCTCTCCAAGGCTACTTTGATAGGTATAAAATATTCACAAGCCAGGCCTCTGGAAAAGACAGCATTGATCGTGTCATACCAGATGATGTATGGTGGGGCTTTATGGTTTATTCATTAGCAAACACGGTCCCGGATGGAGACCCTTCACTCGGCTTCTCCATATTCTCCGGGCGTCTTCACCAAAAGTCCACGATTAGAGTTTGAAATCGCGAACATATCGAGTGCTCGAGCAAATATGATGAGAACAACCCGATGGCGAGACTGGCGTGTTGGAAAGATATACAGAGATATATAGATAACACTACTTCGTTACCATAATAAAGTAGAATTTGGCTTTTACTTTACTAGAGAATTTATTTTCCCGCTTACTTTCTACTTCTACTTCTTATTTTTCTTACTTTCTAATTGTTACTTTTTCAAAACTAGCCGCGATTTCATTTCGGTTAGTTTTATTTCCGTGTTGAATCGATCTAAAAAAACATCCCGATAAATCGTGTCATCCGGTAACGGTGAACTTGATTGTGGTAGTAATATTTTACACGTCAATGCTTAGTAGTGTGCACATATAGTTCTTTTGTAAAAAAAAAAAAAAAAAAAAGCATTAATTGTCAATTATATACAACAATTTTAACATATTTAATATAACAATATAGTTCTATAATGGAATTTTTTCTTGTATTACTTTTTTTTACTTAAAAGTAGTTTTAACAGTCTTAGTAACAGTACTTTACTTAGTAGAACATTGGGCATGTTACTTTTACTTCCACAAAAGTACTTTTTAACTGTAGTCTAATTGATCTCAGGCAGGAAAGAGACGGGCATTATCTGGGGAGAATTATCCACAGCAAACAATGCTCTCCGAGACGGCCTCATACGATCAGTTTAACACAGAACGCAGAAAGAAAGAGCGATGGAAAACACTCACAAAACCAAACACACAGAATCTCCGATTTTCTCTCCTGAAAACAATTTTTTTTACCTTAATGAGGAATTCATGCATAAGAAAAATATTTCTTTTTAACACTTTACTGAACAAGTCATTATTTAATTATGTAATATATCTTGGGAAAAACTATATACCGTATTTACCTATATACTATTTACTATAAGTCGAGGCTTTTTCCTTAAAATTCCGGGCTGAAAGTGTGGGGCTCGACTTATACGCGCGGTCTACCGAAATAGAACATATTTTACTCACAACAGTGCGCGGATATTTCACCTTCTCACAAAAATAAACAGCAGAGACACAAGCGCGGTAATTACGTTAACATTTATGACATGAACTAAATACATCGCTCAGAAAACTATAATAATGCAGCAGATAAAATAAAATAATTACAATTTAAACCTTAAACATAAATTAACAATAACTTAAATAGATTAATACCAACATAAACAAACAGGGTTACTTGATTTTTAGGTTTCCTTTACCACCAAGAATGTCTGAATAGTTCTATTATTTCTATTGGATTAAAGAGCATCTGAACAGGTGTTCTATCATTTTTTCCCAGCGCCGCTTTAGTGTCTCTGTAAGCCCCAAATAACCACAATTGACTATATGAAACCCAAAATTGGGTTTCTACTCATTTCAATTTTTTCACTTATCTCTCATTTCTTTCCCCCGACTTATAAGAGGGTTTAAACAGAATACCACAATCTCACTGCTGAAGTGGGCGGGTCGACTTATAAGCGAGTAAATACGGTAAATATATATATAGGGAAAGAGAGAAAGATGGACTGATTTGTGATTGATATTTTGATGAAATATAACAAAACTGAATATATATTAAAAAATGATAGCTTTAACTAATTGTTTGAAAATCAATGTGTTTAGAAATTAATTAAAATATGGATACTGTCACGGACTCGAGCTCATAGCCGAATCTAGATTTTATTTTGATACTTCTGATACTGGTATATCAAAATGACAGAAACATAGCACTAATAATATGAAACTGAAAAAATAAATACAAATATGTTTATTGAAATTTTGTTTTTGTATTGCATAACGTTTGATTTATGAGACATTATGATTTAAAATCATTGAAAGTAAGCTTCCCTCCTTCGACCTCCAGGTGGAGTCGAGGAGCAGGATTTTTACTTTTTTTTACTTTTTAAGTTTATTTACAAAAGTTTATAAAGAGTTTTGTTTTCCTAGCCACTGTCACTCATCAGCTTGCTCAAAATCCATAGTCAATGTCATTGTCAAATTTTATGAAACAATTTGTTTGTTTTGTAAACCCTGGAATAGCCAATCACAGAGCGGAACACACACACACACACACACACACACACACACACGCATTCACACTCTCACACCTGTGTACGATTTCCCTGATTCCAAATCTCTTAGACGCACTTGCAAATCATTACAATTTTGCAGTTCAACAATATTCCTGCTTCCATAATTGTCAAATATAAGACGTTTTTTCACAAGTTTTTCTGTCTCTTTAGACGTACAAACTACATGATTTTGAATGAGAGTATTCTTCTTGAATGATGTATTTGATCCCTGAATAGCAGTTGGGACTTATGTTATTATAAGAGATAAATAACAGAAACTGGGATCTGATAGGCTGTCTGGATTAAATAAACTTAAACCTAAACACTAATCAAACTGCATTAATGTAGTATAGTATATATATCCGTTTTTCATTCTTTTTTGGTGTTGTTGGATTTTATTTTTAGGGTCCGTCCTATCTTCCCTGATACGCAGATGTGACCCAGAAATGACTCTTGTGTGTCTGTACAGTTATTGCCTCTTTTTATCTATTATTTTTATTTACCTACTTCTCCATGCTGTTCTCTTCACATATCGGGTTGTTTACACGTATTTTCATGTCCGTGCTTTTAGGTCAAATTGGGGTCCAAAATACCAAAGTGCATTTGGCTGGGCCCTACAGCGTCCAAGCATTTATTTTTAATGATAGGTAAAAAAAACATGTTTCATAATCAGTTTCATAATCTCAATTTTGGTTTAAGGATTTATAGGTCAGTCAGTAAACAGATCTTATCTGTGTTTTGTATAATTACTGAGTCGGAGGGGTTTTTTTCGTACGAGTTGAATCGTAAATCTGCTGTATGCTCTATATCATATTAAAATCCTCTTAATCAGATTAATAAGCACAGGACGGATTAGTTAATGGCTATAAGCACAAACTCTGCTTTTCTCCTCTCCGTGAATACACAGGATGGCTTTTCTTCCGTCTGCGAGGAGACAGCAGACTTTCGTTCAGACGTATCTCTCGCCTTTGTAAAGCTTGAAGAACCATAAAACACGATGTTCACTTGAGCATGTGGCGAATTATCCTCGTTACGTCTGCAGATTACGAAGCGTTGCGGCAGATTGCACACAGGCCAGCTGCATCAGGCCATGGATTATTAACATGTCGAGGTCTCACCAAATGCTGATATAGTGGCATTTCTACGCATTCTGGTTTGTACGTTGCTGTCGTTATTGTTCGACCCCAATCCCGAAACCCTGAACCCTAAACCCTGTCCCAAACCCTAACCATAACCTAACCCCTGTCCTCAATCCCGAAACCCTGAACCCTAACCCCTAGCCTTTACCCCTAACCCCTGTCCCCAATCCCGAAACCCTTAACTCTAACCCGGAACCCTAAACCCTGTCCCCAACCCTGACCCTAACCCAAAACCCAAAACAAAGGGATTGATGTGCCAGTGCACCAAAAAGATTCAAACTGAATCCTTGCGAAACACATTCCATCACCTTACCTAACCCTAAACCCTAACCTTTACCCCTAACCCCTAACCCCTACCCTAAACCATATCCCCAATCCCAAAACCCTTCTCCCTAACAGATGTGGCCCGCTATGTCTTTTTATGTGGCCCGCAAGAGCTTAAAAGTTTTGAGTGTCTAAAAATAAATACCAAAAACTAACTTTTCTAAACCCTCTACTAAACCCATAAACTAAACCCCAACCCTAAACCCTAAATCAGGCTATGGATTATTAACATGTCGAGGTCTCACCGAATGCCGATATAGTGGCATTTCTACGCATTCCGGTTTGTACGCTGCTGTTGTTGTGGTTCGCCCTCAATAGGTTGGAGGGTAAAGGATTGGCGGATCGTCCCCAGGACACCCATTGGCCTGCTAATCGCTAACTTTAGACCAATTCTCAACCAGATGTCCTGTGACATCATTACCCATTAATTCCGCGCTAACTCTTGTGGTGCTAATGTAAGCGCTAACACAATCAGAGTAATCGTTAAGTAATTTTGCACAGGTGCACGGCCATTAGAGGCCAATAGTGAAGAGCTTTTTCGGGGAAAGTTGCGCTCAGGTGAAACGAAACGGTCTGTAAACAAACAAGGCCAAATGTTTCGCGTATGTTAATGACGAGGTTGATTAAATTAACCCAGAGAGTCGGGAAACGGGACGATAAACCGCCGTGGTCTTTATGAGAGAACGATGAATAATGAGGTGACGTTCAACCAGAGGTAATTTGAGTCTGAAAAATTGCCGCTCTGTGATTGGTTGTCCACCAAACAGGGTGTGTCCCGCCTTCAGGACAAAGGATGCTCTAAAACATTTAATTAAACAATCCAGTATATGAACAATTTGTCGGATGTTTTCTATGCGCTATAAACACATTAAACAAATTTTATAATTATGCACAAAACACATAAATACATTGATAAACAAACCAACTGCGACGTAATGTTGTGGTGGCTGGAAAACCGCTTTCTTTTCTTTTTCTTTTTTAACTCGGCAGTAGTTGTGGGGCAAATAGGCCTATGATTGCTTTTCTTCAAGCGCTTTTCATCTGCGAGAAGTCATTTGGAGTGTACACTTGCCGTCATTGTTGTGAATGGCGGAGGTCTGTCTGGTCTATCTTTCATTCACTCCCTCTTTCTGTGTGGTGGAAATGAGGTGTGCAAATTTTTGAGTCTTTCACCACTTTTCTGGACAGACACTTCAGTTGTCATGGAAACACGTTCACACTCGATGACGGTGTGTTTCTTAAAACCGGTGGAGCCAGTAACAATGAGCACACCCAAAAATCAACGCAATATATGGAGAAAAACATGATTTTGCCTTTTGCATTTTTAATCCATTTTGCTGAAATGGATCAAACACCTTTAGATACAAATTTAAAGTATGCATTGATTAAGGATATATTTTATTGGTAAACGTTCTAGATAAAAACGATCTCGGTTGGAAAAAAAGCCAAGACATAAACAAGCTTACTGTTATTCGAAAAAAAAAATGTATATTATATAATTATGACACTAAACCTATTATTACAGTTAAATAAAAAGAAAAATCTGATTATGTTTTGATTTTTTTCAACAAGGTAATGACACTAAGACAAAGCTGATGAATATGAAAAGATTTCGAGACCAGTTTAATTAGCCTTACTACACAAAAATCACCCATAAAGTTGTTTAAATAAAAAACTAAATGCAATTAATATTAAAACGCTCAGACTCTCTAATGCCAAAATGTGTGCATCCTCATTTGGCAAAAACATTGGCATTAAAAAAAAAAAATCACAAAAAGTATTAAATCAATGAGAAAAAAATGCTGTAAAAAATTTCTCTTTGCTAAAATTAATTCAGATTAATGAAATATAAGGCTGCAAGGTAGAATCTGAAGAGTGTTCCGTCAAACTCCCATTAATAAGCGATGGCACGCGTACGGCTCGGAATGCCAATGCATAGTTTATTACCATCAATGCCAACTGCTTCAACCGCCTGAAGGTGCTTTTATATCCGCCCTGTGAGATTCACACAACACTTTACGAGGCCATTTCATCGCATTCTTATTAGACAGATACAGGTGGGAACATGGCGAAGTTCCTGTTAAACGTGGGGGGGGGCGAACAGGGATTTAAGATGGTGTGATGAGAATGGCTAATAGATCTACTCTTGTCAGTAATCACCATCCGCCGCTAAACGTAATGATGTTTATCCTGGTCTCAGCAGATAAGACGCGTGTACATTTCTCTCCCCTCTCTCCATCCCACAAATACTTTTTCAAAACCCGTTTTATCCCATGATTCAATATTTTGACCGGATATTCCGAAATTCACTCTGACAACAAATGTAGCGCCAAATCCTCGGAGAGGGGATTAATTCGTATTCATGTCAAGAATTGAAATTGCGTGGCTTATCTAAACTAGCTCGGTTTTGGCCCATTGTCTCGCATCGTCCACAATAGGACAGAAGCGCCAATGAGTAGCGACGATTATGTGTATTAACACAAAGCCTGGGAGATCAAACCGGTCTTTTCCGGAAGGCCAGGAGCCTCTGTGGTCCGAGGATTGTGGGATTGACTGTCACCTCCTCATGTCTGTGTGATCTGGAGAGAAACAAGGCGGCGCTACTGAAGTCCCCATCACAGTTTGACATCGCCTTGTCACGAGAGAATAGAAAAGGGTTTCATTTGACAGTCTAATTAAGAGACAATTAATCACCACCTTGCATGTTTCTGCCTGAAAACCTCTCTCTCACTCTAACCCACACTCTAAACCCTAACCACAATGCCAAAACCCTTAACCCTAACCCTAACCCTTAACCCTAACCCCTAACCATAATCCCAAACTTTAACCCTAACCCCTAATCCCAACCTAAAACCCCAACTTTAAACTCTAACCCCAATCCCCAACCATTAACCCCAACACTAATCCCAATACCAAAACCCTTAACCCTAACCCCTAATCCCAACCCCAAGCCTTAACCCTTAACCCCAACCCTAACCCCAATGCCCAAACCATTAACCCTAACCCCTAATCCCAAACCCTAAGCCTTAACCCCAACCCTAACCCCAATACCAAAACCCTTAACCCTAATCCCAACCCCAAGCCTTAACCCTTAACCCCAACCCTAATCCCAATCCAAAAACCATTAACCCTAACCCCTAATCTCAATCCTAACCCCAACCCCAAAACCCTAAAGCCTCATTCCAACTCTAACCCTAAACCCCAACCCTTAACCCCAACCCTTGACCCCAGCCCTTAACCCTAACCCTTAATCCTAACCCCCAACCCTAACCCCTACTTTCTCATCGTTCATAGTGTTTGTGACTGTCTCTCTCCAACTGTTTCCGTTTCTTGAGTTACAACTAAGTAGGATGACGAAATAGCAAACTAAGATTAGCTGGCTGAAATTGATACTGTATGAACAAGCCATCAATTTACTAAATTACTTGACCTTCTGTGACTCCTTACTCCACTTCTGGGATACGAAGAGCCAATCCCAACAGCTATGGTCTTGAAGACAGGACACTACACAAGAGGACACTCTTTATTAATGACCAACCAATCATTGATCAGGACACATACTGTCACACTCTCACCTATGGGTAGTTTCCTCTTTAAACAATTCATCCATCAACCCCTTCGCCATTTCTGGGTCACGGGGGGTGGAGCCATTTCCAGCAACTCTGGGCTTGAGGAGAGGACACACCCTCTTTTGCTGACCAACCAATCCCTAAACTGAACACTTCACACTCTCACCTACGGGCAATTTTCTGTATACTCATCCATCACATAATTAAGTAGTGTGTGCATATTAATGCCAATCTGGAGTAAGTAGAGCTAAGTGACAGAACCGAGGTCAAAAGGATCAGGCTTGTTGTGCTATAATGTTCAATGAGGCCTGTCCGTCCCAATTAGCAGCAGTTATGATTTACAGACTATTATCAGCCAGCGCTTCCATCCACTCGGACTTGACGGATGCGTAAATGACAAAACTGAGATGAAGCACCAACAGACGTGATTTTTTTCTGTAGGCAGCGCTGGATTCTGAGTTCGGTGGTGGTGGTGTGACTAAAAGGAAAATGGCTCGGAAGCTCGTGTTTGGAAATTTGTCTCCACGTCCGACGCGTGTTTTGTTTGAGGTGTAATGAGCGGGAATGTTGTCCCATTTAGCTCTTTCTGAAAACATCTGATTTCAAGAAACTTCTTCTAGGGAAAGTAAAAAAAAAAAAAAAAGCATTACAAGCTGTGAAAAGAGGGTAATTATATATTAATGAGAAGCCTTTTGTTTCATATTTCATGACAATGCACCACCATTACTGTAGCTACGAGAGGACCATTATCCAAACACGATCTGCTACAAATCTCCAGAAAAAGAGCCATGTTAACCACACTCCAAATTGAAAATGCAAAAACCAAAGGGATTCATTTCACAGCACACAGTAGAACATTTTTTTTTTTTAAATAGCTCAAACAACCGTAGAATCCAATATGAAGTAAAAAGCTAAAAAGTTCAGGAAATGCTGCTAGAAGAAATAATTTGTGGGGGAAAAAAAAAAAACACACACACACACACACTCACCAGCAATGTGTGTTTGCTTGAAACAGGGATAAATCTAGACAAACAAAATATGAAATGGGTCGAATTTCACACATTTCCTGGGCATTCTTTACCAGATATTGTAATACAATTGTTGACCGTTCGCATTCTTTCATTTTTTTTATCAATAAGTGTTGTTCGTTTTTACCGAAAGCCAGCATTTCGTACGTTGCCATTTTGCAAAAGTGTTTGTATTTTTTTCCTCAACTTGGCTTTAAATGCTGGTGATTTGCGAACGGAGACTTCTGATTGGAAGTGTCTTTGAAGAGTTGGTTCCAGCATCGGTCACGCAAAGTGGCCGAACAACCTGGAACTCAGCGAACTTCAGCCGTGACAGACATAATGTTCGCTTAAATGGTTGAGCCGTCCCTTTCACGAGAGGATAAAAGCTTTAACTGCTATTAATTACACTCCAATGAAGCAACTGTAAGAAGGACGTCAGAAGTGAAAGGCCATTTTTTCAAATATTAGAGAAAAATGAGCTATATTTTGAGATATCACAAACTCAGCCTGGCATGAAGAGCCCTTAATAATAAGATAAATGAATCGCTCCTTCCTTAATCCATTAGCATTCATATCACAGAGCTTCAGAAGCACTTCCTATAAACGCTTGTCCATGTGAGGAGCCAATCTAAACATGTCTAGAAGGGTCACTGGAACATAAAAAAATATACTGTTTGCTCAATTGTGGCCTTATTTCCAAAAAGATGTTATTCTGGATAGAATGAATATTTAGATTCATAAAAAAGAAAAAAAATCATACTGAGTCTTGTCAGCCATTCAGATAATTTTAAGAACATTTCCGTAATGCCATAATTTATGTTTTCGCAATCGTAGTCGTCGTTAAAGCAATAGTCACGGAAGTCATCGTTGTTTTTTGTCTGTTGATCGTTGGAGTTTTGTAAATGGAAACTGGTGACGACTTAAATACATACACTAATGCAGACCTGGGCAAAACAGTTAAACAGTTTAATTCGCCCCGACAAACGTGTAAAAATGAAAAAATGAAATGAGAATGAAAGTCGAAAAAAAATTTTTCAACATAAATCCAGTTAATCCGTTATGAAGGTTTATTTTATTTTCTTTATGAACACATTTTAAAAAGCGGAACCATATACACAAAACGTACATAAAATAATTGTACCAGTGTTTTTTTAACATTTATATTCACAATTATAAGCACCCCTGCTTTTTTGAGCGTCGAAAAGTTGGAAAAAAAAAACGGGTGCTTATAATCGCGTAACTGCTACTCTACTCTACTCTACTCTACTCTACTCTACTCTACTCTACTCTACTCTACTCTACTCTACTCTACTCTACTCTACTCTACTCTACTCTACTCTACTCTACTCTATACTCTACTCTACTCTACTCTACTCTACTCTACTCTACTCTACTCTACTCTACTCTACTCTACTCTAAACTCAAAAGACTACGACACAAACCAACAAGCATCACACCTCAACTAGCACGACTCAGCTTCCGTTGCGTCAGATCCGATTCCGATGAGTCAGCACGCGGATCAATTTCCCGATGTCTTACACTGAGTCCATCTGTGGCAATAACATAAGTAAGTGATGACCGTCCACATGTATGATTACCCAGCAGACAGCGCTTCCAAAGCCGATGATGCCGAGTCGCGTTTTAATAAATCTGATCAATCCTTCCGGGTCGGTGGGATTTGGCCATTAGAACAACTACAAAGTTTATGCTGAACTTCACATTGGTAACCGACAATTGAGGCTGTCACAGTGAGGCGAGGAGTTGGCCTTCTTCTCATTAAAATGTCATTGATTGGCAGAGATAGCTGGGAGTCGCTGCTATTAAGAGTGACATGAGAAAGTGCTTCTCGCTGCAGAGAGTGGAATTCCAATCAGCAAACACGCAAGGTTCCTGCTAAAAGCTATTATTTGTGCCCAGGCTTCCTCGTAGATGCTGGGACTCACTACACGCTTCTCAATCTGGCATACGAATTAGCTGGTGTTGTAAAGCGCAGACCAACAACATCTCAACATGTATGGCGACGGGTCAAAGATGCGATATAATTCACACGTGATTGTCATGGTGGAAAAAATCGAAATGATAAACTAAAATTGATAAGATAATAAGATGTACCCCCTGCAGAGATCTTGAGGATAAGGCCATTTTTGAAATCTGGATTCAGTGAGGACATAAGAAAGATAAGTTGACAAAAGTTTAAAAAACGTTTTCTTTTCTGTTTTTTTTTTTTTCGTTCTTTTTGAGAATTTTTTGTTGAATTTTTTTCGAGAATGATTCAAGCCACTGAAGCCAAAACCAAACAGTACCAAGACTTTTATTATAAATAACTAAACGGAACTGAAACCTGCTACAAGGGGCAAAAACCCAGAATGACGATCACTCCTCAAAACTTTATTTCTTTAGCGTTTAGTGGATTGTTCGAGACCAACGCAAAGTTGCTATGCAAATTAAAGAAAAAAATTGTCTTTAAAAAAAAATGTTCATCATTTATCTGTGTTCAAAAATGAGAGAAAAAGAGTCAGTTAAAAAAAAGAAAAATGTCTATTGTTGTTCAGACTATGTAACAACAACAAATGTGAATTAGGCAAAACTATTTTGCGCAAAGCAAAAGAAAACACAAACAATAAATAATACAACTTTTAAGGAATAGAAAAAGACACAACAAGAGACACACGTCAAAAGAACTAAATACATAATAAAATAATCAAAGGATAACTTGCGGGAAGGAAACATGTATGGAATCACATTAGTGCCAAAAATATCGAACGTAAATTTCGAATAAATGAATGAAAATGCTTCACATTTACGTTTGTTTTTTTCTTTTTCTTTATGTTTTTCGTGGTCAAGCAACTGTCAATCACATTCTCACTGTATACGTGCGCACATTTATAAATACTATAAATACGATGAAGATATTCCGATCATGAATGTGTTTCAGCGCTCGCTAAACTCCTCCCCCTCTTCCAGTCAATCACATTCTCCCCGTGAATGCAGCTGTCAATCACATTCTCACCATACAATCAGAGAAGGGTTTGCCTCAACGTGATTGACGTGAATCAAACGTGAACCTGGGGACAAAACTCCAAACGCAAAAAGAAAGCAAACGAAAAACCTGAAGCGAAAAAAAAAGTTTCGAACGAAAACGTAAAGAAAAATTAAAAAACGAATGTAAATGTGAAGCATTTTCATTTGTTACTTTGAAATTTACGTTCAATACTTTTGCCACTAATCTGATTCCATAAACGTGAGATGCCAAGTTGGGAAACTGTCAAACTAAATGTCCCCGAATAATGCCGTTTCAAACCTCTTTCGACTTTCAAGCACCTCAACGTGCCAATAAAATAATACATGTTAAACGCCAATTTCAATAATAAACAAAATTGGTAAACTAATCCACTTTGTTTTTCCCCCTCCAAATCTGTAGATTCTTCATTGAATGAAATTTCCCCTTGGTTGTAGAAATTATTTGACTGTGGCACAGCCCGTCATGAAGCTCCGCCTCCCTCCAGATACCATCTTATTCTAAAGAATCTTATTTTTATTTGATTGTATATTATTGCTTTTGTATTCTTGTATTTTCTTGCTTTTGCGTTTTATTCTTTATCTCCTTTTTAAATGTTGTGTTCCGTCACCCCCCCCATGTTAACACGCTGGACGAATGCAAAATACATTTCACTGCACGTTGTTGAAAAATAATTGTGGATGTGACAAATAAAATCTGAATTTGAATTTGAATAAAGAGTGTGAAGCCAGGCCTACAAGCGGGCAAGGTTGGCATGCGCGGCACATCGCTCTGGCCACACCTGATTGCGGTTGCTCTATCTGGGCATCAGGGGAGGAGCTGCTCTCCGTCTCCTCCAGAGAAACCGCGACTCTAATCGCTTTTTCCCGAAGCACTTTCACAATGTAATCTGCTACACGGCTCATCCTGTTCAGCAGATTTGCAGTTCTATAAACGTAAGTGGCGAATATGCCAAACAGAGTCTCGCGCATCATGTGAGAAGATGCGTGGGCAGTGTGTGGCGACTGGATCGAGTGGCGATAACACAGTGATGTGACGTGTACGTGGCATCAGAGATGATGGGTGTGAAAGTGAAGTGAAGTTGAATTTGCAGCAATCTGCGGTCATTTCTGGAGTCAGCTATCTGCTTTTTAACATTTCTTTTTCTCGAGCGACTTGAATGGATTTTGCGATCACAGGAGGCGTGTGCGGGGAGCGTGTGACTCTGAGGACGGAGCGTAATTCATGCAGATTGAATGACGTGGTGCGGGCACTAGGAACGCTAACCACACTGGGTTAAACCAGACTCTTTAAACACACGTCAGTGTCTTAGTGTTGTAGACCATTCAACATGCACATTTAGAAAGCGGCAGTTACCGTTGTTTACGCGAAAATGAGAACCCTTTTTTTTATTCCGAATTGTTGACGCTCAAAAACTTGGCGGGTGCTTATAATCGCTGATTTCAAATATGCGTGAAAATATAAGCCTCCATTTGTCCGTATTTCAAGTCAGGAACAATCACTAATAAACAGAAACACGTGTTCTTTATGCAGCGGCGCATAAAATCCAAGGAACAGACACAATCAAAACGCTGGGTCTGATAAACAGGGGATAATAATCCTTCGCTTCGATTCTCTTCACACGGCGTCGGATAAACAGAGAGCTCGACCGGCCCGAAGTTTCTTTGCGCATGTGCAGACTGGTGCAAAGACTCTTGGGAAATGAAGTTCTGACCGCTAGAATCAACTTTTTGTAAGTAAAATGATATCAAAATGTTGCGAGTCACAAGTTAGGTTTGTTAAATAAAGAAAAAATTGTATGAGAAAAATATATTAAGTAATAAGAAAATATTAACGTAATTGAACCAGAAACGTAAAAAACAACAAATTTTGTTTGGAATTTTTATTTTGTGCCTGAAATATCAGGGGGTTGCTTATATTCACGAAAATACAGTAATTATTAAATGGCTTACGGTAATTTAAACATTTACCTCCAAACATCCATTCTTACGTCTCCATTCTGAGCAAACTTTCTATGTCAGGGTCACATGGGGTCAAATCCAGGCCTGAAGGCGGATACACACTGTAGATTGATGTTAGCCAATCACGACACTCAACCTCAGTCATTCACACTCTCACACCAATGAGCAATTTATTTGGCTCAATTTCGCTTCTTGTGAATTGTGGGTGGAAATCTGAGACCTTGAGGAAACCCACAAATAACCTGACTGAGCCTCAAACTTGTAAATAATTCTTCTAAATAGCATTGTTATCATTCAAAATCTAAATTGTATGATACGCCTTTACTCAAAGGGTGTTAGCCACAATTTAAGAAACGAAATTATCATGCTGCTTGTCTTCAGCGCCTGTCTCCATCTGAGCCGGGGTTTTTTTTCTTTTTCTTTTCAATCGACCAGAGGCAACGGAGCCATCACTACACCTTTCTAAATGGTGTTCATCCATCACTCAGGCCAGACTTGCCCGTGTTCATCTGCTGTTGACATGGAAACCTTCTCCACTCCGGTCATCTAAGATCTCCTACCATCTCCATCAGGAACACACACGTAATTTACAGGTTTGTAGAACTAAATTAGTTTGGATTCAATCTAAATTCATTATTATTAGCACTGCATCATAAGTTGATAATCAAATATCGTATTTACACAACTATAAGCACCCCCTTTTAACATTTTTGAGGCTCAAAAACTCGAGGTTTGCTTATAATCGGCAATTTCAAATATGCGTGTAAATAATAGGCCCACATATTTCCGTATTTCAAGTCAGAGACTACAAACCACGACTGGGTTAGTTTAGTTTAGCTTAGCTTAGCTTAGCACAACCGGCTACAAACGAGTCCAAAGTGTTATTGCAGAAAGAGTCGAAACAGTGGAAAATTAAGAACACAGACAAAGAGTAAAAAAAATTAAAGGAACAGACAGAATCAAAACGCTGGGTCACTGCACAGGGGATAATAATCCTTCCTCTTCACATGACGTCAGATAAACAGAGAGCTTGAAACAGACCTGAGCTTGAAACTATTGATCTGAGCATGTGCGGTGGATGCACTGGAGAGCAAAGGATCCTGGGAAATGAAGTCCTGACCACTAAAATTGACTTTTTACTATCTATTAAAGTAAAACGATATCAAAATGATACGAGTCACAAGTTAGGTTTGTTAAATAAAGAAAAAATAGTATTTTTAAGATACTATGTACTTAAAGATACTTTAAGACAATTAACGTAATTGAACCAGAAATGTTAATTAAAAAAAAAACTAATTTGGGGGGAAATTTCTATTTTGTGCCTGAAAAATATATGTCCTTGTGTGTGTCCCGCTCTGTGATTGGCCATTGATCCAGAGTGTGTTGTGGAGTGGATGTGATTGGTTGTTTTCATTCATGTTATTCCAATACGATGAACATGTTGGCGAACAAGAGTCTTGTTTAAATGATATAAATATGCAGACACGCGTGGAACAACAAGATGATTGACTGAAAAACATATATTTTAGTCGTTAGACACAAAAAACACTTCATTTGAGGTTGGTCTGTCGCTTTTTTTACAAAAGTGCAATCTTTTTTCTTACGCACAGAGAAAGTCAGACGACGCTAAACAGAACAGACAATCCTAAATGTTTCATTGGCAAACAAAGGGGACGCGGAACGACAATGGCGTTTTTTTCACAGATGGGTTTCTTCTTTCAAAGCTCTGGACTTCTTCTGAGTCGAATGGAGATCTCATTTCATCAGCGCTGGGAAGACAGACGAGGCCGGTCAATGACGGGATTCAGAGGGAAATCACACTCTCACAATTACATTGACATTCACCAGCTGCACGGCTCCATAATTGGATCCATTCTGAGGAGTTTTTAAGGGCTCCAGGATGAAACTCCGAGACGTTTTGCAGATATTGTGTGATTCTGTTTACGGTCTTTTGTGCCTCACATTCAAACGCTTGTTCCAGAACTTAGCGACGCAAGGACGACAACAAATCTGGTACTAAAAAAGCCGTTGGCGTAAAAATCGTCGTAACCAGAGTATGATTTTATCTTATTACTAGGTTTGATTTATTCTAATCAGGAATTGCAATTAACATTTAAGTATGTGTTTTTTTTAATTAAATACTAGCTATTTTGCATTTGTCTGTAACGTGAACTTCACATCCCATCACTCTCTGTGCTATTTTTGCTTAAACAGCTTTTTTTCGTTTTATTTTTTAAGTTTGTTTTCAACTTTAAGTTTATTTAAATAGCGCTTTTCTCAAACCCAGACCAACGCAAAGTCGTTTTTTGTTTATATTTGGTTTGTTTTTAAGCCATATTATTAATGTCATTACTCTGTTATTATGCCGTATTTTTGGGTTTTCACCTGAAACACGGTTGTGCCGCATGATAAAGAACACCCTTACTTGGTGAAATATAAAAAAATCTACGTTGAAAGGCAGAAGTGTTTGTGCAGACGGATGGACCTTCTCGCAGCACTGCATTTTTTTTTTCTTCTCTCATTTCATTTTAAATTACTGCAGAGAAATGACCGATGTTTATAGCCCGAGATGCCTCAGCAGGAATTCTGCAGAAATTAGTTACTGGCCCAAATTTCATTTCTCTCTCCACGTTTGTGAAGCTGGGAAGCAGAGCGGCGAATCCGTTGGGAAAATCAAAAAGCGGCACGAAAGAGGGAGAGAACAAAGCATTTGATCATTTTCTGTGCTGCTGCAAGTTCCGCTTTTTATCACATGCTGGTAAATACTCGCTCTGTGATTGGTTGAGCACTGACCCCGCCTTCACCTCCACACCTTCAGGCCCAGAGCTGCTGTGATTGGCTGCATCCAAGAAATAGGATGGATGGATGGATGGAGAGATGGGTAGATTAATTGTAAGATGGATGGATGGATGACTAGAATGATGGATGGACAGATTGATGTGCGGTGGGTGGATGCATGGAGGGAGGAACGGATGGATGGATAGATGGTTGAATGGATTGGTTTGAGAGATGGATAGATTGATGGAGGGAAGGAATGGATGGATGGAAGGAGGGATGGACGGATTAATTGAATAAATGGATGAAACGATTCATGGATGGATGGATGGATGGATGGATGAAGAGATTGGAGAGAAATGGATCAATGGAGGCAATGAATGGATGAATGGAATAATGGATGGATCAATTAATTGAATGATGGATGAATGAATGGATGGATGGATATAATGATGGTCGGCTGAATGGAAGGATTGTTTGGAGAGATGAATGGATTGATGGAGGGACAAATGGATAGATGGAGGAATGGATCCTAAATGGATGAATAGATAGATACATGGCTGTGTGGATGGATGGATGGATGGATGGATGGAGAGGCAACAGGGTAGATGGAGAGACGAATGGATAGATGAAGGGAAGGATGTAATGATGAAAGCTTTCTAAGTAGTGGTGGAATAATTAATAAACGCACACATTTATGTATCACATGACACATTCTCACCAGAGCGCGTGACCCCTCGGACACACATCACACCTTCCTCACAGCGTCTGATATGTTTGCACGTGTTAAAGAGAGATAAGTGTGTGTGTGTGTGGTTGATTAATGGCGGGCCGTGAAGCAGGACTGTGCTGTGATTAATTGGGCTCAGGACCTCATCTGCAATGTTTGATGAGAATGAAGAGAGGAGAAGCGGGCGGGGCCACCGCGCCCTAATGAAGCTCGGCAACAAGTAACTGTCGGGGTCTGCGCGCTGTGTGTGTGTGTGAGCGCGTGTGTGCGTAACATATTACACACACACTTGTTTACTCTTAAAGGGATAGTTTAATCAAAGGGAAACGTCCCCTTAATAATTCATGTAATAATATCATATTTTTTATATTATTATTATTATTCATATTATTATTATTCACGTCATTAAAATGTTAATTGTTTTCCAGACCCGGTGAGATTAGACCGAGGTGTAAAGCCTAAAAACCACAGTTAAGTAAAAGTTATGGATTCCTTGCAGTACAAAAATACTCAACTACAATTCACCAATTACGAGAACATTTGAGTAAAGGTCATAAAGTATTCTATTTTAAAAAAGTGTATGTACTTTACTCTGTCTGAATTGAAGCTCAAAAAACACCAGGAAATGTGAAAAACATAAAAATTGTTTAATTATGACAGTTTTATTTCCCAATGAAATGAAATAATAATACATCTTATTTATCAAAATGAATATTTTTATTTATTTACAATTGCAAGCAAATCTCAGAGCGCTACAGAAAGATAAGAATGAGTAAAAAAAAGAATACAAGATTCAGTAATAGTGTGATAAAAGGCTGAAAAAAAAACACTTAAATTATACTCAAAACGCTCTTAAATAAGCTCCCCTAAAAAGGTTAAAATTTTAAACCTCAGTGTTTCAAAATGCCGGAACAAAAAAAGTCAGTCAAAGTCAAATGTGCAAAAAAGCGCAACTGCTAAATCATAATCACGTGATTTAGCTGATAATTAGCATCCAGTACCTTCAGCATCCTGCAGGTTATCACCTCGTTCCTGGGTGTGTGTGTGTGTGTGTGTGTGTGTGTGTGTGTGTAAATGTATGTGTTTAAAAAAAAATCTCATTAGAAATTCTCATTAAAAATCTCAGAAATTAAGCACGGTAGAAACAGACTTGTCACGCACAAGTAAAGAGTAAAGATACAGACACTCAATCACAAAAAGTTGCTAATATTTTTGAAAAGTACAAAGTTGCCAAAAAAAATACTTACCTAAAGTAGCAAAGTATATTTACTAAAGTACTTTACACCAGTGAGAGTAACCCAGGAACAAAAGTATTTCATATACACATATATCCCTGAAATTAGACCATTTGCGTATTAATAATGTACGTTTGTTCAGAGCAAACCAAATTATAACGAGCAAAGTCCGACAGATTAACGCAATTATTGTTGCGTCTTTTAATCTGACATCACTGACCAATCAATCACAACGCACCATTCAGTAGTAGACCCTCCCCTTAACACTGATTGGCTGTTTTGTCCTCGACAAGTAAGTAAATTTTATTTATACATCACTTTTCTCAGACAGAATCACAAAGTGCTTTTCAAGGTGTAAACCACAAACTAGAGACAAAAGACAATAAAATCATAAAATCAACAGGATAAAACCCAACAGTATAAAACTATAGAAGAATTAAAAAAAAAAACAACAAAAAAACATATCACAGATTTGCTTTGTGTTGGTATATGCTGGTATAGTGTTTGTGAACACCATCACACATTTTTTGTGCTGCCATTTTGTCGTTTCTGATCCACCATAGTGTACTCTTTAAAGTAGAGTCGCCCGGTTTTTACTACGAATTTACACGTGAAACACCGTAAAATGAATCTAAAGAGATGGAAATTCGAATTGCGCATTCCGATAACCAGCTACGGTGGAGAAATAAACCTTACGTCCTCAGACGCAGAAACACGAGCTCGCCGCTCGCACAATTACCCATCATCCTCCACAATAACGTCCTCCAAACAAACATCTCGTCATCTAAACCCGACAATTACTGGAGCGCCAGGATTTACATCGTCATCACAACGGCTCAGGTGTTGTCAGATCATTTATTTAACATGGAAATTATTCCGCTTTGAGACAATTTTCAATTACTGGGCTCCACCGGGGGTTCGACTGAAAATGAACATGATGCCAAAGCTCGGCTGCAAAGGCTCGATTAGGCAAAAAAAAAATAGGGGAAAAATAGATGTAAAAATCCCGTTCCATTCCGAGTGTGGACGTGTTTTATAAAGCGCTTGGAAATCTGGACCAGTAATCGACTCCTTAAGGAAAAAAATAACATACTGTAATCCACTCGGCTTCATGGGGACACCACCATTTTGGCCCAATTAAGTGGGGCGTAATAAATTATTATATAAAAAATAATTATATAAATAAATACACCGCTTCAACTGTTGACAACAAGTCACAATTAAATAGTCTTAAACCATTTATTTCTCCAACACCAACATCATAAATCACAAAGTGTTCTCATTCACCCTCAAATTGCCCCAAAAAAGCGGCTTTTTTGCCCCAATTAAGATGCGCAAATTTGCGTTTTGAGATACAATTTGTTTTGGGACCCATCCAATGTGTATGTACATATAGATCTTTAATGTATATACTATTCCATAAGCATATATTATGCAAACAAAAAAAACCTATGTAATATCATACAGCTACTTTTGAACCATATTTGAACCAAGATTTATTTGATTTTATTCTTTATTGTCACTGTGCATTATGTGGATTAAACATATGTGCCGTGAAATTAAGACTTTCTTTTTTTTTTCTCTATTTCTGGCCCAATTAAGCAGACTCGACCTTATATATTTTCAGATTACTAGTGCAAAGTGGCCGGCCAATTTGAGAATTTTTAATTATATATATTATATAATTATAACTATATTTCTGGCAACCCAAGATTGATGTGGCTTGCCAGACTGATAAATAGAGTGATAAAATAAGTTATGAATTATTTTTCTTGAAAATGTAAAAATGTACAATAATAATACATTAAATTGTAAGTGAGTGAGAATGAAAAAAGCCATTTTTGCCACAAGGGACAATAAAGAAATAAAGAAATTCTGCTGTCCATTTTACCATCCAGTGAAGTTACACACACACACACACACACACACACACACACAAACCCGGAGCAGTGGGCAGCTTTACACTGTCCGTGTCTAAAAATGTAGTGTCATTGAACAAAAAATTCCAGATTCCAAATCAAATGTTGCGACCGAATGATATCAGAATTCCATCACGCGTATTACTGAGTGTTTCTTCTATTTTAATTCTCTACCAGCCTGAAGCGTAATCTCAGAAGTGAGGTTTGCGTGGCGTGGACGAGGTCACGTGACCGTCATGATTTATGGAAGGCTGTTTGCGTACGGCGGTTTAATTCTGCGTTTACCGCGTCCTTGAGCGGAACACTCACTTCCTGTCTGCGCTTTAATGAAGTTTCTCTCCTCCGCGCGAGAGCTAATTAATGGAATGGAGCGGATGAAGAAGAATCTTCGCTAGAGTCTTAAATTACAATTTGCACTTCAAAACGACTTCTCCTCCACACACTCACTCCATCTGTAGACGCACGCCCACCACAATCACTCCATCTCTCCCTTTATCCCTCTCTTTCTCCCTCTACATCTCCCTTTTCCTACATTCTTCGTTCTCTCTTTCCTTCTTTTTCTTTTATTCCTCGCAGCTCTATTTCTCTCTTTTTTCAATCTATCTACCCCTCCCTCTCCCTTCCTCTCTTTCTACTTCTTTTCATTCTCCCCTTTTGTTTCTTTCCTTCATTCTTTTCTTCGTTCTTTCCTTTTTTATTCTTTCCTCACATCTCCATTTCTCTCTTCATCAATCTATCTGCCCCCCCCTTCCTCTCTCAATCTCTTTCCATTTCTTTTCCTTCTCCCTCTAGATCTTCCTTTTCTTTGTCTATTTCTTATTATTAAAGAGAAAGAAATCCATATTTCTTTCTCTTTTGTCTATCCACGTAGACTCGAATCGCTCCCTCTTTCCTCTCTCTATCGCTCCCTCTCCCCCTCTAAATTTCTCTCTCTGCCTCTCTATTTCTCTCTGTCCAGATTTCTCTCTCTCTCTCTCTCTCTCTCTCTCTCTCTCTCTCTCTCTCTCTCTCTCTCTCTCTCCCTAAAGATTCTCTGTGTTTCTCTCTTTCCCTCTCTTTCCTTCTCGTCCCTCTAGATCTATCCCCCTCTCTTGATTGAGAGAAAGACAGAACGACAGAAAGGAAACGTGACTCTCGGGATCGAGCTGCTGTTTCTGCCTGCGGTCAGACGAACGTGTGCCTCACATTCATGAAGACGTCACTTCATCCCTCCTTCCCAAAGCTTCCCTCTCTTCCCTAAACATCTCCATGTGTCGACTTCAACAGCAGATCAGTGACGTGTCAAAGTGTGTGTGTGTGTGTGTGTATTTTAAGTATGATTTTTTGACTAGAGTGAGGGACTTTTAAAGAAGAAAAAAACGTACGTGTTCCTATACGAAACATTTGATCATAAACTCGTTTGCTTCGTCTTCTAAGTGATGACACTGTAAACACGGCACAAAATCAGAGCGCTGTTTGTCTGGTTTTGCGGAAGTAGAAAACACAATCATTCAGAATCGTTTCACATTATGTGTGCCAAAAATATCAAACGTAAATTTTGACATGAACGAAGATGTTCCACATTATGTTTGTTTTTTGTTTTTTTTTTTGCTTGCTGTTACATTTGTTTTTTAACTTTTTGCTTGCAATCTATATGTTTTTGTTTGTTTGTTTTTTTTTTTTTTAATCGCTTCGGATTTTTCGTTCAATTCTTTTCACGTGAGGCGGGCCTTACTCTGATTGGCCGGTGAGAATGTGATTGACAGTTGCTGGAAATGTGGGAGGAGTTCAGCGAATGTACACCCGTGACAAACGCTGCTCTTTTTTTAAATATTAGAAATATTTTAAACATTACACAAACTGTGATTTAAGAGTAATTTTTGCACAATATTGCTAAATTATTGTGATGGCAGATACATGCGGAAGTAGAAAACACAATCATTCAGAATCGTTTCACATTACATTATGACTATTATTAGATGGGTTTTTTCCCGTAGTAATGTCTGCTGTGGCCACTTCACTTTGCTGTTTGTCTTTTCGTTTGAACTTTTCGTAAAACAGAAGTGTAACTACCCAGAAGCCACATATCAGTTCTAATATTTTCTTAATCAATAATTCATGCAACATCAGATTTACAGCCGATGTTTGAAATCAAGACAAAGTTCTCAGTGGCGCATGGCACGTGACAAGTTTTCAGTGTGGAAATGTTGTATTTTGCATTCCCACTGTATTTTTTCATAAAAATATATATATAAACACGATCGCTGATTCAAAACAGACATTCATTTAGATTTAGTTTGGTGGATCACACATAGTGCAACAACACACGTGTGAAAAAGACAGATGTGTGTGTGTGTAAAAAACTAAAAGTAGGACGAACGTGTAAAGAAACTGAAAAAAACTGTTTAGACATTGACACACTGAGAATAGTATTTGTACTTGTATTAGTACTTGTACTTTACTGATTGTGTGAATTTATTAGGACTGCGTGAATTTAAAAGTTGCTTATATTTTAGCCAAAAATACTAATAAGTAAAAAAATATTTATAATACTTACAAAATGTACATACATTCCTAAAATTTACTCAAGTACTTTACACCTCACACTTGTGCTGGTTTGACTATGTGTGTGCAGGCAATTAGCACCAAATGGGGCCCCAAGGAGACTGTTGGGGAGCGTTTGGTTAGGCCCCGCCCATTTTAAGGCCTGTTTGAGAGTCAAATTGAGATTTTGTCAATCAAATTTGACACTGAAATACAAATGCAGGTGTGTGTGTGTGTGTGTGTGTGTGTGTGTGTGTAAAACCAGATTAGATATTGATACAGGGTAAATGACTAGGATCACAAATATGTGCACACACTGACACACACACACACACACACACACACACACACACACACACACACACACACACACACACTTTCATTTATTTACACATGAATAAAACATACACACACACACTTCTACCAATATATAAGTAGCCAGAATTACACACACGCATAGCCACCAAACCATTTAGTGGGATTGAAACGTAGTGAACTCTAAAATCTAAACTAGATTTGCTTTTTTTTGTGCTTTTTTTACGAGCCTGGATTTCGTGTAAAAAGTACTTTAAAAAAGCGCTAAAAAGTCCCTGCGTCTATTTCTACATTTTTTTTTTCCCTTTTTAACCTTTGACTCTTTTTTTCCCCCCCAAATTTTTTAAACTCATTTAAAGAATCAACATTTCTCTTTTTAAAGGCTTTTTTTTTGTTCACATAGCGTCTTTGCGCTGGTCTCGGACTAAGACAAGCGCTGTATATATGTTTATATCGAACAGAACGAGGCTGGTAAAGCGTAAACTTCCGGCATCAGTCGAGATCATCAGTCCAAACGGGCCCGAGCAGCTCATGCATCATTTATGTTATCGTCGTCCTTGGAAGAAATTATTAAAGGTTTGGTTAGTTGGAAAATCTTCCCGCTGCGCCGTGAAAGGATTAATATTTCACTCGCGTTTCTCTCATTGTAAAGTTCTGCTTTAGAGAAACGCTGCACAGATTTGGAATGTTAATTCCGTCTCTCTCGGCTTTCGCACCCCAAAGCAAATTAATAAATAAATGAATATTCCCCCAACTGATGAAACCCACCGACGTAATTAGACACTTGTTTTAATGAGCTTTTGCAGTTATTTTCCTGTTTATCCAGTAATTAGGTGTAACTCTTTTCTGCCATTATCTTTGCGATTTGTTTGTGCGTGGAGGAAAAAAAACGGGAGATTTCGGAACAATACTGCGTAATTTTTTTTAATGAACAGAAAACTATTATTAAAGGTATTTCACTCATAAACTGGAGAAGGTTAGTGTGATGGTCGGGGTCTTTTTGTGTGAAGCTTGTATTTTTTTTTTTCTTCTCCATACTTGTGTTGGTTTCCTCTAGGTCTTCGGTTTCCTGTGGAATCAGATTAGTGCCAAAAATATTAAACGTAAATTTATAAGACATGAACGAAGACGCTCCACATTATGCTTGGGTTTTTTTATATTTCACTTGCTGTTACGTTTGTTTTTTAATTAGTTGCTTGCAATCTTTACGTTTTCGTTTGAAACTTTTTTTTTTTTAAATCGCTTTTCAATCGGATTTTTCGTGCAATTTTCTGTCCCAAGTTTCACGTGGGGACAGAAAATTACTTGGACAGAAAATTACTTCTCACCAGCCCTAACCCCTTGGGCCCGAAATCCAAACAAAAAAGCAAAAAAAACGAGTGAGCGAAAACTCCGAAGCAGAAAAAGAAAAAGTTTTAAACGAAAACGTGAAGATTGCGAGCAAAAAATAAAATGCATAAACATACATGTGAAGCATTTTCGTTCGTTTCTTAGAACTTTGTGGTTGGATCGTGTGGAATCAGACAGTGGCAAAAATATCAAACAATCCAAAAACATGCTGAGGAAATAGAACATTTTAATTTTCCAATCAAAAAAGTTGACAAATCACCCATAGGAGTGTGTGAGAGTGTGAATGTGTGTCCCTCTCTGTGATTGGTTGACCGCCATCTCGCCTTCAGACCCAGAGTTCCTGTCTCCCGTTGACCCAGAAATGGAAAAGTGATTGAGAAAGCAGCTATTCTCCTCCGGATTGGTCCATCAGACCCTCATTACCTTCATAAATTCCTTCATAAACTCTATTGCACCTTCATTATTATCATTCATGACCTGAGAACAACTTCAGAGACGCGTCCCTGTTTCTTTTCACGTTTCAACTTTCCACCTGAGACGAAAACACAAAAGCCCGTTTCTTCACTCCAGGCACCGAGTGAATAATTGCTGACTCTTTCACAATTCATCATGTATATATTTCACTCCACATACGTAAAATCCATCCAGTCTTCTCGCCAATGGAGCTTGAAAACAACCCTGAAGTTTCAACCGCCGCTCGAATCCCCAAGAGACTGACTGAACTGGCGAAAACCAATAAATAAACGAATGCAATAAGAATAAAATAAAAGAGACGAACCAGATGTGTCAAGTAACAAAGTAAAATACTTAAGTACTTACGTACTCAAGTAGAATTTCTGCTCGTTTATACTTTACTTGAGTAATTCGTTTCCCGTGAAATGAAGCAAATATCTGTACGCTCTTCTTGCGTTTCAAGGAATAAATTTGATTGTTGTTGTGTGTATGATACGATACGGCTTTTTTCCACCATTACTGCTTTTTCACTCTTAAACACGTTAATGCTCGTGTTGTAATGAGTTGTAATAAAATGATGTAAAAAAGCTCATGTAATGTGTTGTAAGAAAATGCACTAATTTTCATTGTAATTATAGACGGCAACATTTTATCTAACGATATAGTCCTATACCATTAAAAATGTCATTTTTAGTGCCAATTTAATCCTAGCTCTAATTGAAGAATCATATTTACGCAAATATGAGCACCCCATGAATAATAGCACCCACCTGATTTTTCAGGCACAAAATAAAAAAAAAAAAAAAAGAATACTTTTTTTTGTTTTAGTTTTTTCTATTATGCCCTTATAATTATTATTATCCCCTGTTTAGCAGACCAAGCGTTTTAATTGTGTCTGTTCCTTGGATTTTTTTACTTCTTGCCCGTGTTCTTCATTTTCCACTATTTCGAATCTTTCTGCGATGACGAATTGGACTCATTTGTAGCCGTTTTCGCTAATCTAAGCTAACCGGTTGGTGTAGTATAAATTATTGTATTTAGTTTAATCTTACTTCTTCCAGTGTTATTTTATTCTGTTTATTAGTGATTGTTCCTGTCTTGAAATACGGAAAAATGGGCGCTTATATTTGAAATCGGTTATTGTAAGTAAGTACCCCTCAAGATTTTGAGCATCGAAAATCCGAAAAAAAAAAAAAAGGGGGTGCTTATATTTTCGTAAATACAGTATTACTTTCATACTTCATGTAGTTATCCAACCAGTACTTGAGTAAAAAGATTCAGTTGATACTTTAAAGCCACACAAGTAGTTTTTCTCCCATCTCTAGTATCTGTACTTCTACTTGAGTAATGAACGCCACTACTTCTGACAGCACCGAGAAGAACTGAAAACGACACGCATCACCCCACAAATCAATAAGCCAAACTTATCTAGGAGCTTCTCTTGGAACTTTAAACCTCTGCAGGTCTTTAGATTTCAGGAGAGATCTTTCCTGCTCCAGCTTTGACAATTAAGAGGGTGGGAGGAGCCAAAGCTCCAGGGATGAAGACGTCTGGCCCGATATAGAGCAGCGTGTCAGACGTGTCTGAGATAGTGAAGCTGGTCTCAGCCTGAGCTCTAACCCTCTTCACCACACACCAGGGCTGTAAGGTACTTGAGTAAATGTACTTCGCTACTTTACTTAAGTATGTTTTTGGCTACTTCGTACTTGTACCGAGTATCAAAAATAGAAGCAACTTTTACTCTCTACCCCACTGCATTTGTGATTGAGTAGCAGTACTTTTCACTCCACTACATTTGAATTGACACTTGCCGTTACTCGTTACATTGTGATTGATTTATACCGCGGTTAATTTCTAGGGCGGACGAGGTGATAGCGCCATCTACAGGCTGCTGACGATACTGGAAGCTGTTTGAGAAACCACATGAACGTGATGAGAGAAAACCAGCTTTTTTTTACAGTAAGTATCTGTACTTTTACTCAAGTATGGCTGTCGGGTACTTCTTACTCCCCTGCTACACACACACACACACACACACACACACACACACCAGGTGTGGCCAATCACCATGGCAACGCTTCTCCCCTCCAGCTTTGTCCTCTGCGACATTATTTCCCTCCATCACGCCAGATGTGACATAATCCCGAGGCGGGCGGGGTCAGAGTGTGCGGAGGTGATCGGTTTCGGCGGGAAAAAAACACATGTTGTCTGTCATTCCGGAAGCCTTTCCCGAGCCAGACTCATTAGCACATTTACATAATGCATGCGAGCCACTTCCCTTCGGAGACCACGCCGGGTTACGTCTACAAGCCTTTTTTGTCATTATTTTGTCATTTTTTATCATTGTCGTTATTATTTTTTTTTTCGTACACACAGCTGTTTGTTTATTCACGAGGTCTTTTCCGATTGGCCGGATTAAGTCATTACAGCTCAATCCGGCCCATCATTTGCATATTATTCCCGACTGCGTTCCCCAAGAGTGAATTTCATTTTCGTAATTTTATTACGAATTTAGTGGTAGTGTTAAACATATTCCACATTAAGAACAGGAGTAGGATGATGACCATGTCTTATTTACTCCAACTTCATTCTCATCACGAATAACATACATGACAACCACAGTCAGCAATTTCTGCGCTAAGAAAACCAAACACAATTTAAATCATTTTCCATTCAGTTGTATCATGTTCCTGGTACAACGACACTTGTGAAACTGGGACATTTTTTGAGGTCATTTTCCAAACAATTCCAACACTTGACACCTATAAATGAAATACACCGTTTAATCAAATATGAACGAATAGTGGTTTCAGCTGTGTTTTTACAGACGGTAAAATCATTTTCCCTTCTGACTTAAAACTTGTGCTGTCAAACAATTAATTTTTTAACTAGTAAATTCCTTGACCAAATTAATCGTGATTAAATGACTGAAGCTTGTAATTCTGGATATTTAGGTGTAACACGTAAATGAATGTAAACTCAACACTAAATAAACACTCGTATAAATACTGTAAAATGATTTAGTATAATATTTGCATTGTATTGTCTTTCTTTTTTAACCCTCCGGGGTCGAGTCGTATTTTTCTCAAAATAAAACGTCAATTTTGTTCATACATAGGTTACACTCTTAATAAAAACAGGACGTTGCGGTTTTTGTAAAATTAATAATAATAATAATAATAACAATCATAATAATAATAATAATAAAACTAAATCATGAAGCGTGATTTGCCTTCTCTTTGTCAGCTGAAAACAAACTGTCTCTCTCTCTCTCTAGTTTTCTCTCTGTCCGTCTCTCTGTGTGTCTGTGTCTCTTTCTCTCTCTCTCGCTCTCTCTCTCTCTCTCTATAGTTTTCTCTCTCACTCTCTCTCTCTCACTCTCACTCTCTCTCTAGTTTGTCATTGTTACATGGAGAACATGATCACATTTCATTTGCAAAGTAATTTGGACGCAATATACAAGTTTGTTTGATTTTTCAGTGGATTTATTCATTGGATTTGTTCACTCTCTATGCCGAAGGCGCTGCTCTCAGTCTAATTGAGCTATTAAAATTCATTCTAATTACATGGCAAATAATGACATAGTCGAGCATCCTCCTGGTTATACTAAAGGTGATTTCTTTTTTATTATTGAGAGAGAGAGAGAGAGAGAGAGAGAGAGAGAGTTGCTGTATTGTGATTATTTATTATCATTACTAACTATATTATACTATTATTATTATTACTATATTATTATTTAAACATTTTTTTTTATCATTGATGTTGTTGTTATATTAGGTCAAGAACACATGCCTTTTTTTGTTATTTATATTCATAGATATACATGTGTATATATACATTAATAGGATATATACATAATACAATTGTCTGTCTACACTGTAAAAAAATCAATTTACAAAATATTAGCTAAAATTAAAATACCATAAAATACATGGTAAGTCAAGAAGACCTACAAATATATATAAATATACATAGATTGGTGTTAGAGACTGAGTTGGTATTGAACTAAGAAAAGTACTATATAAATAAACTTGAAGTTGTATATATATATATACCCACAGTATATATAGTATATATACACACAATCCAATTTGCAAAACGTTAGCTCAAATTAAAAAAACATAAAATATGTAAGTCAAGACCTATATATATATATATATATATGTATATATATATATTTTTTTTATAAATAGGCATAGACTAGCGTTAGAGACTTTGCGTTGGTCTCAAACTAAGAAAAGCACTATATAAATAAACTTGAACTTGTATATATACACCTATACTATATATACACAATTCAATTTGCAAAACGTTAGCCCAAATTAAAATACCATAACATTTATGGTAAGTCAAGACCAACACAATTGATACTAACTTTAATAACTAAACTTCAACCTTCGTAGAACGCAAAACTGTGTAAAAACCAAAGTTTCATTTTTGTACAATTTTCAAAAATGTTGATAATAACGCACTACAGTAGATTCACCAGAAGTCATCTCAACTCTTCTCAAGGAGAATTATAATTGTATATCTGTCTCTCTCTCTCGCTCTCTCTCTCTTTCTCTGTCTCTCTGTGTGTCTCTCTCTCTCTCTCTGTCTATCTCTCTCTCTCTCTCTCTGTCTATCTCTCTCTCTCTCTCTCTCTGTGTCTCTCTCTCTCTCTCTCTCTCTCTCTGTCTATCTCTCTCTCTCTTTCTCTGTCTCTCTATGTGTGTGTCTCTCTCTCTTTCTCTGTCTATCTCTCTCTCTCTTTCTCTGTCTATCTCTCTCTCTCTTTCTCTGTCCATCTCTCTCTCTCTCGCTGTCTATCTCTCTCTCTGACTGTCAGTCTGTCTCTCTCTTTCTCTCTCTCACTCTCGTTCTCTGTCTATCTCTCTCTCTCTTTCTTTGTCTATCTCTCTCTCTATCTCTCCCTCTCGCTGTCTCTCTTTCTCTCTCTCTCTCGCTGTCTCTCTCTCTTTCTCTCTCTCTGTCTATCTCTCTCTCTCTCTCTCTCTCTCTCTCTCTCTCGCTGTCTCTCTCTCTTTCTCTCTCTTGCTGTCTCTCTCTCTTTCTCTCTCTCTCTCTTTCTGTCTATCTCTCTCTCTCTCTTTCTCTCTATCTTTCGAAAAACTAAACATACATTTTTGTATCATTTTCAAAAATTGTTGATAATAACGCACCACAGTAGATTCACCAGAAGTCATCTCAACTCTTCTCAAGGAGAATTATAATTAGAGTCCTCTCAAACTCAACAGGTCGCTGTTATCAGCCAGAAGCGAGAACATCGGCGCATTTTAATGAGAGGTTGCAAACCGGCAGGTAACAAAGAGAAGTTGAACAAAGCGTCCTGGATGTTTTCACTCCTGCTTGGGATTCAGGGAGTCGCGGAACCTTCTGGAACCGAATGAATTCACATCACAAGCCGACTCTATTGTGTCCGGAACCTCCACGTCTCAGAGAAGATAGAACTGACCGCGCTCCACACAATGAGAAGTGCGCAGCCAAGCAGAAGAAGAATCACGCTCTTGTGTGGAATACCAAGCGCTTTACTAACGTTCAGCCCGCAATTAATCACCCTGTTTATCTCCACCGCTGTTCTTCTCCTCTCACATTCAGGAGAAAAAACGCCTCCGTCCCATGAATTCCTCAAATAGCTCCAAGAGAGGACAACAAAAGTTTACCGGAAGAAGAAGAAGAGAGAGAGAGATGAAGAGGAACGAGCGGGAATAAAGGAGGCGTGAGAGCTGCTTGTTTAAAGCGCTTCCTCTGTGTTGTAAGATCAGTAAAAATCAGTAACAAGAAAAACAAGGAGAAAATAAGAGAGAGAAAAATATGAGAGAAATGAAAAGATATATGAAGCAAGAAAAAGAAAGAGAGAAGTGAGTCAGTGAGTAAAAGTGACTGAAAGTGAACAAAAATGAAATGAGAGCAAAACAACAAGAAAGAAAAGCATGAACAATAGTAAGACAGTTTGAGAGAGAGAGAGAGAGAGAGAGAGAGAGAGAGATAAAGCAAGAGAGACAGGGAGAGAGAGAGAGAGAGAGAGAGAGAGAGAGAGAGAGAGATAGATAAAGCAAGAGAGACAGAGAGAAATAGATAAAGGGAGGTGAAAGTGATTTAAAATAAGATAAAAATAAAAGGGTGAATGCAGAAGATAGAATGATGGTAGCAATAACAATGAGAGAAACAGAGTGCTAAAAAAGTTAAATTGAGATATAAATAAAAAAAAAATGAAATGTGAGAGAAATAAAAAGATATAAAAATCAAGAAGAAGAAAAAGAGAAATAGTGAGTGAAATGAAAAGAAAAAAAACAAGTGAAAAAGCCAAAGAAATGGGAAGACAGCTTGAGAGAGAGAGAGAGAGAGAGAGAGAGAGAGAGAGAGAGAGAGAGAGAGAGAGAGAGAGAGAGAGAGGCAGAGAGAGTGCGGAAAATAGCACCAAGAGAGGACAACAAAAGTTTTCCGGAAGAAGAAGAAGAAGAGAGATGAAGAGAATCGAGCAGGAGTAAAGGAGGTGTGAGAGATGTGTTTTCTCTCTGTGTTGTAAGCGGGGAAACGTTGTGTCTGTCAGCACTTTTTGCAGCACTTTTACAGTTTTTGAATCTCTTCTGAAACCAATAAACAACAGAAATGTTCAATCGTTCCCAGCGAAAACATCAGAAAGACAACACACTTTTATTTTCCTCCATCTGTACAATCTCATGTACGTCCACAGGAATACACTCTTTAGTACTTCTGAAAGTCGTACAGTCTGCTGAAATAAACTGTAATATTTGTTCCATAATTTTGAATCCTAGCAGCCCGTTTTATTTCGTTTTTCAGCTTTTTATCACTTAAAATTGAACAAATTGTTGTAACAATTACACATTAAGAATACATACTAAACAATTAAATCTAGATAAAATACCAAAAATAGATGTATAAATAATTACAAATTAAATATTTAAAGTAGTGAAATACATTAAGCACGGATATATTCCGGATTCATACACAACCTAAATTTGTGCCATAATTTTATAGACTTATTTGTTCCGTAAATTTAATTCCTAGCCTATTTTATTAGCTTCATAGTGGGGGCTTTTTTCCACTTCAAATTAAACAGAGCCAAAAGGAAAACCATTACAAATTAAGAATAATACATAATAAAATGTCAAATCGTGATACAATTACCAAAAATCCAAGTACATTTAATCACAAATAAAATATTTAAAGTAGTAAAGTACTATAAAACTATTTTTAAACCAGATTTCAATGATGCCCGACAGCGCCATCTAGATTTTATATCGCATTTGTTACACCCCTGATTAGTTAACTAGACCAAAACCATTTTGAAACTTTACCGAACATTAAAATGGATTGGCTTCGTAGTTTTAAGTCCACGCTGACAACATGAGAGTACGAGTGGTAAGAGAGGAATTTTTTTAAAGTTATTCATAAGTTGTTGTTTTTTTCCTAAGATATTAGGATCAAGAACGACGCTTCTCTCTCTACAGGGATGACAAGGATTTCAGGAATATTGGATCAGTTTTGCACATATAGACACTTTCATCTTAACGCCGAGTCACAGAACAATATTTCATCCGTTAGTTAAGAAACGAATGGAATTGGCGTTTGTTATCACTGACGAAAACTGCCTTTCTGTATTCAACAAGCAGTCAACTTGTTCTTTCTCTGTTCTATTCTTATTTATTATTCTCTTTCTTTCTCTCTCTCTTTTTCTGTCTATCTCTCTCTCACTCTCTCTCTCTCTCTCTCTCTCACTCTCTCTTTCTTATTTTTTATTCTCTTTCTTTCTCTCTCTCTTTTTCTGTCTCTCTCTCTCTCTATTTCTCTCTCTCTTTCTTTCTCTGTCTATCTCTCTCTCTGTCTGTCTGTCTGTCTCTCTCTCACTCTCTTTCTTATTTTTTATTCTCTTTCTTTTTCTATCTCTTTTTCTGTCTCTCTCTCTCTCTCTGTCTCTCTCTCTCACTCTCTCTCTTACTTATTTTTTATTCTCTTTCTTTCTCTCTCTCTTTTTCTGTCTATCTCTCTCTCTTTTTCTGTCCGTCTCTCTCTCTCTCTCTCTCTCTCTCTCTGTCTATTTCTCTCTCTCTTTCTCTGTCTATCTGTCTGTCTCTCTCTCACTCACTCTCTTTCTTATTTTTTATTCTCTTTCCTTTTCTCTCTCTTTTTCTGTCTATCTCTCTCTCTCTTTCTCTGTCTCTCCCTCTGTCTTTCTCTTTCTTTCTCTCTCTCTCTCTCTCTCTCTCTTTCTTTTTCTCTCTCTTTCTCTGTCTCTCTCTCTTTCTCTGTCTATCTCTCTCTCTTTCTCTGTCTATCTCTCACTCGCCTCATCCATATCAATGTATTATTGATGGTTTTACTGTTGGTTTTAAAGGGTGGATAGTGTCGGGTGAATCCCCATTGATCAAAATCCATCATCCAAGACTTTACAATCATCCTAAATTAAAAACAACAACAACAACAACAACAACAACAAAAGCAATAATATTTTAGAACACATTTTTATGCAGTTTAGACAAAGACAGTTAACATTAACCAAAGCTTTTTAATCGGAGAAAGCCTTGTATTTTAGACGGATTTGTGGTGATTTCATTGGATGTTTATATGTATTTTCAGAGAGGTATCTATAGTCTTGTGTGCGATATATATCCGGTTTGAAGCCGTCAGTGAAACGTATAGACCGCAGGATAATTTGATGACACTGCTGTCTCTCACAAGCCTTGATCTGTAATCTAATTTAGTGGATGATTTCCTGCAGCCAGAATCAGGCAGCAAAGGTTACATGAGGAGAAAAGAGCAGGAGAAAGGAAGGGATGGAACGAACGTCAAAAGGCCGAAAGGAAAGACAGATCAACTGCAGTAGAAATCTAAAGACTGATTGAAGGGGGAAAAAATGGTACAAAAACAAAAGAGCAGAAATAAAGAGAGAGAGAGAGAGAGAGAGAGAGAGAGAGAGAGAGAGAGAGAGAGAAAGAGATTTAATAGGGAGAATAAAAGTGTTTAATTCGTTGTGAGTTCAGATGATACTGAGAGGAACTGTGGCTGGCTTCAACATGCGTTTTATTTTTCCTGGAGCTGAATCATCTTCTGCGTTTGATGTGAGAGAGAGAGAGAGAAAAGAGCAAACTCGCACGATTGATTTAATTCTTGTTCGCCGATGCACAAGCGCAGATCTTAATAGAGAGGAGAACGTGATCAGATATTCCCACAGAAGTAAACAGCTGAAGAAGAGAGAAAAAACACTCCATCTCACTGTCTGTCTCTCTCTCTCTCTCTCTCTCTCTCTCTCTCTCTCTCTC
>CM051499.1:24377409-24394063 GCA_028031935.1 Paedocypris micromegethes
CCTCTCTCCCTCTCTCTCCACATTCTTTCTTTTTTTTCCTCTCCAAATCTCTCTCTCTCTCTCTCTCTCTCCCCATCTTTCCTCTTTGGGCTAATTTGTCGTTTTATTGTAGAATGTTGTAAATATCATAAAGGGAGCGCAAAAAGCTTTTGGGAAAAGGTGTGAAAATGCTTTTGGATATTGAGATTAAATCTAAAGTGCGTCGGCTCCGAGCGAAGATGCTTTTGTTTGTTATAATGCCACAGAGATGATGGAGAGAGAGACGGAGCGATAGAGACGCACTCTCTCTCTCTCTCTCTCTCTCTCTCTCTCTCTCTCTCACCCCAGAGAGAACATCTGTCCGACACAGAAGTGTCCAACCACGTCACACTGAGTCGAGCTGTTTGGTTTCATCAAATTATATTTGTTGACACAGATTCTCTTTTTAACGTCTGCGCATGTTGAATAATTAATAACGGAGCGAAAACAAACAGATTTAGAAACAGGAAGCTGAGGAAGTGGCTGTAGAAGTCGGAGCACTTAAGCGCCGCTCCCCGTGTGACGCCTGCGCTGTTTGTTTAAACCCCGATTGCATTTCCACGCTCGCAGAGAATAATCAGCTATTAGAATAACAGCGTTAAATCTGTGGGACCTGTAGTCAGTTTCACGAAGCAAACAAAGGCGACGCCATCGGCTCCATGTTTAATTAATGACGCCGCCATTTAGAGGACAAACTGCAATTTGTGCAAGTCTCACGATACAAATACAACAGATTCGTTTCTGCTTCCGCTTTTGTTAAACCGTCTTGTCAAAGTTTCCCGCGTTAGCAAAAAGCTAAAGTTGCAATCACGCGCTTACAAAGTTTTTCCCAAATTAATGAGCCCACAAATCACAAATTTAACCCATAAAAGGCTTTTATTTGTATTTTATTCTGATTATTTCAGTTGTTTTATCAAATATCCTGGGTAAGCAGATTCACTAATCGAGTAGCTCTTAGCATTAGCGTTTTGCGCGCAATCAGCGTTCGATTTAGTTCATCTCTCGTGATGCAATTTTTTTGGCGCCGTTAGACCTCAAAAGTCTGGACAATAATAAAATATATTTGCGCAAATAATTTTACAATTTTAGCTGCTCAAAATCTTGTGAGTGCTTATATTCACAGATTTCAAATATTCACGTAAACATAAGCGCTCATTTCCTGAAATAACGAGTTATAAAAATTCCAATTAAAATTAAATAAATAATTAATCAAAAAAATCCAAAATCTATATTCGCATAAACACGGTATGTATTTTGAATTTTTTTTTATTCCTAGCCAACATATTCAGTTATATTCTCTGGTTGTTGTTGGTTGGTTATGTACAGCTGCTTTGAGTTATTCTGTGACCCCAAACAGATTTATAAACAAAGCAAACGTGAATTTGACGGATCGGCCACCTACTGGAGAAATGGATGGATGGATGGTATTTATTTATAAGGCCAGATGTTTCTCTATCTGGATCCAGTGACCAACGTATTACACACACACACGTGTCCCACAATCCTCTTTCCTGTCGAGCCGCAGTATCGTGTCTGTCATCATGTCAGATTATTCTCTTCACATTTCAATAATTTTTCCTATTTCACATTTCTGGTCCGTTTCATTGCATTATTACTGAGTGATATCTGCTGCTCTCTCTCTCTCTCTCTCTCTCTCTCTCTCTCTCACTCACTCTCTCTAATTATCTTTTTCTCTAATCAATCAATCTTTTTGCTTCTCGGACAAACGGCGTAAGAAACGTAACAAGTAATCGGAGCGGAGCGATCGGGCCCTAGCGAGGCAAACGTATGAACGAGTCTCCGGTGAGAGAGAGACACTATCCTCACTCTTCACACCAGACAAATTGAGTTCCAGCGCTTTCTATTTAAAGCTCCTCATTTCCGCAGCAATGGAGAATCTTCTCAATTCCCCAGCCTTTCGCCAACAGCTTAGCGTGACATATTGCTAATCTGGTTATTATGCCAGTTATCAGGCGTCGCACTGATATTACATCGATTCCGTGTGTGTGTGTGTCACCGACATGACCCCGCCCCCCCGCTGTCGGCCCCGCCCCCTGCGGGTACTTGATTAAACAGCCCGAGGTGGGTGGAGTCGATTGTACGTTAAACAGAAGGAAAGGAAGCGTCGCGCTCCGCCGCTTTAATAATCGTCCGTCTCGTTGCGTTTTCCCGCCTCTGACTTTATCGCGCGGGTTTGTCGCTTCATGTGAACCGCTACTTACGCTGTATAAATTGTGTTACTTTAAAGGTAATTACGTATTCAAAATGCATTTTATCTCTTCCTATCACTGTCCTTTTATTTGTCTATCTCTCTCTCTTTCTCTATCTATCCATCCTTCCATCTTTCTATATCTGCATGTCTATCTATCTATCTATCTATCTATCTATCTATCTATCTATCTATCTATCTATCTATCTATCTATCTATCTATCTATCTATCTATCTAGTCTCTCTCTCTTCTATCTCTATCTCTATCTCTATCTGCCTCTGTCATTTTGTCTCTCCGTCTGACCGTATCTATCTATCTGTCTATCTACATATTTGTCTTTCTCACACACACACTTTTATGCTACTCTCTCACACTCATTTTTCTATCTATACATCGGGTATTTCTCTCTCTCTCTCTCTCTCTCTCTCTCTCTCTCACACACACACACACACACACACGCACACAGACGCAATAAACTGTAACTAAACTCAGTCACAGTTGTGCTCCAGGGGTTTGACGTTGGCCCCAGATGTTGCAGGTTCTAATCCCGGTGGGTACCTTGACCTCCACATGCTCCCTGGGAGCCAAGTCTCCCACGCACGCCAACTTATACAATTATTATTTATGTCTTTTTCTTCCTTTTCTGATCCACCGATCCCAAACTGTTTTGTAGGCCAATTAAGGACACGATTCCTCGACAAAAGCAGGCAGCACCTTAAAGGGTCTTTTAGAAGATGACAAGGCCGTCGGGGCAAAAGCCTGTGATTAAAGAGGCTGGGAGCCGCCGAGGATATAAATTGTAATAATGATGGTGGAATGTGCTATATTGATCTTAAACCTCCTCTGGTGCCGACAGGCCTGAAAGAGATGAAATTGAACTGGGATTTGGCAGCGGTTCTTTATCTGTGTAGGTCCGTGTGCCGGAACAACAGCCTGGAACAACTGGACTAATAAGTTCACACAACCATCCACAAAATGCTCTTTTTAAGGTGTCGAGATTGTCCCCGTTTGTTTTTTTTTTTTTAAAGAAAAGGAAAAGGTGAAATGATGAAATAACACAATGAAATAATTTCACTCTCATTCATCAACTCACTGTTCTTCTATTTCGAGGTCATGGGGGCTGAAATCTTGACTGACCAATCGTATGGGGGTGGGGGGGGCTTTATTTATAGTATATTTAGTTTAGTCTAGTATAGTTTAGTTTAGTATAGATATTTACAACATTTCAACCATAATCTCAACATTTGTTTATAAAATTGAGTTTACATTTTTTTGAGATTGCTCCTGTCATGACATTTAAAAAAAATTGGGTGCTAATGTGAGACGCGCAAACATAAGCATCCCGCAAATTTTAAACTCTTTATTACATATTGTATCACTGGTGCTACAGTCTGTTTATTGTCAGTTTACAGGGACTTAAGTAAAAAAAACTAAATTAAAAAAAACTTGATGAATTCATAGATACACTTGTAAAACACAATTTGATCACCTGCAATTAACCGTTCCATTGCTTTTCCACTGCAGTGACCACTAGGGGAGCCACTCCAAATATGGAAAAAACGTTTATTTTTTTTTTTATATTTTCACAAAAAACTAGTTCTGGGGAGAGAACAGTAAAATTTCTACTCAAATTTCTAAGTGAAAGGTTGTCTGGTGGGTTTCTTGATTGTGGCGTGGTAAATCTTCGCGATTGAAATTTTAACCCTTTCCTGTAAAGCAAACTGTATCTCTGAAGATACGCTTACAATAATACTAAAATATGTAAAACGCTAAAACAAAATGCTAAAAAATGCTAAAAAAAAAAACTTTTTAAGCTTTCCTTCTGGTACCTCGCATTATTAGAAAAAAAAATATTTATTATTTATTTATTTTTGCTTTTTGTGCCTGAAAATTCAAGGAGGTGCTTATATTCGTGGGGTGCTTATATTCGCATAAATACGGTAAGTATAAAAAAAAGTCAAACACATTACTTATGAAGAGACAAGAAATACAAAATGTTGACGAGTGAGCGAAAGCAAACGTTGTTTTTAATTCCGCCCACTGTTTATGCGCAGAGTTGTCGTTCCGAGCTGTTTAAATAAGCTCAGAATGTGACATTATCACAAATGTACGACCTAAACAGGGGGAGAGAAAAATCAGAAAACTCCCTCCAGTTTCAATCCCTCCACGTGAAGGCAATAACTGCATCAGCAGCGAGTGGTTTGACTGGTGTTCTTCTACCTCGCCGTGCCACTCTATAGGTTAACAGATTCCTGTGTGAAGCAAGAAAACTAAGTGGATGGCACATTGAATTCTCATTATAATTAGAGTGAATAATTAAATATTTATCCAGCGCACGCCAGCAGGGAACGTGTCATTAAGAGCCGTGCTAATTATTATAACTCCGCGCGGAACCACACAAACACTGCCACCTTATCGCCAGAACTTGTCAGAAATAAAAAAAAAACAAGTCCTAATTGGAAGTGAATTCATAAATGCTTTCAGCAATATTTTCTTCTGGGTAATAGGCATTGGTGTATTTATTATAGCCGAGCGGAATATATGCTAAGCAACTCTGCGCTGAAAATGACACGGCGAAGGGTTTGCGAAGTGATGGAGTGTCGCCTCAATTATGCCCTTCGTTTGTTTTCTCTCTGCTTTTCCTTTTCCATTTTTTTTCCGAATTCCAAATTCTAATTCAAATTTTAATTGTCATATACATTTCATTGCATGTTGTACTATACAATAATGTGTATATTTACAATCCAGCATTTAAACATGGGGGGTGCATGCGAGAAAGAGATACAATGAAAAGATCAGAGATAAAAATACGATAAAACACCAAATAAAAAGAAGCTAAAATATGAATAAAAACTATGACTATGAAAAAAAGATAAAAATTCCATAGCATGAGTAAAATACAAAATAGACATCTAGTTCAAGGGCAAGTTCAGGTTTATTTATACAGCGCTTTTCTTAGTTCGACACCAATGCAAAGTCGCTATGCGAATTAGGGAAAAGAAAATTGTTTTAAAGGTTTTTAAATTTTAAAGGAGAAAAATGTCCATTATTTATCGGTGTTCAAAAATTAGGAAAAAGAGTCCATTTAAAAAAAGAAAACTGTTCCTTGTCTAAACACAGATGTATAATAAAAATACAAAATACATCTACAATTTAAGAAAAAGCAAGTGAGATGTTCAACATGACCACTAGGGACCATGTCAAAATCGTGTTCAGCTTTTAACAATCCAGTGAAGATACACATTTTACATTCTAACCTTGTTCAACAAAATCAGTTCCGCGTCATCCGTCCATCAACTACTGTATTTCCTGCATAAATCCAGCCAACCAATCACAGAGCGTAACCATCACACTCTCTGACAATTTCCCAATTCACAAATACCGGGAGAAACTAGAGCGCTTGGGCAAACTCTTTAGACGTCATGTGAACACCCTCAATCTCAGGAGACGGTTGAGCGGTCAAACCGTACGTTGGTAAATGCTAAAATATCAAAGTCGAAGCGTTTTATTGTCACGTGTGCAGGTTGTTCCGCCCAATGACATTCTGACTTTGTGCCAGTGGTAAGAGATATGGAGCCACTCCATATTTGTGTGAATTAAACAAATAAACCCTAAAATATTTTCCGATTTTTGTTGCGTCTAATTCCTGTCAAAATGTTCACAATATGTCTGCCAAACCACTTAAATGTCTCCAGCATTCCATTCCAATATGTTTTCATGAGCCCAAAGCGGAAAAACTCTTTCGGGCTTCGCCATTGGTTGGCCATACAGCCTACGCTACAGTGTGATGATCTCATACCAGAGTCACAATATCGATTCGCTTTGCGTGCTGATTGGCGCGTGTGATGTATGATCTCCACTAAGCGGGAACTGGTGAGGCGGCACTCTGCCCGTCACCTTGACACATCATGTGACACGCGCTAATTAGGAGCGTCTCTGTCCGCAACACATTCCCGCATATGCTTCCTTCGTTCCTGAGGTGATGAATGTAACTCTCACCTCGCCCAGCCAAAAAGCCCTTTTCCACACGGTTCATTAATTACCCACAATGCACTCTGTCACTCGACTCCCTCGCCGTCAGTAGGCCAGCTGTTGACGAGGATGGTACAGAACGAGAGAAGTTGCTGAGATGTTCAACCACGGCTTGGAGAATTCCTGCAATGACCAAACAAAAAATACACTGCTACGCCGTGAGACAAGATGTGCTGAGTCTGGAGTCGACGCTAGTGCTTTCCTCATCATGGTACAGATTAGGACTATGGATTACAAGGCTGATTTAAATTCCGACGTAGAAACTGTAGAAGAAACCAACGTAGACGCATTTTGGTGCTCAAGGGTTCCTCCACAGGACAAATGAAGGTTGATTAGGGAGCTAATACTTCTAGATTGACTAAATCATTGCATTTTAGATCTTCGGATAAGTAAGTAATTTAGTTTGTTCTTACCTGAACAATTTTTGTCTGAACATTAGTTCTCGAGTTCTTACTCATAACTGACAAATCTAAGCTAGACCAGAGACAAATTTGAGCCAATTTTGAGGTACATATGAACCAGATGCGGGTTCTAAAATCTCTTCTGATCAGGAACCTTAAAATCCAGGTTTTTTTTTGCCATGATCAAAATGTAATTTTTTACTTTAGAGATGACCAACCTGCGGCCCGTGGTCCATGTTTGGCCCGTGAAGTGGTTAGTGGACCATTGTTTTATTTCTCTGTTTATAATTATTTAGTGAATTGGTTCTGACTGTATGCTCATATGAGTGGAACTTTTCAATTATAGATCTTTCAGAAGTCTGTGAAAAACACATTTAGGAAAAAAAGAATCTCTACAAGCGTTGAGTGATCTACAATGCTGAACCGTTTCCAGTGACTGTTCCAAATTTGCCAAAAGGTTTTTTCTTTTTTCACATTCTGACATTTAAATAATAATAATAATAATAATAATAATAATAATAAATAATATTTTCAATTGTATTTTTATGAAATTTAATGAGACTTATATTTTATTACCCATTTTTAATTTTTGATTGACTCGATGTTGTGTGTGACCTCCAAAATTCCCAGCAAAGTCAAGTTTGCTCCCACGTTAGGCAAAATTGGGCACGTTTCTTAAGAGAATTCCGAAATGAAAGGATTCCCTTTATCCCCTTCAGCCTAATGTTTTCATCCGTTGCTTAGAAGGAAAAATAAACAGTCTTCCACTGACTAAATATAGCAGCCATCATCATTAGCCACTGGAGATCCATGAGCTGAACCAAAATGGATTGATGGCAACAAGGAATCAATCTACAGTCTGTGGAGCGAGAAAAGAAGATTAAAAAGTGGAAATTGAGGCCATTTCTAGATGGATTTCCCTCCCGAAAGCGGAAAAGCGACCCGATCTCGGCCGGCCTCGGGCACACACTCACTCTTCCCGCTTTCATCTTCAGCGTTTATCTTCACATTTCCAGACAATAACATCTCAACTAAGTGTCTCTTTATGTCCCGTGCTAATGTTCTAGCGGCGACGTCACATCCCACTCGGAAAAAAAGTGCCGCGGTTTGAATTCATCAGCTTCGCCGGTCAAATACGAACAACAGCTCCGGCTCAAATTTATCTGAGTAACGAGCTCAAACTCCTCAAACTCCTGAAACTCCTCAAGCTCCTGAAACTCCTCAAGCTCCTCAGACTCCTCAAGCTCCTCAGACTCCTCAGACTCCTCAGACTCCTCAAGCTCCTCAAGCTCCTCAAGCTCCTCAAGCTCCTCAAGCTCCTCAAGCTCCTCCTCTGTTTAGTTGCCATTGTTGCTCTCTCTCTCTCTCTCTCTCTCTCTCGCTTGACTTGTAGACGTGTGTAAGAAAGTGGTTCTTCTTCACAACTGGAAACCTTTTTACCTAGAAGATGGAAACTAAGTGGTAGGAGATAAAAAACAACCGTCCACTAGAAGATCTGAGGAGCATTTGTTTAGCGTTTCGACCGATACAAGCCACAAAACAGACTGTGTAATAAGGAAAATATCAACACTGGGTTTTATTTCTTGGCTGTTCATGATAAAAAGAAAAATGTAATTATTTTTTACATTTGTTACTGGCGATCAACTTCAACCAATCATGCTTTACACTTTGAAACGGTTACTTGTAAAGTGATCATATTAATTTGGAGTTTGTTGATTGTGTTTCTTGACGTCTGTATCTTGATATCATTGTTTTTTTTTTTTACAATACATCCTACAATATTGTTACAACGTTTTTACAATATTCCCCTACAAGATTGCTACAATGTTTTTTATTTCTTTTTACAATATTCTCCTACATTGTCGCTACAATGTTTTCATTTCTATATTCAGAAATAAGACCTCATAAATACAGTGTCTTGTTTTTCCACATCTCTTGGTGTTTTTGAGAATAAAAGGTATTTTAAAATTGGATACTTTAAAACTTCTACAAGTCTTCTTGGAATTGGTGACTTGTAATTTTTTTTACTTTGCTGAGATATTTTGATGAGAATAGCACAAAAACACTCTTACACATATTTGGTCATAAAAGCTATTCAAGTGTCCAAATGTGCACCTGATACTTCCAAATATCCAGTTGTCTGAAATGTAATAATGTGTCTATTACACATATTGCACAAATATATCTTGTAAATCATCTCTATAGGACCTTTCAACCACACACTCCATATATCTTCTCATCCGAGGCGTGGCAGACAAAACTATAACAGAACGAATCATCTGTTGTCAAACTGAGATATGAACAGGCTTTGGCTCGTCTGGACTCGGCAGCCGTGTGATGATTATATGCCACACTTGGTTTTCTAGTTAGTGAAACGCTGTTTGTAGTTAGTGATGATGACTTCTTACTGGTTGCCATTAGGAGGTAATAACATTCACAATGTATTAAATGAAGCCGCCTCGCATCTTTTAATTCGTTTTCGCAACGATCGGATGAAAAAAAAAAAGAAAGCAGCTTTCACATCACACAGGTTTAATGGATTAGCAGAATTCATTCTGTTTGCTGTGTTTCAATTACTGTGTCATTGTGGGTCTGGCCTCATTTACAAGCCGTATTAACTTTCTTCTCCAGAGATCTGATCACAAGTGTTGGACACTGAACACTGCAGACGTGATTCCCAGATCACACACACACACACACACACACACACACACACACACACGTCTGCGTTTTACAGTTTTGAGTGATCACACACACGCTGAAACAGCAGGAGAAAACACCCATGAATCATCTAAAAGGTTCTTTCAGTCAGGAAAACATCCACCAAACAACCTTCTGACATTCAGCAACACCAACTGCAGCACAACTGAAAGTTCAGATACGAATTACAGATCTTTTGTGTTTTGTTTTTTTTTCCCCTACAATATTGTTACAATGTTTTTTTTTTTTACAATATTCTCCTATATTATTGCTACAATGGTTTTTTTTTTTTTTTTACAACATTCTCCTACAATATTGTTACAATGTTTTTTTTTGCAACATCATTCTACAATATTGTTACAATATTTTTTTTACAATATATCCTACAATTTTGTTACAATGTTTTTACAATATTCCCCTACAATATTTGTCACGTTCTCCCGTTGTTTTGCCCTGTTTGCCTGAACTTGAAGAGAGGCCGATCAACTTTAAGTTTTCTGATGAAATAACTCAAAGTCTTCACCTGTTGGGGTTTGTCAAAGATTGATTCAATGCTTAGCTTATTAACCTATACAAAAATCATCATCAAAATCAAAAGAAGCTCATTTAAAGACATCTGATTAATTTAAGTAAACAATGGAAAGTGCAAGAAATACAATAAATCAGCAATACATTTTACAACAAACAAATGATTCCAAGCAAGCATTTACAAAGCAAGCAATCACATTTCTTTGAAACCACAGGAAAACAATCTATATCCCGCAAACAATGTAGAAGCTTTCTTACCAGCAGTGTCTCAAAGTTGATTGTACAAGGCTCTCACAAAGCGAACTCTCAGATATGTCCTTTGAGGAAGTTAAATCCAACTTTGCAGTTTTAGTCAGCACACAAATGCCAGGAACAGCTCTGAATTACTCACTTCCTCAACAGATGCCCAATTAAACACCTGGTGCTGGTGACTGACAGCTTGATTGACCAATCAGCTCGCAGAACAGCACCTGGGCCAATGCTGGGAACCAGACTGATCTACCGTCAATAAATGCAGTGCTCACCACACAATGTTCAAGTGTACAATGACATGTTCAGCTTTTGTAAATAAACAACCAAAATATTTACATTTTTATAAACCAAAACAAAACAAACATTTATATTTTGCATTGTTGTTTTTTTTTTTGTCTTTACTATATTGTTACAATGTTTTTTTACAATATTTTCCTACAATATCGCTACAATGTTTTTTATTTCTTTTTACAATATTCACCTAAAATATTGTTACAATGTTTTTTTTTTTTTTTACAATATATCCTACAATATTGCTACAACACTTTTACAATATTCTCCTACAACATCGCTACAATGTTTTTTTTTTCTTCTTTGCTCTCAAGTATTGCACATTACTTTACTTAAGTAAAGTACTCTTAAAGGACTCGTACAGGTCCAGCCGGCCCAACATACTGTACCTCACTCCACAGAATGAAGAAGAGAACACTGAACTGTGTCGTGATATCTACTGGTCCACGATGCCTTGTTAAATTATAAACACAATCTGTGGAATGAAACTGAGTTGGGACGGTTGGAATCGGCTCCATCTCTCCCGTGACCTTCCATCAGACGGTTGTTGTTGTTTTCTGGTAGTAAACAGACGTAATCAGGGTGTGAAGAGAGTGAAAGAAGGAGGAAATGAAACGTCCTCGGGTTGCCATGTTGTGTGAGGGTCTGTAGAGCGGAACGCTTTAATTACCACTGGACTGTGTTTACTCGCTGCCTATTACAGGGAAATGTTAATGTCACTGAAGTTGTGACAGAGTTTGTAAAAATATTTCAAAAAATAAATAAATACATAAATACTACAAACTCAGTTTTACATTCGTTATTGACGTTGATACTCATAACCAGAAATGTGTCACGGAATCTTACAACACATGAATCATATAAGCAGTTGCGTTATAATAATGAAATTACTTACAAACCAAAATACAAATACAAAAAATACAAACCAATCAGCTGTTGCCTCCTCACAAAACCCTCACTCTGGTTCTGCTCTGTGATTGGTCGGCCGTCCATTCAGGGCGTGTCTCCTGGTGTCTTTAGCTCTAAAGGCCGGACGTGTTTATTAATTTGATTTACTCGTGTAATATTAAACACCGGGCGCAGCTTTAATATCAGGCTTATTGGATTACAACAGTGTGTTTGTGTGTGTGGAATCTAGCGCTGCACGACATTGAAAAAACATGCGATATTGCTTTTGAATATTGCCAATAACGATATTGCGTGCGATACAACATATTCCCATATATATATAATAAACAAAACTATCTAAAAAGTAAAACTACTGATGACTAAAATGATACTAAAAAAAACAGGCAATGTATTTAATCAAATTGAGCTTAATTCAGGCTAAAAACTGTCTAGTAGGAGGCAAACATTAAGACTAAAAACCTCAGCAGATATATTGAATTATGATTATTACCAATAGACTTGATAAACACATGGCTCTCAAACATTACATTTTATTCACACTTTAGTATAAACACACAATCATCAGGATCAACAAGAGCATCTCTTAAACACAACGTGTCCTTGCCTTTCCTGCTTTTAAATACTAATAAATAATGCAAAATACTAAACAAAGTGTTCAGGCCTTATATTGCCTAAAATTAGCATCTTTTAAACGAAATATGTTCTTGCCTTGCCTTTTTTAAATAAAATAAATAACACAAACTAGTTTTATGTCGGATATTTTTTAAACATATCCAGCCGTGTTCATTTACTGCAAATAAACCACTTTTGCGTTGATCTGCTAGCTCGATTAACTTTGCGATATTTTCAACTGTTTGCGATATGGGTATTGCGCGTCCTATTATCGCCATAACGATATTTTTCCGATATATTGTGCAGCCACGATAGAATCCATCGCTCTAAAAGTGCTAGAGGACGTAGGGAAAGTTTTAAATGTTGTAGTAGATCAGGAGTGAGAGACGCTCCCGATATTCCCGAGTCTTTACCTGAACAGCGGTGAAGACCCTGAGCATCATTTATATTTTAAAACACCGCAGCATCTCACAAGACTTGTTTTCTTCTTCTTCTCCACCGGCGCTGGAACAGCTTCTCACTCCCCGACGCTTGTTTTATTGATCATTTGCTTTTTCCACACGGAGTGAGTTTCACGTCCAAGGTTAGGTAAAAGTGAAGAAAAGAAGACGAAAAACTAGCGCTGCCAGTTTAAAAGGCCTTAAACAAGCAGAATTCAAGTTCATCTTTTGATAAATGCAGTGTTTATTCTTCCTGAAACGGTCCAAAACAAGAGAAAATGAAGTAACAACCTGGACAAAATTTGCATATTAAGGATAAACACTTGAGGCTGGAGTATTAGTATTCAGAAATACATACAACTCAATGACACAAAGCTACGAGCTAAGCTAAAGATAAACAGCACACAGAAGAACCTACGGGCGGCGGGTGACCTACACTATGACCTTTATCGTGACCTTGACCTCTTTACATTTCGCCCCGTCTGGTGGTGACGTCGGTCAGGATTAATGCCAAGCCAAAGCCAGCGGCCACAGTATAGAAAAATATCACATGTTCTTCCCTTTAATCCAACGGCAAACTGTCTAATTTAAAGTGACAGAAGGTATTGGATGATTTTTTTTATTCTCGTTTAAATAAGCGGCAGTTTATCGTACGTTTGAAAAACCACCACAAAGCAAATCTATCAAATTCTGTATTTTCATTTTTACTAATCAAATAATTATATGTGAGTCTAGTTTGACAACAACATGTAAGACAAACACATTTTTGGCACATCAATCCGAGTTTCAGAGAGAAATACAGCTGCGAGCAGAGATTGTGGTGTTCAAGTCTTACACGGATTAATCCTGAATCCATCAGTTTGAATAATTATAGGAAGTAAATCACGTGTCATACTTTCCCACTAAAAAGATGTTTGAAAAGAACTCAAGAAATGAAACAAAATGTACTTAAAAGAAGAAAAAAAACTTTTAACAATTCATTGTATCAATTTTTATAACAGTTTTTGTAACAATTCTCCAACTTACAAAAAGTAATACAATTTAAATGATACGTTTTTTTTTTTATCACTGGTGATACAGTTTGTTTATCGTCGCTTTACAGGAAAGATTGATTTTTTCAAATAAAAAAAAATATAAACATTTTTTTATTGATTGAATAAATTGAAATTTTTACTTCCTCTCTGTAGCTACGTCAATAATAATGTAAAAAAAATGTATTGTTAATTTTCTGGTTTGTTTCTTATTTTTAACTACCACGTAGACTCGAAAAAAAACAAACAAACAAAAAAAAAGCTTTCCTTCCAGTAACCCCACAATAAAGGGTTAATAGAATGGAAGCAGGCGATTTGACTTTTCAAAGATGTATGCAAATGTTTTTTTTTTTTTTTTTAAGTAAATGTAATTTTTTTAGTAAATTAAAAAACGTCCACGTTTCAATCCCCAGCACTTTCCGGACTCTCCATCCGTGACGCTTCTAACACTAATATAACGGATCGGGACGTCCAGCAGGAAGTTTGGCGTTTCTCACGCTCCATTTGTGGTTTGCTGGAGCGTCGCTGGTGTTCCGGCCAAACTGCTCCCAGAAGTTATCGGATTGTTGCCTACAAGTGAAGGTGTTAATTATCCCGGGACGGAGCACGTGGGGAAAAGAGACAGAACGGAGACAGAAAGCAAAAAAAAAAACTGAAAAAAAAGAGGAGCGGCGTTCTGATCGGAGCTGCTGACACGAGCTGTTTCTCAAGCTACTCGCTTCCCATTAGACTCGAGATGTTTCTCCTCATGCAGAGCAGGAGACGGTGTCAGTGCTTGTCACAGCCGATGCTCTTCAAACTGAGATCTTCTCCTGCAGACCATGATGTGCGTGTGAGGAGAGGAATCACATTAGTGGCCAAAATATCAAAGGAAATGCTTCACGTTTGCGTTTGTCTTTCTGTTTTTTTTTTTGCTGGTAATTACCGTATTTTCTGGACTATAAGCCGCTACTTTTTTCATAGGTTTTGAACCATGCGGCTTATACAAAGATGCGGCTATTCTGCTGATTTATTGATAGTGAAGATAAATACGGTAGATACCGTTTATTTTCTCTTTTTTTCTGTCCCGTTTTAATCAGCAAAGTTGCTGCCGTGTTAAAATGCAGGTTAGGAAAGGATCTATTTAGTTACACACATGTACATTTACAATTTGAATTTACAATTCAAAATCCTTCATAGAGCGGATGCGGCTTATATACAGGTGCGGCTTATAGTCCAGAAAATACGGTACGTTAGTTTATTCGTTTTTTGCTTGCAATTTTTTGGTTCGTTTTTTTCCCCCGATTAGATTTATACCATTTAGATGTCGTTTAGATCGTTAGGAGGCGGCCCTTACTCTGATTGGCTGGTGAGAATGTGATAGAAACAACAGCGTGTACTATTATTCTGAAGTATCTGCCACCACAACAATGTAGCAATATTGTGCCAAAATAACACTTAAATCACAGTTTGTGTACTGATATTATATTGTTATATTGTAATTATATTGTTCATATTGTTGTTTCATTCCTTACTTCTATTTATTATATTTTTTTACTTTTTATGCCTTAGCTCTTATATAATGGCAACACCAACCCTGCTACAAATTTCATTCTACCATGTATGTAAAATGACAATAAAGGTTCTGCATTCTGTATTTAAAAAGCAGTGAATGTCACGGTGTACTTTCGCTAAACTCCTCCCACACTTCCTGGTTAAGCAACCGAATCACATTCTGACCAGCCAATCAGAGTAAGAGCCACTCCCACCTGAAACGTGGGTCAGAAATCCAAACGGAAAAAATAAAAGGGATGAAAAATCCGAAGCGGGAAAAAAAGTTTCAAACGTGAAGATTGCGAGCAAAAAATGACCAAGGAAAAGATCGTAATTGCGAGCGAAAAATAAAAAAACTAACGCAAATGTGGGGCATTTTTGTTCGTTTCTTAGAAATTTACGTTTGATATTTTCACTACGTTTAATGGACGAGGCCGAGCGAACGAACCCAGAGCTTTTCCCTCTTGACGTTATTGAGGTTGAAAAAAGGAAAGTAAGTTTGGGTCACACTTGACGTCTGGCTTCTTCTACTCGTGTATTTTCACCTCACTTCAGCTCTGGGAGTGTAATTGTGAGGGATGAAGGAGTTTGGTCTGGAAGCTCGACTCAATCTGTGAGATCGTCTAGTCAGTCAGGTGACATCAGATCAGCCGTCGCTTCGTTTCGCACGTATTCCTCGCCCAGAACAAAGGGAGTGAAATGTCAGATTGTAAAGTGTAGGCCGTTTAAATCCCTCATGACAAGCAGAAAAGCAGCGAGTCTGGATGGGAGGAGCCCGGATGGGACGGAAGGGTTTTTTATTTCCCCGGGCGTGGCACTTGTCGACGAACCTGGAACGAAAACAGAGGAACGTTTACAAACAAATGGAAAAATCTCAAGACATGTGGGTGAACTAGTGATTCGAGGAACCAATGGGGTGGCAGGGTGGCGTAGTGGGAGGAGCCTGACGGTGAAAAGGTTTCTACCCACAATCCCAGTGAGTGAGAAACGGGGCCGTGAGTTTGAGACATGTGATCTAGAACATCCAAACCAAAGAACGTCCACCTAGACATCACTCGTCATTCCCACTCTCCTGAGTAACTGCGGTGAGTCTAGTGCTCTTATAGTGTTCATTAGGCACCAATGGACCAATCACAAGCCACTAAACCATCACAGCAGGTAAGTCCAAACTTTTAATGCCTTCAGACCAACACTTCAGTCCCGCCGGAGCAGAGGAACAGCTTTAAATGCACCATTAAACCTGCCAGAGAATTAACTCGGACGGAACTTAATTATGTCACACACGCCGGGCCTGGAAAGTTTGGGATCTGAGGGAAAAGCAATATTGCAGAATGAAGTGGGTCGGTTTGGACACGTAATTAGAGTCGGTCAGCCGTGTGTGTGGCGTGTGTGTTCGGTAACTCGCACATTCCCGTTTACTCGTACCGTGATATGCATAAACGCATCATCCGCCAGCAAAATGATGACATTATTGTGATATTTTTTTTTTTGTCTTTGCAATCAAAGTGTGTTTTTCTGTGGCATTTCATTATTTAAATAAACTCTGTATTATTTATTTGGTTTGTTTTTTTTTAACACCCACAAAGCTTTTGGAAACACTGTACACGTTTAGACTAATTAACAGATTTCGAATACTGTATTTATTTTTGCTGATTTAATGAGCTGTGTGTGTGTGTGTGTGTGTGTGTGTGAGAGTG
>CM051499.1:24394083-24406186 GCA_028031935.1 Paedocypris micromegethes
TGTGTGTGCGTGTGTGTGTGTGTGTGTGTGTGTGTGTGTGCCCGCTTGGCCAGCGCTCTGTGTGCTTATGCCACGAGACAAATGTGGGATGGAGAATTTCAAGTATTAGAATATTTTCAAGTATAGAATATTTTCAATTTTCAAGTATAGAATATTAATTCTAAATTGAACCTACTGACAAAAACAATAATCTAGAAATAAAGTGTATTTTTTTTAAACAAATGTATGTCATTTACAGATCAGTAACTTGACCCTAAAATGTTGATTTGAAAACAAAAATATAAATTGGGTGAAAAGAACAAACAAAGAACTATTTAAACAGTGTGAACCGTGTGACCTGCACTGCAAAAAATAAAGCCTGGACAAGCCAAAAATCTTGAAATGACACAACAAGTCTCGTTATTTTCGTTATAACAAGGTAAATAAACTAGCTTGGATTTAAGATGAACTTTATTAATGAATTCGATCAGACCTATTAAGATGAACAGGTCTCGTTTCAAGTCTCGTTTCAAGTCGTCTCACCCCATTGGTGGATCATTTGACCTGATTTAAGTCTTTTTTACTCGTTTTGCATTTTATTTTCCTATTTTTCCAGACAGAAGCCTCAGAATGAAGCACGTGGCAGAAAGGAGGAAGATGTGGGATGTCATCCTCTTCCCTGCGTCTGTCTGTCAGAGCGGGTTATATCTACCCTGATTCCACTTGATCTGAAGGGAAACAGTGAGTAATGCCCCAGCAACAGCCTTCTTATTATTATTACTGAATTATGATTATTATTAATAATTATCACTATTATTATTATTATTATTATTATTATAACTATTCTGCCATTCTCACCATCACCTTGACTTGAGAGATTCCAAACATCTCAGTTTTAGTTTGTTGAGGAATTTGAAGAGATCGAGCACAAGGTCAGTCAAGGTCAATGCTTGTGAAATATTCAGCATTTCAGTATTCACTGACACCGATACACAATTGAATAAAAACGTAATAAAAACTATTTAAATGTACAGGTAAGAGCTATAGTCGTATTGTGTAACAACAAAGGTGCTAGTTTGGAATTAATTTATTTATACTTATTTATTTGAAGTGAAAAGCATGTTGTATACAACATATTGCAGAATAAAAAATTATATGTATATTAAAAAAAATGTTAACGCTGAACGTGCAACTCAAGTATTTTTCCTCAGTATTCTTCTGGTGCTCTAAAAGAAATAGAACACATTTATAAAAATGTTTTGTAATCTGTTTATATTGTTGGATCAAGTATTTAAAATGAAACACTATTCAAGTCAAATGCATTTCTGCAATGCAATGACTCTGTTTACATCTTTTAATGAACCAGAGTTGAACAGCAGTATTTCAGTATAACTGATTGTGATTTGGGATTTAATGAAACATCATCATTGATCAGCACATAGACATCTACAGTAAACACAAGTGCACGTACACGTACATCACACACTCACTGAGATTATAGGGTTAATAGTTACATACATTTCTAGTGTCGTTATCTCCTGTCAGATGCGTCGTCTGATATTTATCTGAGGTGGATTGTGTTATAACTAGGGCTGTCAAAGTTAACTAGTTAACGCACACGATTAATTTTAAGTGCTAAATCGAGTTAATTTGTTTTAACGCAATTAATCACAGTTGCAGTTTTTTCTCTTTGGGTTTGGTGAAAATGCAACGAATAGAGCCAGAGAGCCGCGCTAGTGTCACCCAGGTGTGGCTCATTATGATCAGAAGCTCAGAGTGATGACTTTGCGCCTAAATAGCAGCAGGTGAAAGTGTTTAATGACAGACACTTGCTCGTCTCATTTGAATGTTCTTGAATGTTCTTGTTAAAACTGAGACTCGATTTTATTTAGACGTTTCAACTGCAAATACGTAACTTGTTCGTCAAATCTCTGTTCAACAAGCCGCCACTGTAGATTCATAGGAATTAGATAAAGACAATACTGTATTTACTTACACTTATATTTAAAAACAGACATTCTACGCTTTATGTCATTTCTTTACGTACATTCTAAGACACGTGTTTCATGTTAGAGTGATAAGTGTTTATGAAGTTATTTTGTTTTCAGCTGACAAAAAGAAGGCAAAACGTGCTTCAAGTTTTAGTTTTATTATTATTATTTATTTATTTTTTCAAAAAGCACAATGTCCTGCTTTTATTAAGAGTGTAACCTAAAAAATGGGCACTTCAAACTTTCAATTGATGTATAACACTTATATGTAAGTCCAAAATTGACTTTTTGTGTGTGTTTTATTTTGAATAAAGAGTGACTCGACCGGGTTACAACTCGGAGGATTAAAAAAGAAAATATATTGCAAATTGAACAAAAATTACACTAAATGATATTTCAGTATTTAAACTAGTGAATGTTTAGTGTGGAGTTTACATTAATTTACATATTACACCTCATTATCCATTATTTCAAGCTTTAGTCATGTATTAATCGCCATTAATTTGGTCAGGGAAGTGCGATCAACTAGTTAAAAATTTGTAATCGTTTGACAGCACTAGTTATAACACATTAACCGGACAAAACAAGACACTTCTGTTAATAACGAAAACAGATCCTAACCACTCGAAATGTCTTTATTCAGACTTTTAACGAGTACGAGCACTTTAGAAAATATGATATTGATAGTGTTATCGGTGAATCCCGAACACACACTCTTCAAGACGCTGAGGTAAAGCTCTCTCATCAGCTCCGACTCACAGGATGGAGAAGGAGAAGTCTTAAACGAATCAAACTTGAACATGACTGATTGCTTCACGTCTTTTCACCAGAGAGAAGAGTCAGCGCAGATCCAGTAATCTATCACGCAAACCAACACAACGCTCTCTTCTTCACACCCGTCTGCATTCAGACACCAACCAGGCAGATTGCAAACGTCTGTACGGACGCAGACTGATTCACCAGACTGACAGTGTGTGAGACGGAATAGAATTCTGAGTAGAAGGGATTTGCTCGAATTCACTTTGGGAAACAAAACAAGACTTTGATTTTCATAGTGTGCAAGATTCTTTTCCGTGTGTTTTTCATTAGACAAAAAAGGTGTCGATGACGTAGTGACATGTTTTGCGTTTAATATCTTACGAGGCGGACGAGGTGATGTCGCCATCTGCAGGATGCTGAAGGTACTGATGCTGTTTATCACCAGAATCATGAACGTGAATTAGAGGCGTGAATGCATTTTACTTATTTTATTATGTCATATATAATTCACTTATTGGAATTTTACTTGACCACTTTATTTGCTTTGCACACTTCAGTTTGACTGAGACTGAGTTTTTGTTCTTTCTATCTACTTTGTTTTACCATTTTTAAAACATTGAGGTGTTAAATTTTGTTTCTGTATTAGAAGGGAAAAAAAACTTGTGAAAGGAGTTTGTTTTGACATTTCTTGTTGTTTTTTTTTTTTTGCTTAATTTCAGCGCGAGTAAAATACTTAAGTTCTTTTCAAATCAGATACTTTGCAACTTTGACTCAAGTCTTTGTGGTGACTTGCATCTTGTAATGGAGTCATTTTTACAATAAGTATCTGTACTTTTACTCAAGTATGGCTGTCTAGTACTCTTTACACTTCTGTAAAGAAGTATAAATGCTAGTGCAATAATAATTCGCTACAAACTTTAGAAATATTATTAGAATAAACAGTATTGTGCCGCCATCTTACAAATACAAGTCACTCAAATCACAGAGAGTTCGCAATATTGCGATAAGAGTCTATATTGCGATATATATAGTCTTTATCATATAGTCTTTATTATATTGCAATAATGCCGGGTCACTAGTGATGTTACAGCATTGAAAAAACCTTAAAATGCAAAAAGCAAAGAATAAAAATGCCTTTCCTTTACCTTTCACTAAACAGTCTTGTCTCTACAACATTTTGAAAGGGTATTTTTCTCGATATTTCGTGAGTCAAGCTTTTCATAAGTTGAGGCCTGTATCCTGCTCTGTGATTGGCCGGCCACCTATTCAGGGTTTAGACTTGTCTTCCCGCACACAATTTCTGGGTTTGCCTCCTCGTGACCCTGAAATGGAAAAGCGGTTGGGAAAATGTAAGGATGAAGACTAAACATCCCCAGGTGTGTCTCTGAGATAAAGCTGGACTTGACTAGCCGACAGACGCTTTCTCCGCAGGAACATCGCCCTGACGCTCCCATTGTAACGCGGCTCCGGAAAGCCAAAGCGACATTCATTCAGTCCCTCCTTCATTTGCATGGAAATGGGAACGCCATATTTCATCCCCGTCTCGGGTAAACTTTTACTCGTATATATTTACAACACAGCCGACACGTTTTCTCTGTTCCGTCGACCGCGATGCAAATGATAGTCGTGATGATAATACAATTCCAACCAAAGTGTCGGAATAATCAGAAAGCCACGAACAGGTTCCGTTCTGTCGGGACGGGCCAATCACACGCCGCGCCTGGAAATGGACTTGACTTCCTCCGTACAATCGTTCTGCTGAAGCATCGCTTTTCGCTTTGCATTCAGCTGAAAGAGGAAATGCTTAGTTACGTCTGCGTGTAAGTGGAACACTGGCCAACTAGTGATTATTATCATCTTAATGTACTGGATATACTAGGCTTGATGAATCAGATTGTGTGGGTGTGTGTGTGTGTGTGTGTGTGTGTGTGTGACGCAGAAGACAGAGGTTGTGTGAAAGAAGCAGTAATGGGAATGTTCTCGTGATTTACGTGAAGAGAGAGACGAGATAGAGCGACAAACCAGCGACAAGTTGTGGCCACAAAAAATCTCCTACAATTACAATATTCCACAATGTGGAAAAAATTGACTCTATGACGATAAAAAAATAAATCGTGTCAACAAAATGAAAACTAAAATAAAACTGATCTAGGACCAAACTGATAATAGGACTAAAAAAAAAAAAAAAAACATTTTGGTCCTATTATATGACTGGTTACATTTTGCCACAATAAGATGAGACGCACTATAAGTACATAGGTGTATACTTTGTTAATCCCTGAGGGAAATTCTTTATGTGAAAATTAGTTTATGAACGTCACTGTTCGAAACTCACGGATGAACTATTGCTGCCCATAAGCTTTGTTCTTGGGGAAAAAATATATTTACAAAGTACTAGCAACCACTACGATGAAGCCTTTTTGTCTATGGACACGAGATTATAATTTTCGACTTGAAAAAGTTACAAATTCAGGTCACTTTCATTGGCCAGAAGAGACGAAATACGCACAATTCACCGACTAAAGTCTTCTAATGAAACAGGAAGTGGTGGCACTAACATTTTGTAATTTTCAGTCATGTCGTCTGGTCCTATTAAGCAAAGTTTTTGTCCAAACAAGTGAAGCCTGATCTGTGGCTCCTCCTCCTGGAAGCAGCATGATGATTAACCGCACCTGGATCTCCTAGTGTTGCACCTGAACCCAATTTAGGTTGAGTATTTAAGGGCGGGAGAGAGATGTTGGCGGTTATTAACGTTACTGATGTTCATGTTCGCGATTGGCTTTCTTTCATTAGGAGTTTCCACACTCCTTCTTGTAATCCACTCCTAGTTTTTTGGTCGAGTTTCTTAGCTCTGCCATATCCTGTCCAATCCCAGCGTGACACTTGTGTAAAAAGGTCATCTAGGTTCAAAGGTCAACGGTTATTAACGATGTTCATGTTTGCTGCCATTCCCAAATGTGTCTCGTGTAAAAAGGGTCAATTTAGCTTGTGGTCCGATTAACGGGAATCGACTGTAGGAACTGAGGAAAAGCTCGACTTCCTTGTGCCCGTCTCCTCTGACTATTGAACTTTACAAAGTTCTGTTTATTGTTCTCTATGAAGTTCAGTCCAACAATTCATCTTCCTGTGTCAAGTTGACTTTCATGCCCTACCAAAGCTCTGTGTGAGTATTTCCCTTGAACCGAAAGCGATAAAACATCACCATTATAATCTCAGTAATAACAATCTTACATGGACAGATTGTGCTGCCCAGGTGAACAAATGACGCACAAACACCAAAATCTGAGAGCAACTGAAGCGAGAAACACATTTAATGTTCATATCTCGTAAACGACTGTTGAAAGGAAGATGAACACAATCCTCCGTTCCATCAATTCCTGGCTTTTCCATAGCAAAGCGACTGAAGTGGCACACGCACACACACACACACACACACACACACACACACACACACACCCACACACACACACACAGAGTGGCTGTATTGTTGTTGTGAATGGCTTTACACTCCCAGATTTGACAACCTGATCATGCAGTGGCGTGATTTGTCAGTACAAAAAAAAAAAGTCTTTCAAACTAATATCAGTTTTGTGACTGCGCAATGCCGACACACTGTGATTCACCGCTGCCCCCACATCATTGTGTAAACCTCGGCATGTGGGCAACAGCAAATGTCACAAACGAATCACACTGGCTTTATGTTCCGTTTCATGCAACTGTAGTAAATTGGTCCCGGGGTTTCAAAACTCCAGAAAGGTCATAGAAGTCGGAGCATATGTTGCAAATTGCAAATGTTGGTAGACTTCGTGGTGCATTTTACACGTTCAAGTTTGCAATATAAGCATCTCCAAATGTGTAAAAACAATCTAGATGTAAAAATGTCTGTTATGACGTCATGTTATGACGCTTTCATTAACTGAATCATAAGCACAGCTCAGGTAGAGAGCTTTGTAGGTAATGTAGGAGCCAATCCCAGCATTGAAATAGATTGGAGAGCCAATCCCAGCAGTGGAATATCTTAGACAGCCAATCTTAGCATTGAACATCATAGACATCTAATCCCAGCATTGGAATATCTTGGAGAGCCAATCATCATCATCAATGGAACACCTTAGGGAGTGAATGACCAGCACTGGAATATCCTGCAGAGCCAATCCCTGCACAGATATAGCAAAATCCATGATTGGAATATCTTGGAGAGTCAGTGCAAACATTCCAAAATGTTGGAAAGATAATCACAGCATTGGAAGATCTTGCTGAGCCAATCCAAGATTTGGAATATCGGTCAGACAAAGAACTTTCTTATCTTTTCTTATCTTATCTTAGCAAAGGAATATCTTGAAGGGCAAAACTCAGCATTGGTATTTTTTGCAGAGCCAACCCCTGATTTGTTGGAGAGCCAATTACAGTATTGGGAGATGTTGAAGAGATAATCCCTTTCCCGCACTGGATTGGATTAGAGTGAGATTCCAGCATTGGAATGTCTAGCTGAGCCAATCCTAGTTTTGGAATATCTTGCTGAGTCAACACTAGCCTTGGAATATCTCGGGCAGCCAATCCCAGGGTTGCGTCCTTCAATCCGAGATGTATCCCAATACGAGTCATGTGACTCAGCCATCCAAAGAAAGAAGTAAATACATTTAAACAAGTGGCCCGTGTCATTGTCTTCAGCGCATGTTCTACCAAAACAGCCCGAACTCTCCTTCCAGGCCCCGTGGTGTTAATTATCCCGGCCGTCTTTCCCTTCCAGCCAGTCATGCAGAGGAAGTGCATTCATCTTGATTCTCTACTTCAGTACAAAGCCTTGTTTGAAGAGTCTCCTTTGGTAAACCCCAAAGGCAGGGTGATTCAGATGAGAACAAGACAGGAGCGAAGGAGAGAAGCAGGGAGAGAGGGCGAGAGAGAGAGAGAGAGAGACAGAGAGAGAGAGACAGAGAGAGAGAGGGAGAGAGAGAGAGAGAGAGAAAGAGAGAGACAGAGACAGAGAGAGAAAGAGAGAGAGAGAGCAGAGAAGAGAGAGAGACAGAGAAAGAGAGAGAGAGAGAGGAGAGAGACGAGAGAGGGAGGAGAGAGAGAGAGACAGAGAGAGAGAGAGAGAGAGAGAGAGAGAGAGAGAAGTAGACGGCAGCAGTCACAGTTGTGTTTTCTCATTGAAGACGAGGATTTGTAAAGAATGCCAATCATCTGCCGGTGGTTCTCGCTCTTTTCAGCAGAACGTGCTAATGAAGTTTGTAAGACCAATAGCCATTAGCACTTAGCAGCGTTTACGTCAGGTTTGACAGACGGGCGTGTCTCCGGAGGCTCTAAGGCCAGTGAGTTTGGTGTTTCAGATGTTGTGCTGATCCGAAACAAAGAGTTTCACTCTGATTTCTCTCACAACCGTTTCAAAGTCGAACCAAGTGGCAACGTCTAAAAGTACTATCAATGTCATCCATCCATCCAACCACCCCCCCATACATTAATCCATCCACCCACCATCCTTAAAATCACCCACTTATCCATCCATCCACCCACCCAGCCATCCATCAATCCATCCATCCATCCATCTATTGTTCCTTCAATCTATCCATCCAACCCAACTATCTATCCATCCATCCATCCACCCAGCCAGCCAGCTAGTCAGCCAGCCATCTATTCATCCACCAACCTATCCATGCATGCTTTCATCTACCCACCTATGGATATTTCAATCTAGCCATCCAACCAACCTACTCATCCATCCAACCATTTATCCACCCAGCCATCTTTTCATCCACCAACCCATCCATCCATGCTTTCATCGACCCACCTATGGGTGGACCAATCTATCCATCCAACCAACCAGCCAGCCAGCCATCTATTCATCCACCAACCCATCCTTTCATCCATCCATCCATGCTTTCATCGACCCACCTATGGATGGATCAATCTATCCATCCAACCAACCAACCCACCCACTTATCCATCCATCAACCATCCATCCATCCCTCAAATTTTACAAAAATCACATCTTGCTGTTGTTACTTCTGACGATGGTTTGGGTTGATGAAAGTGCATAACTGTGCACAGGCTGTAGATGCAGAACAGCAAATAAATTACTGCCAATCAAAAGAGCGGCGCAGGGAAAGAGCTTAATAAATCACGTCAAACATCTGGACCTGCGGAACAGCGAGACTGATGAGAAGCGTCCGTGTGCCATGATGCCAGACGAGCAATAGTTCAGCAGACAAGCAGAAGAACCAGGTCCCGCCTGAGCTGAAGTGCGACTGTGTGTGTCTGTGTGTTCCTGGAGACGCTTTCACAGACAGAAAGAGTGTGTGGAGACGCTGCGTGAGAAGATATTTACTGCTGCTGACAGCTCCGAGCTCCTGACCATCTCATGGACATACTGAGGAGACGTTCTTCATCCACCCTATTTACCTTCGCTTTGAGCCTCTTATTCTACGCTAAACTAGGACTTTACTTTTTGAAAACAGAAAGAGTCTTATGCAAATGCGCAATTGCCAGACACTGCAAAAAACGCACGTGAAAAAAATTTAAAAATTTAAAAAAAAAAGACTTAGAGTTAAAAAGACTTAAATCAAGTCAAATGATTTGACAATGATCTTGAAACGAGACCTAATGTCTTGAAACAAGCAAATTCATCTGCTAAGCTAGTTAATTTATCTTGTCTGAAAAGAAAAAACACAAGATTCATTTATTTAACCATTTGCCTTTTTTATTCATAATTCATTTGCATAATTACTTTTAAGATCTTTTGGCTTTTCGAGAAGTCATTTTTTCAGGTTCATTGTCTTCAAGTTTACCTGAATTGCCCATTTTGTTCAGATAAAATATAATGCTTAAATTTAATTAGTAGTTTTAAACAGGTCTATTGTTTTAAACATGTTATTTGTCATGTTATGCTTATTTGTCTTTTATATTTAATTCAGTGTATTTGTACAATTGTCAAGTGGTAACGAGAAAATAAAACTGGACAGTGGATAGAACGAGTTTTTGGAAGTATTGTTCAATATATTAGTCAAAAATTTGAATACACGTATATACCGCAGTAATAATAATAGTAATAATATTAACAACAAAAATGATACATTTGATTTAAAAGGCACTTTAAATTTGACAACAAAACCCATATCAATATATCAATACAGCGTAGAGGACTATAGATTATTTAAAAGTGTATACATTGACTTTTAATTTTGGGGAGCAATTATTGTCTGCATGAAAATACGATTTAAACACGACAAACATTACGCTTAAAACGAACAAAAACACCACACGGATGGAAGAAAAAGCAAAGTGGAGCTTTTTTTGATGTGACGGGAAGCGTTTGATACTGAAGCGATATATCATGCCTTTGCATGCTGGGTAATCTATGGGACCTAATTGAACCCCCGGGCCTGTTACGTAACCCAGGAAGAAAGAGGCTAAAGATGAGTGGCCTGGACGCAGAGCGACCCGTGTCAGGAGATGAGTGGAGCAAAACTCCAGGCGTGTTCATTAGTCGCCATTGATCTGCCGCCTTCATCCTTTTCTTCCTCCATCTGTTTTCTCGCCCCTTCAACCTCCTTCTTTTCCTCCTCCTGTCCTACCTGGGGGTTTCGTGTCAGAACAACCATTAATAACGCAGGAACAATCAGGCAAATGGCTCTGAGTGTGTGTGTGTGTGTGTGTGTGTGTGCGTGCGTGACTGTGTGTGTGTGTGTGTGTGTGTGTGTGTGTGTGAAAATATGAACAACATCTTTGAAAACCACTCAAAGTTAGTTTGAATTCAAATAGCACCATGTTTTTGTTTAGATTGCACATAGGAACTAGTTACAAAGAAAGTACAGTAGTAGTTGATTAATTAAAGATACAACAACTACTAGTTTGTTTACTAGTTTAGTCCATGACCATGTCACGAGGCCGTCACTTTAGTGTTTTCAAAAGTTTCGAATGGTCAAAAAAATTTGCGTCTGTGTTTCTGCTGACAACAACGACACAACCTGACACACACTTCCAGACAAAAACTGTGGAAGGGTTTCATGTACACTGCAAAAAATCCATGTGAAAAAAACAAGAAAATATAAAACAAAATTAGTAAAAAAAAATTAAATCAAGTAAAAATGTCTGGCAATGGAGTGAGAAAATTTTACTTGGTAAGACAGATTGAAACAAGACAAAATAAAATAAAATAACTCGGGAAATTCTGTGTTAAAACGTAACGTCGACTTTGAAAAATGTCTCGATTTAGTGTAAAATATGAAAATTAGCATTTTTTTTAAAAGAAAACTCGAGTCCCGTTTTCTAGAAATAAGCAAAGTCATCTCTCACTCTTAATCCTAACATAGCAACTTTTCTTAAAAAAAATATATATTCTTATTTTTTTTTCTTAAATTCTTAAAAAATTCTTAAAAAAATAACAAGGCCTATTGTCTAATTTCATGATTTTTTTATCTGGTCTGAGAATCTTCAGACGTCTGAGACTGATCAGAAAACTCCATCTACTCCCATTAGAAATAGTCAATAAACCTCTTCAATCTCGACTCAGAAATCTCATCTCAAGAAAATTCACAACTACACGTCACCAATGGACTCACCATCACAGAGTTCCTAAATCCATTCATTTAATTAATAGATACATTATGGTCTGTGTTTGTTGGTTCATTATGATGTGTGCAGTGCGTTATGGTGATGTTTGTTTATTTGTTTGGATTTGTTGTTGCTGTTGTGACGTGAAATTTCCCCGCTGTGGGACTAATAAAGGCTTTTTCAATTCAATTCAATTCAATTCAATTCCTGAAAGTCAAGCTTTATTGCCAGTCAGCCTCCAGTCAGCCTTCCATTTCTCTATCTAAACAGATAAAAAGACAGTCGGCAAAGAAATTCTACTGCCTTTTCTCATTTCCCCCTTCGCTTGAAGCAAAAGAAGGTCTGGTTCCCTCCATCGGCTTGACTGGTTTGACTGGTATCTTTAGAACGATGGCAAATGTTTAAGGGGGAAATATAGAATGGGATTGAGATCAATATTAGAGTGGCTACTCACGGTGTGTGTGTGTGTGTCCGAGTCATTATCAGCCTCTAATTGGCCCCGTCGGCTCAGTGTGTGGAGAGTGATCGCTATGGCAGCCATTACTGTGTCATTACAGTCTGGTGAGGTGAAGTCAGACCTTTACTTTACCCTCCTAAAGGTAAACTATATGGTAACATTACTACAGTTAGTGTCTTGGTATCGTTTTATCACTGTCCCTTTATCACACCTCAGGTAACAGCAATATTTGCAATTACGGGATACATTTAGAGGTGAATGTAATCATTATTCATAATCAGTAATTATTTATCGAAAATACACATTTGGTATTTTGGCCTAATAAACCTAATAAAATGTTTACACCGTATTTACGCTGACTTTCTGA
>CM051499.1:24406199-24418699 GCA_028031935.1 Paedocypris micromegethes
AAAAAAAAAAAAAAAAAAAGAAATGTTTTTGTGTTTTACCTATTTGGTTAAATTACGTTAATATTCTCCTAAACACTACTATTAACAAAAAGTCAAATTCTAATGGTAAGAACTTTATTTCCTAAGATCCGTTGTCTGCAGTCAGAAGGATTATTATCCCCCGTTTAGCAGACCGAGAGTTTTGATTGTGTCTGTTCCTTGGATTTTTTACTTCTTGCCTGTGTTCTTTATTTTCCACTTTGTTTTACTTTTTTTGTATCCATCTGTCAATTTTCTGAACGACTTTTACATTTCTTGGTCCGGTTCAGCTAAACACCCACTAAAAGGTGGGACACACCCCCTGGATTGGTGGCCAACCAATCATAGAGCTGTACTCACACATTCACTCTCACTCGCACCAATGGACATTTTTCCAGACTCCAATTCTTCCGATCACATCTTTTTATTCATTTTTTTAAATCTTAACCAATGTTCTTATTGATTGATTGAATAATTGGTTGGTTGAATGATTGATTGATTGATTGATTGATTGATTGAATAATTGGTTGGTTGAATGATTGATTAATTGGTTGGTTGAATGATTGATTAATTGATTGGTTGAATGATTGATTGATCAATTGAATAATTGGTTGGTTGAATGATTGATTAATTGGTTGAATGATTGATTGATTAATTGGTTGGTTGATGAATTGATTGATTGATTAATTGGTTGGTTGGTTGAACGATTTATTGGGTAATTGGTTGGTTGAATGACTGATTATTGGTTGGTCGAATGATTGATTAATTGGTTGGTTGAATGATTGATTAATTGATTGGTTGAATGATTGATTGATTAATTGGTTGGTTGGTTGATTGATTAATTGGTTGGTTGGTTGATTGATTAATTGGTTGGTCGAATGATTGATTGATTGATTACTTGGTTGGTCGAATGATTGATTGATTGATTGATTAATTGGTTGGTCGAATGATTGATTGATTGATTGATTAATTGGTTGGTCGAATGAATGATTGATTAATAGTTTGGTTGGTTGAATGATTGATTTTACCCAATCAAAAATACAAAATGTGTAAGTCATAATTCACCATAAATCACAGCTTTTTAACCCCCAGTGAGGAACCGGAAGGAGCAGCGTCTCACGAGCAGACGAGCCAAGAGAAGATGAAGTGATGCTGAGAAAATATTACAGGCTCGTCTTTTTACCATTTGCCCAATGTAGTTCCACAATAAAGCGATTAGATCAGATAGACGAGTCGGTCACAGTCCACCATGAAAATACACCAATCACCATCAGTGTAAAAAGGGCGTGGTGTTGATTCACCTGAGAAGAGTGAAGGTCAGGATGTAAATGGATTAACGCGTTTGGGAGGCTCGGCCCATCAAGAGATGCTTTCAGGATGAGTGGGATTGACTTTCCATTATAAAGCAGCTTGTTGTGTCAGTGAAGGGAACGGCAATTACAGCTCTCTTTCTCCTCCTCGTCCTCTCCGTCTTCCTTCTTCCAATCATCATCTGTTTTCAGAAGTGTGGGAGGGAGCCGGCTGTTTTTTATATTAGACTTTGATGTATTTCTCACACTCCTGGTGCTGGGCAATAAAGATCTTTCTGGCGATGTTTGGAGTTTGGAGCTTTTCTTTTACTTGTTGGCCTGTGTCGCGCACACACACACACACACACACGTTTAAACACACCGGAATTAAAACGCAATGTCGTAAGAAAACATAATTTCCTTTTCCGTGTCTTGCTGGTGGTTCCAAACTGTGATTTAACACAAATTAAGACAAATTAAATTAAGGATTAAGGAATTGCCAAGTACAAATATTGTTCAAATTATTGATCGTTGGAGATTTTTATAATCCTCAAACGGCTCTTCAACCAATAAGCAGTGACCTTTAGAAAATCCTCCAGTTAGGACCTAGATCTATAAACTAAATGAGGACACACACACACACACACACACACACACACACACACACTTACATTGATTAACATACAAAACTACACCCCATTAATTCCTTATCCAGTTGCTTTGAGAACGTCTGTAATTGTGAAAAACACCTGATTATTCAATATTCTCGTACGTATTATAATTAGTAATAATTATATTTATAATATAATATAATTATACAATAATAATTATACAAAACTCCATATAATAATGATTATTAATTATTATGTATCTTTTAGGAGCGGACACTCAAATTTTAAGAGGAATTTACAGGATTTGTTAAATTACAAGTTTTTTGCTCACTAGCCATAGTCGATGCTTAAAATGTAAATAAATGAAAAAAATATGAATAAATAGGTTAATAAATTTTTTTATACTAATTGTTCTGTAATTCGTTTATATCAGTCTGCAGCAATGAAAATCACTTTATAAATGAAACAGAAATCTAACATAAAAATTATAAAATCCTTCCTCACCTTTGCTACGCAGAAATAACGGACTAGCATCTCTCGTTCAAATTTCAAGTTGCTATTGAAGTAAAAAATGCGGATTTTTTTTAAACTACTTTTGTCGTATTCTCCGAGAAACACGACTTCACTATCAACACGTGTTGCTGCTCTCCATCACTTCAGAGGACGTGGAGCGTCTGTTCCTGATACGGAGACAGGAAGAGTGTTCTGTGTGTGCGCTGTTTGTTTTCAGAGCGAGTGAAGCTCCAATCACAAGCCGGAATTTAAACGACACAATAGAGCCCCCACTGATGGAGCGAGGGAATGGGACGGTCTCCGTGTGAAAGGTAGAAAGTCACCTTGGTGTTGCCCGTGTGACGGAGCTTACAAAAGACTGTTTTTTTTTTGCAGTTTTATTTTTCGCAGATCGCACGCTCGATCGCTCTAAACACGTTCCTTGGCTTGATGACTTTTGTTGAATCATGCGTAAGTGATGTTCCGAGACGTTTCCAATCAACAGCCTGTTGCCTTCACGTCTGCGGTGATTTTACATGACGGAACATGTGGCACTTTGCTCCTTTAGAAATTACTTTTTAAATGTACGGCCAACTGATAAAGCTCAATAATCATAGAACTCAAATCAATCTTCTAAACCACTTTTCCATTTCTGGGCCACGGGGAGATGGAGCCAATTCCAGCCACTCTGGGGCTAAAGTACAGTAGCTCTATCTCCCTCTTTTTCTTTCTTCATTTTATTTTTTCGTTCTTTTTTTTTTCTCATTTTCGCTCTCACACACTCCAAAATCAAGTTGGCAGAATGTTCCGGAACTGTTCTGGATCATGTAATTTCAATTTGCCAAAAGGAACAAGCTGTGAACGTTGTTCTTTGGCTATTTTCCCAAACCAACTAAATATCAAAAAGTGTCTTGATGTCCAATTTGAAATATATACACACTCGCACACACACACACACACACACAAACACACAACACACACACACACACACACACACACACACACACACACACACACACAGACAAACACACACACACACACACACACAAATTGCATTTTTGGGGTCAAATGGGTCAGACAATCACAGACCAAAAAAAAAAAAATCGAATTAATTATTATTATTATTATTAATTATTATTATTATTATACAGACACAATTACGCCATGTTACCTCAAAACCACAGGCAAGATTGTTCTAAACATGGTGTTTGGCGCCAGTAGAAGGTAGTAAGACCATCCTTGGTGCCTTTTAATATTGACATATTCACCTCACACTTTTAGTCATAGTGCTGAGCTGCTTAAAATATTGCTACAAATACCGAATATATTTACGCAAAAATAAGCCCCCCTCCTCCTTTTTTTTCGAAATTTCAACGCTCAAAGACTTGGCTGGTAAATATACGTGCCCAATTTTCAGCATTTCACGTCAGGAACAATCACAAATGACACAAAATAAACGGAAACTACAAACCACGACCGGTTAGCTTAGCTTAGCGCTAACAAACGGGTTCAATGTGTCATCGCAGAAAGAGTCAAACCAGTCAAACGTGAAGAACACGAGCAAGAGGGAAAAAACAAGGAACAGACAGAATCAAAACGCTGGGTCTGATAAACAGGGGATAATAATCCTTCGCTATGATTCTCTTCACACGGCGTCAGATAAACAGAGAGCTCGACTGGTGCAAAGACTCTTGGGAAATGAAGTTCTGACCACTAAAAATGTACTTTTCGTATAAACGTAAAACGATATCAAAACGATACGAGTCACGGGTTAGCTTTGTTATAAACATAACTAATAAAATAGTATTTTTAGGAGAATATTAATGTAATTGAACCAGAAATGTAAAAAACTAAAACGTTTTTTAGGGAATTTTTTATCTTGTGTCTGAAAAAACATGCTTTTATACGGTATTCGAAAACATGAAGTGCAAAGAACACGCTTCAAGCATTGCCAGCATCTTACCGACATGTTTCCTTATGAAACCTCACAAGAGCAGCAGATCCACTCACTCTTCACTTTGTAATTAAGAAGTGAGAGTGGCAGTTAAAAACAGGGTGAGGTGTCGGTGTCAGTGTGTCGCTCTGCCTCATACGTGTCTGGGAAGGGAAAACAACGGCTTTAATCTCCGTGTCTGGGAAGCCGGCATGTTTTCTCCACCTCCACCTCTCGCTGCGGTGCGTTGCGTTGCTACCTGCGTGTGGCGTCCTGGTGATTAGCAGTAATCAGGCTTAGCGCGCTAGCACCACGCCAGGCCGCTTTAATGACTTGACACTCAAATGAATTCGTCATGGCAACCGTTGACCCGGCGGGTTTCACTCCGACCGGAATGTCGAGACGTCGGGAACTTCGCAACGTCCTTCACGGGATAAAGATAATGACATTTTATTACCGCGGTGATTGGCACGGAGCTTGAAAACACTTGTTGAGGACGGGGTGGTTCGCCATTTACGAGTCAGATTGAAACGCCTTTTAATAGCCTTGTGTGTAAGAGGGGAGTGTACGGACGGGTTTAAGAGAACTGAAAGTGGATTTAGAGGCGGACAGACAGACGGGAAAAGATCGGAAAGACAGATAGGAAAAGATCGGAAAGACAGATGGGAAAAGATAGGAAAGACAGATGGGAAAAGATAGGAAAGACAGATAGGAAAAACAAGCAGAGAGATGGACATCATTTAATGCATGATGGATTGACAGGTGGGAAGGCATGAATAGAGAGATAGATGAATAAATAAAGTCTCAAAGTATAAATAGAATACGTTTTAAAATGGCTTAAACGCTTTTTCCAGAAGTAAAACCTTGAAGTAAAGCAAGCGTCTCGCACACTTCCCGTAACTGTCCCTTTGCTTATATGGCATTCTAACGTTCTTCTTTACTCTCTATACGCTGATGTTTTTCACGACATGTCATGTCTGAATAAAGATTATAACCGAGATACAGAGACAAAAGCTCGATGAAGCTGAAGGAAATGTGGTGATTTTGAATTTCACTTTAACTATTGTGTCATGTAATTTATTATTAAAGTACAGCAGTTTAGGCAAAGAACCGGTCATACAAGGTTTTAGACTTAAAAATAACACAAGTAGAATCAGACAGGCAGATGCAAATGAATGGATGGATGGAGAGATGGATGGAGAGATAGATGGAGAGACGAGGCAGGGAAATGTGAATGGATGGGTGAATGGATGAATGGACAGACAAGCAGATAAGAAGACAAAATGGTTGGGTAGATGAATGGGGGAGGACAGACAGACAGACAGTATGATAGAGAGATGGATGGATGGACAGACTGGCAGGAATAAATTGGTGTTGAGTTTATTAAGCTTATAATGCATTTAGTTTGCTATCTTTCTATATGTCTAAATGAGTGAAAAATGCAGATGTCATGATGATTCATTCACAGCTTGACCAAAGGTTCATTCCTCATGTAAAATCCTTGTGTAAAATTTATATTAGTGAACCAGTGAACTCGAACCAGCAAAATATGACCACAATTTGTAAATGAGTAACTCGTGACTCATTTTCCGTATTAAAAAAAACTGTGGTTTCTGAAGACAAAGGGTTAAGGTTAAGGTGTTCGGTTGAGAACAGCGAAAGTTGTTTTGAGCCTTTGGGACATTCTTCAGAAACAGAAAAAGCATTTGATTCTACAAACTCCGTGTTGAAGTCTTTTTATTTTATTAGAGAAGTTTCGGGAAGGGACAGGGTTCCTACACTTTCTGGCAGATAAAGTAAAAAAGTACAAATAAAGATTTTCAAGCACTTTCAAAGTCCATGCTGAAGTATTCCAGCACCATATGGTTGTAGTAAAATGTATATTTAAAACTATACCTAAACATAACCTAAATGAAACATTACCATTTGGGGGTAAATTTCTGTGGAAATTACATTTTAGTAGACCTTACTTACATTATAGGAAAGACAATGTATTCCAACCATTTAAAGTAAGAAATGAAGGCATTCTTATCCAGCAAAGTGTGTTTTAGTTTGTAAACATTGTAATGCTTTCCCACAGGTTCTGCTGAAATTCAAGCCTTTTCGAGGATTTCAAGCCCCCGTGAGAACCCTGTTTAGAGCGAGATGAGATTTGAGAAGATCGCTCGATTAGACCCAACACTAGGCCAGAAACACACGAGTGGTTGGATGGATGGATAGATAGATGGATGGACAGACAGACAGACGGACGTGTAGATGCGTAGATAGCGAGATGAATGATTGGAGCAGACAGACACCTACCTTCAGTCTCTAGCTTTAGCTGTTCAGAGGTGTAGCGGCTGTAACAGAGAGAACAGTAGTTTACTTCAGGCACGTGAGAGAAGAAGAGGTGAACATCTCAAGGCCAGTACTGCAGTGTTGAGTTCTTCTGGGACAGTAACAACCGTCTCAAACCGGCGAGAAAACTACATCGTTACAGCTTTTAACCGCTGTTGATCTGTAGATGCCAGCTAACGTGTGACTAAGAAAGACATTAAAAAAGGCGGTGGGTGGGTTTCACACGGCCCGCAATACCAAATTAACGTTTCGGTTTAGCAAATCGGGAGAAAAAAAAATTCTGCAATTCGTGGAATCACACCTGCGCAATCACAAATTTAACGCACAAATTTAACTAGTGCTGTCAAACGATTAAAAATTTTTAACTAGTTAATCGCACTTCCCTGATCAAATTAATCGTGATTAATGCCGATTAAATGACTAAAGCTTGAAATAAAGGATAATAAGGTGTAATATGTAAATGAATGTAAACTCAACACTAAATATACACTAGTTTAAATACTGCAAAGTCATTTAGTATAATTTTTGATCAATTTGAAATGTATTTTCTTAGTTTTTAACCCTCCGAGGTCGAGTCACTCTTTATTCAAGATAAAACACAATAAAAGTCAATTTTGTATTGCCTTTATCTAATCCCTATGATCTAATCCATTTTATCTAATCCCTTTATTGAATCTATTCAAGAACATTCAAAACCTGGGTGACACTAGCGTGGCCCTCTGGGTCTATTCATTGCATTTTCACCAAACCGAAAGTGAAAAAAACTGCAACCTTGAAAAAAATGTACTCGATTAAGCACTTAAAATTAATCGCGTGCGTTAACTAGTTAACTTTGACAGCCCTAATTTAAACGTTTTTTTGTCAATTAGGAATCCATAATATTTCAGTAAAGCATTCCAAAAAAACGTAAGAGCTTGTCAAGTGTAATTGGTTAAGCGCTGTAATAAACGTTAAGCCTTGAGCGAGGAAGGGAGTCCAACAACACTCTATCAGTGACCAGACGAGAGGGAATTACAACACACGCCACTGCGCGAGGAGGCTTCGCTCCAGGCTAAACTGAAGGAGTTAACACCATGGATACGTGTGATGAGGACGTTCATCAACTGAAGACAGAAAGTACAGATGGTGGGAAGGAAACGAGTGTGAAGGGAAGTGGAGAACCCCTGGTGAGTTTAAACACGTCACGTGGGAGTTACACAAGTTGGCACAGTGGGATGGTGTGTACAAAATATTAATATATTGTATAGAAAGGCTGCCTAGTTAGTGCTCGGAACCGAATTACACCTGCACCTTCGTTTGTGACTGGCCAATCTTAAGTAGACACCACTCGGTGAAGTACTCCGAAAATCCTCACGTTCAATTTGCGCAAGCGGGAAGCTGCTTTAATACAACCCTTGAGACTCTTTATACCTTTTTATTTACCGTATTTACGTGAATATTTGCACCCATTTTTTACCTCGAATTTTCACCCTCAAAAACGTAGGGGGTGCTTATAATCGTCTATTTCAAAAATGCGCGTTTTTCAAGTCAGGAGCAATACAATCATTAATATTACAACAAACAGAAACTACAAACCACAAAGGGTTAGCTTAACAAACGGGTCCGACGTGTAATCAGAGAAAGAGTCAAAAATGAAGTCAAAAATGTCAAAAATGAAGAACACGGGCGAGAAGTAAAAAAAATCCAAGGAACAGACAGAATCAAAACGGTGCGTCTGCTGAACAGGGGATAATAATCCTTCTCTATGATTCTCTTCACACGCTTCACACATTTGCTTTGCGCGTGTGTGCACTGGTGCAAAGGCTCTTGGGAAATGAAGTTCTGATCACTAGAATGGACTTTATCTATTATTCAAGTAAATCAATATCACAATGATACGAGTTACAATTTAGGTTTGCTAAATGAAGAAAAAACTTGTGTTTCAGGAAAATAATAACGTAATTGAACAAGAAATGTTAAAAACGAAAAAAAATCGTGCCTGAAAAATCAGTGGGGTGCATGTATTCGTTCAAATAAAAATCAAAAGAATTATTATTATTAAATACTATACCAATAATACCATCGAAACCCAGCATTTGATGAACTTTCAGTGATGCCCACCCTGTGAACAGCCCGTGTCGAGCCATTAGATCACATGACGGACACACGTCAGCGGTGAAAAATGAATGAGACCTCCATTACCACCTCCACTATCTTCCCTTCTCCCATTTCACCTGTCTGCTTATTAAAATCTCATAGTATTAACTCTACAGCTCATGGCCGGGCTGAATAATTCAATCAGACTAAAGGAGTGGGATGAATCTTTAATGGCATTAGAGCCACAGGGGGAAAGCAGCTGGACTCTGGACCTTCAGAAGCTGGAGGGTCTTGTGTTCCACGATGGTGCCGATTCGCCAGGAAGAGTTTATGAGTCGTCTCAGCTTCACTTTGGAACGTTTGATATCAGAGGACAAGAGTGATGAAAGAACAAGGCGGAAGATTAAAGGAGTAATGAAGGATTGAAGCCGAGAGAGATGGGATCGGTTTGGTTGTAGATTATTTAGCGTCCTGTCTTTCGCTTCTTCACGTTCTCTCGACTCGTTCCATCACTATTCACCTCATAATTACTCCAATGCCACTGAGAGCGAGTTTTGCTAATAATATAAAAATAAATCAATAAAAACGGCATTTAAAAATAGACTCGACTGACAAAAGAAGCAATTAAACATCACGCACTACTCACTCTCCCCCGGAAAATACCCAAATCCCCTTTTAATTTTCTCTTTTGTTTTTATAATTAGTCATTTTAATATTTTTGGATGAAAGTGTGACTGACCTGACTTGGATTCTTCTGACTCTTTGGCTTCTTCAAGTTCCTTTGCTTCTTCTTCTGTGAAGAAAAGGAATCATTTGTAAGACATGAACGTATAATCAGCAAATGTTCTGTTCCAGGTCTTTTAGAAAAGCATTTATTTCCCCAAGAGGCGGACGAACATCCACCCTATTCACAAAATACAGTTTAAGAGCAGTTAAAAATGCTTTCCTGCCGAGAAAAACAAAATGAAATATTGACATATAAAAGAAGGGTGGCCAACCAATCACAGAGCAGTACACACACATTTTATTCACACTCAGTATAAACACACAATCATCAAGATCACACAATCATCCTTTCCTGCTTTTAAATACTAATAAATAATGCAAAATACTAAACAAAGTGTTCAGGCCTTATAACCGTACAATCACCAGGACTGTCTTAAAATTAGCCTCTTTTAAACGAAATATGTTCTTGCCTTGTCTCTTTTTTTTAAATAAAATAAATAATACAAAACTGTTTTATGTCGGAAATTTTTTAAACATATCCAGCCGTGTTCATTTATTGCAAATAAACCACTTTTGCATTGATCCGCTAGGTCGATTAACTTTGCGATATTTTCAACTGTTTGCGATATGGGTATTGCGCATCCTATTATCGCCATAACGATATTTTTCCGATATATCATGCAGCCCTAATAAGTATAAATTTTTTCCATCTTGAAAATGAGACTCAAAGGAATTCAAGTCACTTTCAGATGCTCCTCTTGTTACTTTGACATAAACTACCTCACATCCGAGTCCATAAATTGCGTGAGATGGTCAATACGAAAAAGCAACACATCGGGAAAGTGAGTGGAGCCCATAATCCCCGTCCCTTGTGAGTCAGGCACCAGGAGATGTAATAAACGCACCCAGCATTGTTCATTTCCCTCTTCTGAGGTTCTCCAGGCATCAGAGCTAACAGCACAATCTCAGAAGCTGCTCAATCCAGTTAGGATCCCACCACCACCACCACCACTCCACACACATTATGACAGCCAAGAAAAATGAGTTGCTGGGCTCCAGACTGGGACTGACCTGCTCAACTGGCTGAGGCGGAGTTTGAGGCGAGGGTTGTCCGGACCAATCTCCACCGCCGAACCCACAGCGATGGCGGGCAGGACGGCATCGATTAAGGCCCGGACCTCTCCGCCCGCCCCGTCTTCACATCCGCTCAGCAGTTCAATTCCATCTTAAGCGCCTCTAACATTCTTACGTAGGGGATAAAGAGGCGACGTTAAGCCAATTTCACACTGTGGCTATTGTGATCACTCAGTTTGGTTGGATGTCCAAGTTCATCTGGCTGGTCGAAAAAGCAACGTGGGTAGTTGAAATTCCGTTCTTAGCTTAGGATTCATGTAGGATCCTTCTTGTTTTGTCCCGTAAGCCTAGATATTAGGCTAATAACACCCAGAGGCATCACTACATGCTTCCATTGTAAAGTGAGGTAAAATTCTGCCTTGATTCAACACCTCTTGTCCTGCTTTAATTTGCAAGTGTTCCATGTGAAGACATCTGTAGAGCTGATGTTTACAACACAATGCTCATGGACTTGGAATCCCAATTAAGTTGGGTTCATGTTGGATTTGAATGCACTTCAAGTTGCTTTGGATGAAAACAAGTGCAGAAATGTCAATTGTGTGATGGGATGCCGTTGGAGAACTTCATACGTTTTGGTTTAATAATTCCTTTTACCCTTTACTCGCAACTCAAAATCTCTTGAAATGTTTTAGTCTAGTGTACTGTTCGGTGGAGACCAAATCCGGTCATCGGCATGAATGCTGAAATTGCTTCAAAAGTGTTTAAATCTCTAATGAGGAACTCTTGAGATGAGACCGATATTGATGGTGTGCTCATCGTCCAAAAATACGGCAGGTTGGAAAACTTGACAAGGCTTCAAACAACTACACAAACTTCCAAATCTGTGCCAACCAAATTGGCGAGACATGCTCCCAAACAACAATTTAGATCCAACAAGGCGAGAAGATGGAAAGAGCCACGGAGAAGGACCAGACTAACAAACATCTCAATTACTTCAACAGCTTACTGACCCGTTCACAGATTCCTATCCCAGGATTCCTACACGGGTTACTGGAGAGCGAATGGCTGGACATTGTTGGTCTGCTCATTCCATTCCATTTCACTATTTGCTCTGGTTATACAGATATATTTACACTCTCTTTCACTCTGTCTCTTTCTCGGTGGAAAAAGGCAGTAGATGTATTTTTAAAGGCCCAGGGGTCTTGTGCAAGGCCGCAATGACCTTTATTGAAATGTCTCCAGCACTTCATGTAGAACTCATTACAGTCAGTCTGATGGTGGTTCCTCTCCTACTGGGACGGAATCGTCTTCTGTTCCATCCATCCATCTATCATATTTGTCCACATGATTGGAAATCTCCATCTCTCTGTCAGAACTTCTCCTTCCACCCATCATTCTTTCTTCCTCAGTCCTCCTCGACTCCGAGATCTACGGTCCCTAGTGGCACGGCCAGTGCTAATTATCCCTCTAATGAACATGCAGAAGCGGAGGAAAGACCAGCTTTGGCAACGAGAGCTCGCTTCCAAATAGTCTGGCTTTCAGCATTCTGTTCAGACAAGCTGCCATGGCGGAGCTCTGGGATCTTCCTTGTAAATTATTACTCGCTGGATCGCTTTCAAGACTTTGAAAGAAGGACTCGGTCCGTGTAGGAAAAGCAGTGGAATTCATTTCAAAAAAAGTTACTCCATTTCGGACCGCATATATTATTGCTTTCGGGATTTCACGTGTCGGCTTATTACGTCATAGGTAGAGTAGCTTGTCAAATAAAGAGATTTTGGTCATTCTTCAATCATTGTGAGGAAAGTCCCTTCTTGTGCAAGTCCGTGACACATTTTCCCAAAGCTTTTTGCCTCCTTATCAAGACTTGTAGGTCATTAACGAAGATCTTCTTCAGGAGATTCTTTTGTTTAAAGACACAGGTTGTGTAGACCTCACCGATGTTGT
>CM051499.1:24419973-24427473 GCA_028031935.1 Paedocypris micromegethes
ATCTGTTGTTTTTCCACTCTGCTTGGGATTCAGTGTAAATGTCATGTACATACATATTAGTCATTATACTGACAAATTGCATTACAGTCAAAGATAAGAGTCAGAATAAGAGTAAGAGGCTTTTATTGTCATTGTATGTTGTACAACAAAATTTATTTCGGTAGCTCCGCGAGTCCAGCAGCAATTAAAATAAATTAACAATTAAAAACCAGCATGCAATACAATAAACACAATAATAAAGAACAGGATAAAGAATAATAAAGATGCGTCAATGACAGACTTTCTTTATGATTTAAACCCACAGCTATAGTGTTCACAAACACACAAAAGTTTCCACTTTTTTCATATTTCCACTTGTCAAAAATATTGATTTTGCGATAAGATACTGATACAATACTCTGATCCAAAAGTATCGATACTATCCGCTATACACCAAACTCATTTTGTTTGCAGTATTTATTTTTTCTTCTGGAAATTGTAAAAAGATAATGCTGCTTTATTTATTGTTGCACTTTATTGTCTTATTCATATTCATGTTTCAGTCTTGTGTATTTTTTTTCTTTTGTTGGAAAAAAGCAACAAAAAAAGGGCCTTAACATTGTTGCACTTTATTCCCCATTTGTATCGAAAGTGGTATCGAGCATCGATACTTTTCTCAGATTCAAAGTTGCTATTTCTAGTATCGTGAGAAAACCAATTTCACTATTATATTTTCACTAAATTTTTAATTTTCACCATTTATTACCAGAAACCTAATATAATTAAAAAAAAAATATCACTGTCCATACAATGGAAAAATTATTGAGAGACATGACAGTCTTTGCTCAATAGACTCAAGTTCTAGGCCCGGTTGAGGAACTTTTGTGATTTTGGGTTTCTTCTAGGTCTCCGCTTAAATTATCCATAGCTGTGTGTGTGTCCTGCTCTGTGATTGGTTGGCCAGAAGTGTGTGTCCCGCCTTCAAGCCCAGAGTTGCTAGGATTGGCTCCAGCTCCTTGTGACCCAGAATTGAAAAGCCACTGAGCAAACGGATGAATGCAAATCTTAAAGTGAGCGTTTCATCCCATTCCCTAAGTTCAAATTAGACAAAAACGTCACAGTTAAAAAAAAAGTCAAGATCTGTGAATATTCCCCCAGTTGCCATTCAGTTTTAAACATTTGACGGCCCGGCAAATAGAAAAAGTGGTTAAAATCGTTTAATTTAGATGGGTCTTGTGAAGCAGCCTCCGCATCCTTCCATCCCAAGAGATGGTGTGCGTCTATGAGATAAATATGTCTCTGTCATTTTGTCTTTGTCTTTTTTTGACTGTGTTTTTTATTTATTTGTATATCGAGTTCACCAGCATCCTTTCATCTATTTGTCTGTCTGTCTGTCTGTCTGTCTGTCTGTCTGTCTGTCTGTCTGTCTGTCTGTCTGTCTGTCTGTCTGTCTGTCTGTCTGTCTGTCTGTCTGTCTATCCCTAACCCTAACCCAGCTACCCACACCTCCTTGACTGTACAGGTAACTAAAGTAGCTTTCAGTATCTGATTGTACAGGACTGAGACAATCCAGCCCCAGTATGAGAGAAGAGTAAACTGGCCGGTGATACGGAGAGATATTACAGCCTCCAGATTTCCCCCGAGAAGAAAACAGACAGCAAGAGTGAAAGACTAAAGAGCTCCAAGACTGTCTGCTACAGCAAACACAATATGGCCACGCACACTCCACCTCTAGGATTGAACAACTGAGTTTAAAAGAGGGGTAAAAATTGGAGGAGTTTGTGTTGGGCGGGAAAATGACAAATCACCTGGAGCGTTGGGGCTGGAAAGGATGGAATGATGAGGCGGAGCCAAAAGGAGGTCAGGAGGCATCATTGGTCTCTTCATTGGGAACAGGCGAGTTCGCCCGGTGTGTGAACCAAACACAAATAAATCGTTTATTTACGGGGAAATAACAGACTTTGGCTGGCAGCGTCTGGTCTGCTCATTAGCTGGTTCAGGATCTGCTGAGGTGAGCCAGAGCTCCACAGATGCTGTCAGGCCCATGTGTGTGGAAGCAGATCAGTGCCAAAAATATCCAACGGAAATTTCGAAGAAACTTTCGTCCGAAACTTTTTTTTTTTCGCTTCGGGTTTTTCAGTCGAAACTTTTTTTTTTTCGCTTCAGGTTTTCGTTCGCTTTGTTTTTTGCATACGTTTTCGTTCGAAACTTTTTTTTTCCGCTTCAGGTTTTTCGGTCGAAACTTTTTTTCCGCTTTAGGTTTTCTGTTCGCTTTTTTTTTGCGTTTGGAGTTTTGTCCCAAGATTCACGTGGGGGCGGCCCTTATCTGGATGGTGAGAATGTGATTGACAGCTGCATTCACAGTGAGAATGTGATCGACTGGAAGAGGGGGAGGAGTTTAGCGAGCGCTGAAACACATTTATAATCGGAATACCTTCATCGGAATTATATATTAAAAAAAAGCGAACGAAAAACCTGAAGCGGAAAAAAAGTTTTGAACGAAAACGTATGCAAAAAAAAAAGCGAACTAAAAACCTGAAGCGGAAAAAAAGTTTCAGATGAAAACGTTTAAGAAAAATTTTAAAATGAACGTAAATGTGAAGCAATTTACGTTCGTTTCTTCGAAAATTACGTTCAATATTTTTGGCACTAATCTGATTCCACACATGCGTACCAGAATGAAACGGTTTCGCTGCGTTAGCCGGCCATCGCTGAACTGAGAGCGGATGAAGCCAGAACCAATTTTGGTTCCAAAAGCCTCCCAGATTTACTTTTATCCGTCGAGCTGTAAATTTCTCCCGTGTGGTACGAAAAAAAAAAAAGAGCCTGGGACTTTATCCATTACATCGCAAGCCATTAATTAGCCAAACGCTGCCCACTCCGCACGCTGACAGCTTAAAACACAAGACTTCACGTAACTCGGCTGCTGGAGTGACGCCTCTTGAACTTTACCTCAGCCGGGTGGGCGAATGTGAAAATAACGAGCGTTTAAAAAAAACATCAACTTCTTCCACGGAGTCATAATAGGCCCGCGTTAAAAATAGGCTGCCAGCGTAATGACGTTACGTACACACACACACGAAAATCGATATTACAGCTGGAGCCGTATTAACGCTTCTGTCCGCGGCCCATGTTTGAATCGGAGGGACATACCATGTGGCAAAAAAAGAGTCGATAAAATAGCGCGAGAAGCAAAAATAATGTGTGTTTATTTCCCCGGTGGCTCGCGGGCAGGTGCGGAGATGGTTCGGCGTGGCTACGTTGGTGTATTGATGCGATTTCGAGGTAGGAAGGAACGCCGTGGTGGGGTGGGGGGGGGTTCTCAAAGTGGCCAAAAATTGAATTTGTTGTAGACGTAGACCAACACACTTTAAATAACCAAAGTAACTGTGGGCAAAGTAAATGATCGTGGAAATAGAAAGAGCATGTTAAAGTCTGCCTCGCCTTGGTGTGTTCCAGAACACCCACTGAACGGTAATTAGGGGTCTAGATTCTTCACAGAGAAGGTGTTGACATGCTGAATCTGTGTGGTTTCCACGCCGACCCCCGAAGAGACCAATCAGTCTAAACTCTGTGCTCATTACAGAAGGTCACCAGATATTTGAATCTCGCAAAATGTACGCAAACTTTGTCCATAATGGACATGCTCTCCCAAATAAATTAGACACACTTACAACTCTGGTTGGTAGATATGATATAGGAAGAAAAACCCGTGAGGACGGGAATCCAATTACGTGGACATTAAATGGTGTATTTTCTTTGTTTATCGCATAGCCTACAATTTAAATATACGCACGTTCAAATATGTGTCCGAGGTACGGTGTGCACATTTTGGGTTAGATATTTTCTAGTTTTCCAAAGTTAATATAGCACTCGGAAGTGGACAATCAAGACACTCTGGACACAAGAAATGCATCCGAAAGAGAAAAGCATGTGAGAGGAATCAGATATTGGCAAGAAAGTTCCAGAAGTGCGTAAAAGGGATCAAAAATATGTGAAGTAACAAATATAAGACAACGTTTACATTCACAAACTTCACATTCCCGTGGTTTGTTTCTTTTACTGGAATCTGTCGCTTGTCTGCTGGAGAATCTTGGGATTGGCTTATATGCCGCTGGGCGTGGCCGATCTTGAGTAAGGACCTCCCTTTATACTCTTTACTCCCGGTATTTGCTTTCATGAGATCCCTTTCGTACACAATTTTTAGCTTTTCTTTTTCACTTTCTGAATAGCCCACTGGGTGAAGGTGGTGTGATGAAGATAGATGCTGTAAAAAGTCTACTGTTTCCCTCAAGGCTGTTTCCCTCATATTTCTCTCTTACTATTGTTTGATGATGTGATTTTGTTTCCCTCTGCTATAGATATATCCTGAACGTCTCTCATCACCCATCATCTTCTTCCATCAGCCCTTCATCTCAGGCACTTCTTCTCCGTCACCAAAGACCCACAAGGACATGCATCTCTGTTCTCACCTCCAACTGTTTCTCAACTACTTGAGTTCTTGAGAAGGTTCTGTACATTTTGAGCTGCATTTATACATATCAAAACTATCTGCTCAAAAAGGTATTTAAAGAGATTTTGATTTGAACTTTTTAGGGCGACATTGGTTCGGAACGCGAGTTTCAGCTTGCTTGTTCTTTCCATGCATGTGTGAGTTTCCTCCGTCCAAAAGCATGTGAATGGGAGAATTGGAATCAGACAAATTGCCCAAAAGTGACCAGCTCTGCGATTGGGGTGTGTCCCGCTTCAGGCCCAGATTTTCTGGGATTGGCTCCCTGTGACCCAGAAATGAAAAAGTGGTTTGGAAAATGCATGGAAGAAGTTGCCTGAACCAGCTTGAAGCCATCTTAGATAGACCACGTGGGACAAATAAAACAAGCATTTGATTTCTGATTTGTACCCTGGGAACACCTTTCATCAATTCTTTCTTCTGTCAACCACAGTCATCTCCAAAAGCAGAAGCATTCCGTCCCAGTCCCACCTTTCCACTCATAGGTCAGACCCGACTACTAGTTCCACTTCTGCGGGATTTTCTTCTGCTGCTCTCCTTTCATCTCCTGGAATAAAGAGTTCAAACGCCTCCCAGGCCTCACCTCTTCTGCTCACCGCTCTCCCGATAGCACTGATCAAAGCTGTTGCTCTCTCAGCTTTTACCCATCACAGAAAGAGTCACCTCACCACAACACCGAGGCCATGTGAAAGAAAAGGCTCTGGGAAAGAGTTTGTCCAGGTGGAGCCATTGGGTTACTGATGCTCACTTCGGCCTAGTCTTACAAAAAGACAGAGCTGAAAGGGCCATCGAAAGTATTTTCCTCGTCAATCCATATCCACCTCTACGTCACTTACCGTATTTTTCGCCATATAAGACGCACCCAATTTTATAGGAGGAAAAGCTAGAAAAAAAAGATTCTGATCAAAATACTGTCGTAAAATATTTTTAATCAACTGTATAAACATTAACAGCAGTTTAAGAACAATTGTATGCCAAACATGTGACATGAACAGTCAGTAAAGTCAGTAAACAGTGATGTAGCGCTGCGCGGTATAGCGGTATTAACCTGAATAGCGGTATTGAGATGTGCCGCGATATGGATTTTGTAATACCGTGGATACCGTCATAATTCGAATTAGATTTGTATATAAGTATATAAACACCTTAATACAGTATTACACATTAGTTTCGTTACAAGTTGTAACTTACAACTACCAATGACGGCACAGACATTACTAATCAAACACAGTTTGTACTTCACGCGCATACGCCTGACGCTGCGTTTACTGCGCTGTGCCTTTAAGAGAAGAGCGGCTGTTTTGGTTTTAAAGACGCGCGCGAGAAAATCTGCTTGTTTTATTTTGATCAAAGTCTGTTTTCGTTTGTAAATCATGGTTTCACTGTTTCACATGATTCTGCGCGAGAAAGAAAGCGAGACAACGTATGTATACCGCGGTATTGCACACTAAGATGGCGGTGAGCGCGCTCCGCGGATCTCTGCATTCGCCGTATAAGACGCACCAACTTTTCACCCTCAGTTTTGTGGAAGAAAAAGTGCGTCTTATACGGCGAAAAATACGGTACTTCGAAGAAACGACAAGCAGAGATCACAGTTTGCCATTCGATGAAGATGTTCTTGAGTTCAACTCTTCACGATGTTTGTGTCTGGTCGAATGCTGATCTACGCTTAGCAATAATGCCGAACCAAGTCACACGGGGCCACGTTGGGTTACAACTTTTCAATTTTAGAATGACCTTTAGCCGAAGCCTCAAAAGAAACGCTATAGTGGCAGGACACGGAATCACAGAACCATGTGCTGGGAAGGTTCTGACAGTGACTTATCACCAAACGCAGCACCTCAAAAGCACAAGGGCTCCCAGAATGCTTTAAGACACGCCATTAGCCGCTCCCACAGCTCTCTGACATTTGGAAGATTCATTTTTATTTATCCATCTATTTATTGTCCTCTCCTCCGACAAGCCCACTAAGGGATCTCCATGAATTCTGATTAGCAATAATAACAATACACATAATCGGAGAGACAGCGAGCGAGAAATGTCAGAGGACGAGGATTAGCTAAACGGGGAGACACGGGCCAGGCGAAGATTTGATTTCTTCCCTTTGGAGAGATTCGGATTGAATAAACGACTTTGGGCTGGTGTCTGACGTGGAGCATTCATCACGACGAAGGGAAGGTGATCACTTTTGTTGCTTCCTGTTTGTTTTTCTTCCCCCTCATAAAATTAATCGCCAACCACCTTTGTGCGCCACGAGAGAACAGCAGACGATGAGAACAAATCTGATCTTGGAGCCTTTTGGCCTCATCAGCATATTTGCCAAGAGACAATTCCTCCTCCTGTGAGTTCAACTAAACTACTTAAAAGATGAAGGGCTGCATTATTACCTCTCAAGAGCCACACTTATCCTTCAACCCTCAAACAGCTTCGGATTCTGACATACTGTCAAAAAACATCCTGGGCCTTATACAGACCTCTACAAATGCAAAAATCTATGAAATGCCAAAAGTATTCATTTAATGAAAAATGTACCATTTCTTAATTCTCAAATTGTATAGAAAAAACAATTTTCTTAACAAATAAATCCCGCTCAAATTGTTCAATTTTGAAAATATACGAATTATTGAATTTATTTAAAAATGAAAAGGGCAAATCCATCTCATCAGCCATCAAACAGAACTGTATGGACCAGATGAAGCATAAACGGATATATTACAAGCATGGGCAATTGGTGAGGGTGAAATGTTTTGTGTAAAAAAATGTATTAAAAATTCAAATGAAAAAATGTGTGTAATAAAATACTGGGTCACAATATAAAGTCTACAACTGACAATAATTCACAACATGATCATAGAAAGTAAGAGTAAAAATGAACAATATTTAGGAATGTAAATGATACTTGCTGAAATACAAATCTTAAAACCTAAAATCTCGTTGTATAGTTTTTCGAATTTTGATCTATTGATTTTAATCTATAGTAATTGCATTGTTGAGGGTTAAACAGTGGCCCT
>CM051499.1:24432473-24451048 GCA_028031935.1 Paedocypris micromegethes
CAGAGGGGTCAAGAATCATTCCCTGTAATGTATATCCCATCAGTCAGCTTAATGTAGCCTCTTTGCCTGACCGCTGTTTAATAGAGCAGCCCGGGGTGAGATTAAAGAACGCCACCACACCAGTTAAAGGATTACACTAAGAGTCTACCAGCTCGAGATTCCAAACATATTTGGGTCACAACTTCAAAGTGTCCCTTCTTAGGATATTTCATACTTAGAAGACAGATAGACAGCGGCACAACTGTCCAAAGTTCAATAAGATTATCGAACAAGCCAGATTTGAGCAACAATGACCTCAGCTGAAAGTTTACCGATACCACGACTCTACATTCGGCATTGTTTTGCCACGTGTACAATTTATTCCATCCGTTTACTAAACCACCTTTGGTTCTTCTGAGATGGAGCCAATTGAGGCATCAATAGTCCTAGTGCAAAAAAAAAAGTTCAGTACTGTAGGAAAGAGATCACGGTGGAGATGCCGGACTGTACAAGAAGAATCAGAAAGAGTCGAGAGAGCGTTTAGGTTTGAGAGAGAAGGCAATGATCTTGTTCAGAAGCGATTCAAACCATTGAATCCCAGTAAACAGGTCAAATCAGTCCTGGATCACTTATTGGTGCTTCCAAAACTTGGTGTCTCACCAAGGTCGTACTCGTGTTCTACGCTCCTCTTACTCGGAGCAAAGTTTTGCTTGACTCGGAGATGATTGTGCAGCATTGAGACGCTTGAGGTTGGGTTCTTTAACATTTAAGGTTGAGTTCTTTAACGTTCTTTAACAACTGCTAAAGGTACAAAGTGGGAGTGATATTCACACCCGTGGCCAACTCAGCAACTTGATTTGTCCTTCACGCATGAGCTCTGACGGTGAAAGGAGACTGGAGGAACTTGGTAAAACACTTTTAAACAATAGCAGAACATTGAAAATCTACCCACAAAGACCTTGCTTCACACTCAAGCCAGGATTCGATCGGCTTTGCCTTGACGTGAGGAAACGGCACTCACCCCAACACGCAGAAACATACATTTTGGCTTCTTTGGTTCAGAGAAACTTTTGGTTGAAATATTTCACAAAGACAATGTTTTTTAGCGAAAAGGAGACAATGATTTACAGCGCTTACAAAACCCCAGAACAAAAGCAGGTCACAGAGGCAGCAAACTTCCTTTGTGCAGCAGTCATTTGTGTGTGTCTAAGTGCGCAGCAGGAACTAAATAATAGAAACTTTTGGAGGGTAAAGACCGGGCAATTTTATGAGGCTACTCTGGGTTTACTGTTCCCTAAAATGCTGAAACTAATAAGATTTTATATCACTAAGCCAAGGCAGATGACAGGCAGCGCCAAACCGAATTCCAAACCGGATTTAACAGCAGATGCATTAGCGCACACACACACACACACACACACACACACACACACACACACGAGCGTGAACAAACACCTCACATTCGATTGATGTTCGTCCAATGACAATAAAAATGCAAATACCAGCTAATATGGTTTTGAATCCATTTTTTTGAAAGGAACAATCACATTCTTAAAACTTTCCCCACAAAGGAGATTTAAAAACCATCCTAGTTCCTGTTGTGACCTTGAAAAACTATACGTTTTTTTTTAAAGGCAGTCAATTAGTGACAATTACAACCTTGATTCAGAACCATTGCCTGCTGTTCACCTTTAAAAACGACACAAGTCGCATTAGCAGAGAAACTACTAAAGTAATAAGAAGAAAAACACATCCTGGCACTGTGGTTTGTTCCCGCAGTTACTAAACTTCTGACCCAGACCACTCATGGGTTTAAGAACCAGAAGTGTTTCCCAGTTGAAACCGTTGGCACACCTTCAGAGTTCCAGCACCAGCTGCTCACAACAGCAGATAGATAACAGTCTCACCAGAGACGGCAAGCATCTTCTCCTCGGATTTACCATCAACACTTCACACACTCGCAACCGCACTCGTGTTCGCCTCATGAGGACAAACTGCAGGAAACATAAAGCAAGAGCTGCTCCATGTGACAGTTCTACACGGGAAAACGTTCCTTAAGCTCTGCCAATGCAAAGCTAAACGAAAGAGCGTGCGAATAGTTTGCCACCCGTTTAAGTTCTGGGATCAAGAATTGTTGGTTAAACGTGTCTTGAATCTGGTTTCAAAGTTTCTTCTTGGCAAGCGCAAGGACGAGCTCACAAAGGATCAGAAATACGCAGAAGAGACCGGGCAAGAGCTTCGCTTCGAGGCAGACCACCTGGATCCTTCTGTGAAACAATTCAGACAACTGAATCCCAGTGAACAGAGAAGATCTTTCTTGGATCGCTCCAGGGTTCTTCCAAATCTTTCAAGTGGAACTTTTCTCTAACGTCATACTTGTAATTTCGTTACAATGTTGTACCCCAATGCTGTAATGACAAATAAACTACTACTACTACTACTACTACTACTACTACTACTACTACTACTACTAGAAGGGTGCTACCGTCCTCTTTCCACCTACTACTGTCTTTCTTTAACCTTGAGATGATTTTTCTGCGTTGAAACTTTTGAGTTGCAGTTGTGGTGCAGTGGTAGAGAACTGAACTTGTGTACAAGAGGTTGCAGGTTTGAATCCCCCTCCGGATGTTTCTGTAAACTGAATATCCTTGAGCAAGAGGATACCAGGCACCACGACTTAAGGCTGCACACTGCTCCGAGCCATAATGACAAACTCATTCTCTATCTTGCGTAGGTTGGTTGTTTGACGTTTGGGAATTGTCAAGTATGTTCACGTGGGCAAAAACAATTTGCTCTCTAAAGCGGGAGGCTAGTGTAATGTGATAACAGCTCGGGTGTTTGTTGAGGCAGCAGAAGCTGAACAGTTGCTGTGTTTGGGTTCCTCAGCACCATCAGGCTGGTGTCTCAGTGCGAGAGGTGTTTCCCGCCTGTCTGACAGTAATGAACACGGGGCTCGATCAAGGAGGAGGACTGAACAACACTCTCATTTAGATTGCAGTTTCTCCTACCGATGCACGCGCTAATTACATTCAAATTAGGCCGGTGAAGAACAGAAAGGAGACAAGGACTAATAAAGGGTTTCATTCTCGCCGCTATCAGTTCTCCTGCTTTGTCCGCCTCTGTGTGAGTCTTTCTCATTTTCTCTGTCTGGTTATTTGACTCTTTACGCCGCCGCAAGCATGGCCGAGCTCTGTCAGGTGGCAATTTAGGACATTTTTTACAAAAATCAGAGGGCCAGTTTATAATGTACGGAGAGCAGCAGATAGTGCGTGGGGGGAAAAAAGGAACTTATGATGCAATTTTCCAATAATAAGGGCTCTGCTGTCTTGAAAATTGCTTATAGAGTGTATAAGCATATGCAGCACAGGGTAGTAAAACTGACTGTCTGAGAGAAGGTACAGCACGGACCTGTTAGAAGGGAAAAAAGCTAAAAAATATTTGTATAGTTTATTCACCCACTGCTGGCACAATTATCGTTTGATGTTTTAGGGAACAGGTCGCATTAACAATACTAGATTTAATCCTAGTTGATATTCAGTTGGTGAACTGAAGGGTATGTGCGTATTGTGACATTTATATCACAGACAATTTTCAAATACTTTTCATACCAAAGTGGGGACTTCGGTCAAGGTGGGGACGTTACACTAGAGATTGGGTTTAGATTATGATGATCAATGTTTGGATTGTTTCAATGGTGAGATCCTACTTTTATATAACTGCAATTGTTTTATTCAACCAATATATTTGTATTTTTGCAATTGCGCGTGTCTGTGTGTAAAGTGGGGACCTATATAGTTGTGGGGACCTAGTCTAGTAAGTTTGAAGGCCTTTGATTTTAGGGCTGAAGTAAGAACTGAACTGTTTCGGATTATGGTAATAAAGGTATGGAATGAGGGGGTTGGATGAATTGTTTCAATGATGCGACCCCACATTGATATAACTGCGCGCGTGTGTGTGTTTGTTATAATTCACCAAATTTGGCCATCTTTTTGATGTCATTGTTAAACAAATTCTTAAAAATGTCCCAATGTGTTCCGACCAAACCAACATCGCGCGTTAAACATGAAAACGTGTGTCTGCGCACTAACAAACGAAGCACGAGCTGCTGCATAACGCTGCCTTAGTGTAGTGACATCAGCATCAGTTCATCATTACCAGACGGTCGCCACAGGAACATCCCCGTGGCGCCATTATTCACAGCAAAATCACCATGGCTACATGTCTAAGTGCTCCTGTTTTCTAAAGTGCACCTCCCCGATTTGTTCCATTCATTGACTGGTGTTGTGTGTTTTCTCTTCTGGCATTTTCTATTTTTCCTCACAGATTTGACCAGAACTACCGGGGCCGGCAGAAGAGCGAGACAGACAGTGATGATTCCTCCTTATGTGACGCAAGACCGAGGTGTCCGCTGAACACACACACACACCTCCATCACACACACACACACACACACACACACACACACACATTTTTTCATTTCCTGAGCTACTGACATTTTGAAGGATTTTTAAAGTGCTTTTCCATCAAGGCCATTGTGCTGACAGAGATATCTGTTTGAAAGAAGTGCCGAAGCCGTGAGAGAGTCTGATACAGACGCCTCAGAGCCAAAAGAAAGCCAGGGATCTCCTGTCAGGATCACCAGAAGATTTAAAGACGCGCTTGATTCATATCGACACAAAGCTCAGGTCATCAATTCGTTTTTTAATCACGTTGTGATGTAGTTCATGAGTCACTTAAGCAAAGTAAATAGTTTAAAAAGAAACGGTCCAGTCTCTCTTTCTAATCTGATGGGGACTGGTATTTACTGTATCTTTGTTAGGACATTGTCTTACTTTATCCCACTTCCTGTTCTGCTCTTCAAGCTCAGAACTTCCTGTTCTGCTCATTGTCCTCATGCCTGTTGCTTCTGTTCTCCGATTTAACCTCCAACTTTCTTACTTTGTTGTGTCTTTGTCAATGTCATATTGTCTTTTGCGTGTCTGAGGCCCAGCTTTGATTTAGTCAAGCAATCTACGTCTAATTTTGCCCCTCTTGTCGGTTCTTCTTTTTTTAGTATATCTGCCTAGCTTTATAATTTTTCATTTGGAATTTGGAAAGAAGTGTGACATTTTAATGGGTCTGCTCAGAGTCTTGTCGCCAGCATGCTCTTCCTGAAAATGTGTCTTTTGAATACCAAATAGATTTTCCTCTTCAGTTGTAAAAGTCCTGACGTCCCCTTTTATATGTGTTCTGATGTAATGGCCTGCAGCAGATTTCCAAATCCCCAAAAAGCAGAACAATAACTATTTCCCATCCTGCTTTTGCCTTCAAATACATCACACAATTACAGATGGTGTAATGAATTCATATCAAATGTAAGGACCAACATTGGGCCTCGAACTTCCAGTGCCCCGAAGGTGGATAAAGCTTAGTGAAATGTGGAAAAACATGTAGGATGATTCCCCAAATGTGAAGAATATAGTTTCAAAGCAGAACTTGGTTACACTGCATTTGCATAAAAAAAAAAGCGGGCAAACTGCTTCTCGCTGGCTAGGTCAATATTAATTACTAAAGTTGTTGAGCATACACCAGCTGTTGTAAACAAATGCAAATGAATTTTCATATCAAACAGGGTCGGCATGATCCCTGAGCTCACGAGCGGATTGTGAAGCTTGTTTGCTAACATGTTGTTAAGCTATTATAGTCAGAAATATCCCGGTACAACCTTTAGCGTAACAGCTGATCCGTGTTTGGGAAACAACAAAGCATCACAAAGCAACAGCTCTGAATGGTTCGGTTGCCCCTGTACTGTACGAACTGTACGTGATAACTACACATTCTGATGTATGTAAATTAGGGAGCAAAAATGTACGTTCATTTGAATGTCATTACAACTGGAAGCTCTCGCCGTGTGTATGATTGCAGCATCATGAATATTCTGCTCTAAATCTAGACGATAAATTGCTGGAAACAGACGTAGAATCTATGAAGTTGTAAAAGCAACTTTACATCTTTAGGATGATGAACAGCCAAGAAGAAGCATGAAAAACGGTGTAAAACTAAAGCTACTCACCCGTGACGGTAACAGAAGCTTGACCCTCCTCTCCTAACAGCGGATTGGTCAGTCTGCAGCTGTAGGTGCTGTTGGGTTCCAGAGCCACGGTCAGGACGCTCTTGACACTGAAGAGTCCCTCCTCATTGGCTACTTGAGAGATGGTGATGTTGTCCGTCAGGTTTCGTCCGGCCCCGTCCTGCCACAGCACCAGTGCTTCAGGATAACCACCGTATGCCACACACGTGAGGGCAACCACTTCACCAGGCTTGAGATTGGATTCCATACCCCAGGTGACCAAAGGCTTGGAAAATGGGGCTAGAGTCCAAACAACAGAAAAAAAAACGTGTTTAAAAGTGTCTTACGAGTCTTGATTTTCCACTCAATCCACATTCCGACCATCGTCTAAGGAGAATTCAAGCTCATGACCCCTTGGTATCCTGGTACTATTGGAAGGTATCTCAGGTACAGTGGTAAAACAGGATGGAGGGTCTTTTTTACAGTCATCCTAGAGTAGTAGACGTATCTACTCTTCTTCAACACAGAGAAAAGCTCGGGCATCCCATTCAGGTGCTACTGGGACCCTTTCTAAGAAGGGATCATAGAAGGAACAAGTCCTACAGAATAGAGGCCTAAAGCAGACCCACTAAGACCTGACGAGACTTAGCAAGTTGGAAATTCCTTGGTATTCTCCGAGATTTGCTGGGGGAAGTCTGTGTTCTTCCCTGACAATCCGGCCCCGGATAAAGCACAGGGAAATGAAGGGTTAGTTACACTTCCGAAGAATAAGGGAGTAGAGAAAAATTTTTTAAATTGAATTGAGGAAAGCGGTGCGCTTAAACAAAAATATTCTGGATATTAATTGTGTGAATTTGACCTTTTTTCTAATTGCAAATAGTTTTTTTTTTCTATTTGCGAAATTGAGCCAATATAATGTTGAGACCTAAAAAAAAAGCAAAGGCATGCCGAAGACAGCCTGATGCCTTAAGACAGCCTTGAAACAATTCCCATTAATTATAACATCATAGAAGACTAGTGAACAATGGCATTTTCCAGCAATGAAATTTGTCTGCTGACCAACTGATCTAAACCTAATTTCTCAGGTGGGAAACCCTTTGTATTTCAAGAGTATCGACACCACAGCAGGCGAGGACTTCTGGGAAATCGGGCGGTTGTAATGTGTTTTTGTGGGGGATAGACTTTGTTGTCAGATGAAGAAATCATTGCCCTACAGTCCCATGAGCAGCCACATGAATAGATGAAGGTTGGCCTTATTTCCAAAGTATTTCAGAATTCAGCCAACAACAAATTTGCAGTGTTGTAAAAGAAGGGTAAGAAGCAATCAGTAGAAGGCACCGCAGAAAAGAGTGCAGTGATGCTAACAAGGCCTCTAGAACTTTCTGTTTGAATAATACAGTTCTCTTTTGGAACTCTTACTGATTTCTTATAATGCAATTGGTGATTTATTATGAACATGGGTATACACATGCAGAGAGAGAGGAAGAGGAAGAGGAAGAGAAAGAGAGGTGAATGGGACAAATGCCATCTATAGATCGTAAATAATGATGTACCCTGGTAAGTCGAAGTTCACTGGACTGTAAAAATAATAACACATCTAGCCAGCTACACTCGAGCAAGCTCTCCAGGGATCGCATCGTGCCATCAATCACATAAAATACTAACAATCAATACTGCTATATATTGATCAGGGTCATTGTGAGATTCGCATATAAATGATCGTGGTCATTATTGGGCCTTCGCAAAAACCAAAGGCGTTTTACGACCAATCTTCCGGATTTGCAAGTCCATCAATCACAGAACACATCTCCAACATCTGTAAGTGATGTAACACATATTAATATTAAGTGCCTATATAGTGGGACTATAAAGCACACGGTAATAACGCTATATATCAAAGTCTACTCAGATGTAACTGACCAAGTTGTCTTAACATTAGACGCTCGACAACTCAATATTTTTTGTGACCAACAAGTTGAAAACCACACCGCCACCCTCTAGTACAGTGGTTCTCAACCGGTGTGCCGCGGCACTAAGGGGTGCCGTGAGATCTTTGAGGGTGCCGCCAAAAATTCGGGGAAAAAATTGCTATTTTTTTATTAAGGCAGAATGTGTAAACAGTATTCTCATATCATCTAGGACTAGGTATAAGGTGTTGTTGCATGCAAACTCTCGAAATGAAACAAATAAATAAATACCGTATTTTTCGCCGTACAAGACGCACTTTTTCTTCCCCAAAACTGAGGGTGAAAAGTTGGTGCGTCTGGCAAATACAGAGATCCGCGGAGCGCGTCACCGCCATCTAAGTGTGCAATACCGCGGTATTACATACGTTGTCTCCTTTCTTTCTCACGCAGAATCTTGTGAAAGAATGAAACCACTATTTCCAAACGAAAACGAACTTCGATCAAAATAAAACAAGCAGATTTTCTCAAGTGCGTCTTTAAAACCAAAACAGTCGCTCTCTTAAAGGCACAGCCAGAAAACGGAGCTTCACGCATTTGCGCGTGAAGTACAAACTGTATTTGATTAGCAATGTTCGTGCCGTCAGTGGCGGTTCTAGGCATGGGCGAACGGGGCAGTCGCCCAGGGCGGCATTTTTTCCATGTCACGTGGGGGGGGGGCACGAGCGCGTCCGCTAAGCGATTTTCTATTATATATTCGCGGCGCCCCTGTTTGAGTTTACTGAAGGAGTCGTGCATATAAAATGTGAGAGAGGTGGAAAACAGAGGCTGAGATGCGGCGCACACGGAAACTCAAGTTTCTCAAAAATAGAAGCCGGCGGCCGCACTAAACAAAGTCTGCGGCGCGCCCGAGGGGGATAATCTGTTGATTCGAATCTTTAAAGCTATCGGGTGCGGTGCACAATTTAGAAAACAGAGACATAGAGAAAACGAGTAAAATGTAAAGGTGTGCAACAGCATTCTCTGTGTCCCTGTCTTCAATAAAGGACAGTAAATACAGTGTTCGATATACGGTGAAGAAATGTATCCGTGAAACATTGTACTAATATATTTTTTAAGTGAGTGAGATTATTTTCAAAATATATTCATCCAAATATATAGGCCATTTAAAACATGTTCTTAACATATTTTAAAAAATAGTTTTTTTTTTTGTCTTTATGCGGTATTCTAATAATTTAAATCAATAATGATTGCAAAATCCATATCGTGGCACATCTCAATACCGGTATACCGGCCACCCCTACTTTCACTGTTATACTGACTTTACTGACATACAATTGTTCTTAAACTGCTGTTAACTTTTATACAATTGATATAAAATATTTTACTACAGTATTCAGTTCGGAATCTTTTTTTTCTAGATTTTCCTCCTTTAAAATGGAGTGCGTCTTATATGCCGGTGCGTCTTATATGGCGAAAAATACGGTAATAATGTTTTTAAATATCTATTTCCTTATAAGGGTGCCGGGAACTTTTGAAAGGCTTTCCAAGGGTGCCTCAAACAAGAAAAGGTTGGGAACCACTGCTCTAGTAGAACACATTCCCATAGAGGAAGAGTTGAAAATTAGAACCCCCCTATGGTGTTCTATTAGAGGTTTTACGGTAAGTTATTCGTTCTTCATCATTTAGGATACTTTTTTGGCTTTGGTTAGGTTTCACAACATTTTTGTAGACTGGATATTTCTAACCCATTTGCTTGACAGGATCCTTCTTTGTGGGATGTTGGGACTGGTTTTCTTGAACATTCTGTAGCAGTTTCGCATTTCTTTCTAGTCCCCACATTTTTCAGATACATTCTATTATGATTGGTTTAGTTTAACCACCTCTCTCTCTCACATTATTATCACATTTGTGCGCTTTGAGACAGTTAAAACTGTGAAAAGCGCCTTACAAATACTTATATTATTATTATTATTATTATTACCTCCCTCTTGATTTTTTTTATCTTGTGTTGGTTTGTTGTGAGACTTGCACTGGTATATCCTTGTGCTGGTCTGAACCACTTGGGTTTCGCCCTTCGAAGTGGTCTTATGTGTTTTATGCATTCTTTTATTTATTTATCTTTCATTTCAAGAATAAAAATGTGATTCAGTCACGTGTTCTGTTGGGGTCTTATTTGTCTAAAACCCTGACTCTAGTGGGGACAGCAGAGCAAGATTGCAAGACTGATTCTAGTTGGCACATTTTCCACTACAAAACTACATGGATGTCTTATGAAGCTATTAGTAAAACATTTTCAATAATTATTTATATATACATAGGGATTTTTTGAAGTTGTAATTTCAGAAATCTCCCCTTGTGGGATCAATAAAGTCTATCTCATCTAATCTAATTGAGAGAGCTATGATGCATTTTGTCGAGGGAACGTAGCAAACAACTTTTCTATACGGTAACTTCAGCTACGACAACTAGATGTGAACTCTGGTTGGTTTGGACTGAGATTTGTAATAGGACGTGATCTGTAGAAAGACCAAGACGAGACACCGCTAAGGTCTAACCGATACAGGCTGGACAGACAGACCAAAATAACTATCATTTGTTCCACATTTAGGAGAAAAACACTTTCTATTTTTTGTACATGTAACTGTCACAATCCGTGAATCAGAGTCAGTTTAAATCTAGATTAAAAACACATCTCTTCAATGTCGCATATTTAAAACTGTAAGAGCTAAATATTCAATTACTAACATTAACGAATAGGAAGGCTGCATTAGGTAGAAGCCCGGAACCGAACCTCACCGAACCTCGGCCATATTTTTTCCTTTTTAACGGACTCTTTCCCGCCCGAAATTTTTAAAACTCGTATAAAGAATCGACATTTCTCCTTTTAAAGACTTGTTAGCGTCTTTGCGTTGGTCTCGGACTATATAAATGAACTTGAACTTGTACACGTGTGTTAATCTCACCAGCGACTTGTAAAAGCATAGCACCACTCCCGTGCGTCTGGACCCTCACGAAGCACGAGTAGCTTCCCTCATCAGCCACTCGCACTGTTCTCAGCACCAGTGATGCGTTTCCTGCGGTCAGCTGCTCTGGGAACAAGCTGGTGCGGTTGGCGAATCGTTGGTCCTGGTCGGTCAGCTGATCCCGTCTCTCCCAGAAGCTGTGCACGCTGCGCTTCGTGTCCGACAGTTGCCAGAAGACACTCACGTCAGACAGGTTCACACTCCTGACGCCGGAGAAAGAGCAGTTGAGGAGCGAGTCCGTCCCGAACACAGCCACCACAGGGGATTCTGGGACGGCGACGGTGAGAGCTGCAGGAGACCACAGACAGTGAGGGATTAAACCCGAGGCTTTGTTTAAACTATAAATGGTGCGTATTGAAATGCTGTATTTACGCGAATAAAAGAACAGCCTGGATTTTTCATGCAAATGTTAAAAAAAAAAAGTTTGCAGCATGAAGAGGAAGGATTATTATCCCCTGTTTAGACCCAGCGTTTTGATTGTGTCTGTTCCTGTGATTTTTTTTTTTACTTCTTGCCCGTGTTATTCACTTTTCATTGTTTCTGCGACGACACATTGGACTCGTTTGTAGCCGGTTGTGCTAAGCTAAGATAACCCGATAGTGGTTTGTAGTCTCCGTTTATTGTAATATAAATTATTGTACAGTGTTTAGTTGAATCTTGCTTCTTCCAGTGTTATTTAGTCAGTGTTAAGTGTGGCGGCGTGTCTAATGTGTCTTTATTTCTGTTATTGAGCTAATAAAAGCTTCTACTGTAGCACGTCTGTCTACACACCAGTATTTAACATTATATAGACGCACACGCGCCGCTGCATAAAGAACACGTGTTTCTGTTTATCTGTGATTGTTCCTGACTTGAAATTTGGACAAATGGAGGCTTATATTTATGCGCCAATTTGAAATCAGCGATTATAATCACCCGCCAAGTTTTTGAGCGCCAAAAATTCGAAAAAAGGGCTGCTTGCTTATATTCGCGTAAATACGGTAAATACATAAATACATTAAATCCAGAAATATTTTTTGATAACCTAGGGTAGTCAAACTACATGTTTTATCAACGTCGTATATTTTAATCTATTCAATAGTACATAATATATAAATCTATTAAATTGTGCATTATTCCTTTCAGCAAAAATTGCATTAATAAAAGACACATCAGTATCAGTGGTATTAATTCCAAAATGAATTAATTATTTATAATGCATGATTAATTAATTTACAATGCATCTATAAAATGTAGAAATATGGATGCATGAGGTGTTACTGATGTGTGTGTGTGTGTGTGTGTGTGTGTGTGTGATATTTGATTTAGCACAGCACTAATAAGATTATCACACCATTCATAAGCAGTATTTATCATCACCACGGATGCAAGAAGCAAACGAACCGTCTCCGTGACAAACAACAGAATCATTCACACGTGCGAAATCCATTCAAAACAACGGTGGAAATAACGCACGAGTCCTCAAACGCCCTCTCGCCGCGAAGTGTGTTGAGAATGTACACACACACCACTAGTCATGAGCCAGTGGTCCGCACTTCAATGGCCTTCTCTCTTTGCTTTGAATTAAAAAAAATAAAAGTACGTAGCCGAGCGAACCGTGTGAACTCAGGACAACGTTCTGCTCGTGTTGTGTCCTGCCGTACGTCATTTTAGGCAAAAAAAGCGAATTAAAAGTGACCCTGCGTCCCAGTCAGGAGAAGATCTGACGTCACGGAAAGATCAGGGATGCATCTGTCCTCACTGAGCAGCTCACACACACACACACACACCACACACACACACACACACACACACACACACACACACACACACAAATCAACCTCAATCTGTTTCCACCCAGGGGACGGCCACGCTCAGTGTGTGTGTGTGTGTGTGTGTGGTCCTTGTGCGTCTTAGGCAGGGGTGTAATGTACTTGAGTAAATGTACTTTGTTACTTTACTTAAGTATGTTTTTGGCTACTTCATACTTGCACTGAGTATCAAAAATAGAAGCAACTTTTACTCTCTACTCCACTACATTTATGATTGAGTAGCAGTACTTTTCACTCCACTACATTTGAACGAACACTTATCGTTACTCGTTACATTTTGATTTTGAAATACGAATGAGGTGTTTTACAAGCAGAATGTGTTTTACAAATATTATTATAGAATATTTAACTTTATATAATATATAACTTACTAATCAGAATTTTTTTTTATATCTACTTGCAAATTTAAGCGATTGAGACTGACTTTTGTTTCTTTTTATCTACTTTGTTCTACCATTTTTAAACAATGAGGTTAAATTCTGTTTCTGTATTAGAAAACAATAGTTTGTTTTCACATTTCATTTTTTTTGGGCCTATATTGAGTACGAATAAAATACTTCTTAATACTTACGTTATTTTAAAGTTGGATACTTTGCTACTTTGACTCAGGTCTTTTTGAAATTGGTGACTTGTTACTTGTATTGGAGTAGTTTTTACAGTAAGTATCTGTACTTTTACTCAAGTATGGCTGTCCGGTACTCTTTACACCCCTGGTAGTACAAATAGTGTATTTAACATGATAGTGTCGGAAAAAGTCAGAATTCCACAATTTTTTAAAAAATCTTTAAATCGAGTGTTTTTGTGTCCTAGCCACTGTCGCCTCTTGCCCTGCTCAATGACTAAAGTGTGTTTAATCATAGACTGGGAACACTGGGGAACTCATATCTGACTGGGAGAAGTGCTGGATAAATAGATTGTTTTAGATGCAGCGTGTTTGTGTTTCCTGATCTGTGATTGGTCGGCCATACAGGGCGTGTATCCTGCTTTCAGGTCCAGAGATGCTGAAATTGTGGCACAGAAATAACACAATGTCCCAAAACTGTCTTTATATGATGGTGATTGTAGGTGTCTAATTTTATTTAGACATATTAAACATTTGAATCTGGCCAAATTCGAGTGTTGCTCAGACCAAGTGCAAAAGTGGTGGCCAAAAACTACTTTATACGAGGTTTTTTTTTGCCCATTTTGATATTAAACGATGATTGACTGATCACACCCAGACAAAACAAAATTTAAAACAGTTTAAAAAACCTCAAAGTACAAGGACTGTACATATGTGTTTTGATCTCAGAGAAGTTTGCCTTGGCTTAGAGGTTTAGGAAAAAGAATGTGTAATAAACTGAAAGGTAAGCAATGAAAATAAAGGGAATCAAAATTCAAAAAAAGGAATCAAAAAAAAAAAACATACTTATTAAATAGTATCAATAATCCAGTCTGTACCTTTTGAAGTCTGTGATGATTGACTGTTCTTTTATATTTTTATTTAGTAAAAATAATTTCTATATTCACTGGTTTTCTGGGAGACTATTTGAAAAAACAAAACAAAAGGCATGTAATGTTTCTTCTACATGACCGATTGCCCAATAAAAATTGTGAAAAATTATGAATTGGATTATTGATACTATTAATATATATTTTTTTTATGTATTGCTCACACACATTAGAATTAGTGCAATAACCGTAGCACGAATCGATCCAGTAGATTTGACATCTTGGTTCAGTGGTACATATGTTGCATTTTGAAACGGTGTTAATAGCAAAAGCTTTGAAACTAAAGCACAAATCAAATAAGTAAATAAAGGCCCAATAGAAACGAACCCAAGACGCACAAACCGTGTAGCCACTAACTAAAATGGAAAGCAAGAGCAATGAAAAGAGCTCCAAATCCTCATTCAAACACTTTAAGTGTGAATCTGGCCCGTGTCTGCAGTGAATGCCAGGATTAGGAATTATATAAGGCGGCTGGAACATTCTAAATACCAGCGATGATTGATCCAGAACACTTTTAGCAAGAGCGGTGAGGACGATCTCCGAGTTGAATGTCGAGGAGACTGTGTGTGGAATAAGTTGCGCTAATTTGAATTTGCATGCACCACTTTGTGTTAACGTAACATCTGAGTCACGGCGAGGCGAAGGAAGAAAACAGGAAGGCGAGTGAAGAACCTGATCAAGTCATTAGGCCTCTGAGGAACGCCGTCTCTCGTCCCTGTGCTGCTTGTTTACATGTCCTCGTCGCTTTTTGTCGTTTGCTTCCTCACAGTTTTCTTAACGTAGACTCTGTAAACTGACCTTCATGCCCGTCCAGTTTCTCCTCTCACTGTCCTGTAACTCAGTTTCTGTTCTGGCTCAAAATTCCAAGCTCGAGATTTATTACTCAGACATGTGATGAAGCATTGAAGGTTCGTGTATTGTATGGTACGCAGAAGTGGGGAATAGAATGCTGGAGAGGGATCAGATGCTGGCGAGAAATGGTCCAAAAACTCACGAGAGAGCTCCAGAAACTCTGGAGAAGGATCAGACACTCACGAGAGAGCTCCAGAAACTCTTGAGAAGGATCAGACACTTACGAGAGAGCTCCAGAAACTCTTGAGAAGGATCAGACACTCACGAGAGAACTCCAGAAACTCTTGAACAGGATCAGACACTAGCGAGAGAGCTCCAGAAACTCACAAGAGGGATCAGACACTCACAAGAGAGCTCCAGAAACTCTTGAGAAGGATCAGACACTAGCGAGAGAGATCCAGAAACTCTTGAGAAGGATCAGACACTAGCGAGAGAGCTCCAGAAACTCACAAGAGGGATCAGACAATTGCAGGAGGGTCCAGAATCCAACAAGAAGGATCAGACACTCAAGATATTAACGCACAAGAAGGATCAGACACTCGCAAGAGAGGTCCGGAAACGTGCAAAGATCATCAAATAATGGTGCAAAAGTCTTTGTCCTTGTGGTCAATCTTAACGATGCACCTCACGGTTAAACACATCATAGATTCAACAAACATCACAGATTCAAAATGAGTGCTCAAGCAGGAGACCACGGTTTAACGGCAACTGTGGCCTAGCAGTGGAGATTTGGGACTGCAGAAGTTGGAATCCCGGACTTGTTGGTACCACAAATGAAGTGTTCTTGAGTTCTTTTTGAGTTCTTCCGGCTTCTCTCTTTGAATGGAGAAATGCTGAGCATTGTAAATCTCTCCACCATGTGACGATTAAGGGTTTAACATCACTGTTCTAGAAAAGACGTGTCACACATTCACCTCCAACGACAGCAGAGTCGGAGAGGTTTAATCCATCCGGTCCTCCTCTCTGAACCTGAAACATCACGTCAGGAGAGACCAGCAGATCTGCTCTTCAGCTCCACACGGCTACACACAGAAACCACGGAGAGCCAGCAGAGCAAATCAGAGAGGAGACCAGAAATGATCATGGCTGTCTTTAGATAGCGCTTAAGCTGTAGGAGACCTTGCTCAGAAGAGACATCTCCAGGGGACATCAATGCCTGAAGGAAGGTTTTAATGCTCGCAGGACTTTTCACAGCTCAGGAGACTCGATGGATAACATTAGGAGAGTTTCAGACAATAATTGTACCTGCTCAGAGGGAACAGAGAACCTGAAAAGTCTGCAATTAGATGTGACTACGTTTAGACGATGGAAAAGAACTCGGCAAAACCGGAAATACCGGAAAACCGGAAGTGCCGGAAAAAACGTAAGTGCGATTAATGGCGTAAATAAAATTTGACGCGATTAAACAAATTTCATTAATTGCATGAGTTAACGCGTTAACTTTGACAGCCCTATTATACAATTTAATCACGTCCAAAAATCTCAAAATGTCTTTGAGACAAATCTAAACTGTTTTGGTGACACTATACCAGCAGTTCTAGGCCCACTGCTGCTGCTGTGTGTGTGTGTGTGTGTGTGTGTGTGTGTGTGTGATCTGAAATTTCCATCACAATCTGGGCTCAAATAATGTTTTTTTAATACCGTCCCTACAAGGCCCTATAAGCTTGTGGGGACCTCTGGCTTAGCTGTGTGTGTAAAAGTGGGGCCCCAACTGCTAGATATTATACTAATGTTGGGCCATTTAGTCACTTGTTTTTTTTCTTTTTTTTTTTTTTTTTTTTTTTCTTTTTTTTTCTTTTTCTTTTTTTTTTTTTTCTTTTTTTTCTGGGGCCTTTGGTGTGCCCAAAACTTTGAAGGCTGTTGAGGTGTGTGTGTGTTGTGTGTGTGTGTGGTTCAGACATTGCATTACAATCAGTCTTAAATTCTATGTTTTTATTGTAATGTCCCCATAAGCTTGCGCGGACCTGTGGTTTAGCTGTGTGTAGAGACATTTAGGTCAAAGTGGGGCCCCAACTGATCGATTTTATACTAATTTTGGGCCATATAGTGACTTGCGGGGACCTTTAGCTGGGCCCAACAACTTTGAAGGCCTGTTTGAGGTGTGTGTGTGTGTGTGTGTGTGTGTGTGTGTGTGTGTGTGTTCAGACCTTGGCATTACAATCCAATCTTAAATTCTACGTTTTTATAGCAACGTCCCCATAAGCTTGTGGGGACCTGTGGCTTAACTGTCTGTGTACAGGCTTGTAGGTCAAATTGGGGTCCCAAATGCTAGGTTTTATACTAACTGTTAATACTAACATAGGGCCCTATGGTCACTTGTGGGGACCCGTGTATGTGTGTGTGTGTGTGTTCAGACATTTGCATTACAATCCAATCTTAAATTCTACGTTTTTATAGCAACGTCCCCATAAGCTGTGTGTGTACAGGCATGTAGGTCAAAGTGGGGTCCCAAATGCTAGGTTTTATACTAACTGTTAATACTAACATAGGGCCCTATGGCCACTTGTGGGGGACCCGTGTGTGTGTGTGTGTGTGCGTGCACTTAAATCACTACGTTTGTTAAAATAATCAAACAAAAATGTACCATCTTTTCATCTTTTCCCGGTAACTCTTGAGAATCAGTTATGTTCTTACAAAGGCTCTATGGTCGCCATAAATAGTCAAAGCATAGGGAGGTTAAATGTCAAAGCTCAATAACAGAAAGTCCAGGCGATCTTCACCAACAACACACTCTTCAGACCAATATCATCTCCAGCAAATGTCAAAAGCCAGTCAACACACAGGGAGAGAACTCACACCACACAAACAGACAAAGCTTCAAACAGCCTCGCTCAATATCATCGAGAAACACGGTGCTCAATATCTACCTGTGGAGAGACACGCAGGTTCATTTTAAAAAGCTCGATAAGAGACTCCAGCTTTATCGGACTTCCATCAGTTCAGCTCGAAACTCCAAAGCTCAAATTATTCACACGCAGACGCAAAACAGATTCAGACGAGAGATTGCTCGTGGGGCACAAACAAATGTTATTTACAAACACGCATACACACACACACACAGAGGAAAACACACACACACACACATAGAGGGGAAACACACTCACAGAGGAAAACACACCCACAGAGGTACACACAAGCGGACCAAACACACACACACACACACACACACTTTATTGGCTTCATTTTGGCGACCCAAGTACTAGAGGAAAACATGTTTAACTGCGTTTCTTAAAAACAAATGATTCATTGTCGCCACCCAGTGTCCAAAGTGAAACATTACACCAGCAAAAGAAACTGCTTTTTTTAATATTAAAGCATACATGTAATCACTTCTTAAGTTATGTAATAATAAAATATTACTATTACTAATAGTAAAAATATTACCATTATTGTTTGTATTAAATAAAGTTAATTAATTTGCAATATAATAGTATTATTATTTTTATGAAAGAAAGAAAGTGAG
>CM051499.1:24455825-24470964 GCA_028031935.1 Paedocypris micromegethes
AAAAAAAAAACCCTCCCATGATTCATTTGTAGGCGTGACGTGGCGCACGTCGGGTACGTTGTGGCACTCAGACAAATAGGGTTCAAATCCTGCTTGTCTTTTTACGATTCACTTATGCCTTATTACTGCTGTCACTGCGGTCCGTCCATTAAATAAAAGAGCCATAAAAACTCACACGCCGTTCATGTATTATGCATACGTCTGTAAAACAAAAAAAAGGGCGTCTGGATTCAGGCTTATTCTGTATTCTATAATAAGTGCGAAACCGAGGAGTGTAAAACAGGCCCAAGACCGCAGACCGAGTGTTTTACACGAGGATCTGTAAAGAAGTTTTTAACCCTTTACTGCTGGCTACCAGACGGTAAACTTTAAACTTTTTTTTTTTCGATTCATTGTAATAATTATAATAAAGATATAAAATATATATATATATATTATATTTTTAAATGTTATTTTAAACGTATCACCAGAAGATACATTGTGTAATAAAGGAAAGGGTTAAAATTTCAATCACAAAACTTTACCACGCCACATTCAAGCAACCCACCAGACAAACCTTCTCTTAGAAATTTGAGCAAAAATGTTACTGTTCTCCCCCCTAGACCTCAACAACTAGGGTTTTATAAAAATCGGAAAAAAAATCAATTTTTCTAAATTTGGAGCGGCTCCCCTAGTGGCCACTGCTGTGGAAAAGCAATGGAGCAGATAATTGCTGCCACCTGGTGATCAAATGATGTATTACAAGTGTAAGTTTGAATTGATCAAGTTTTTTGAAAAATAATTTTAATTTAAGGCCCTGTAATCTGACAATATCACTTTAGAAATACTACTGCGTTTGGTGCAATACAAGTAAGAAAAGCGCACAGAATAAAAATGTAAGTTTTTGTAAAATGTAATGTTTGAGAGCGATGCATTTGATCTTTGCAAGTCTATTGCTAATAATCATAAATCAATATATCTGCTGAGGTACTAGACAGTTTACAGCCCAAATTAAGAGAAATTAGATTTAAAACATTACCTGTTTATTTTTGTATTATTTTAGTCATCAGTAGTTTTACTTTTTAGATTTACTTTTTTATGGGAATATGTTATATCGCACGCAATATCGTTATCGCAATGTTCAACAGCAATATCACATATCGCACATTTATTCAATATCGTGCAGCTCTAGTTAAGATGTTGTAGAACACATCACCTACCGTGAGAGTGAACAGCCAGAAGAACACACAGCAGGAGAGCCAACATGACGAGTGTGTGTGTGTGTGTGTGTGTGTGTGTGTGTGTGTGTGTGTGAACAATTAATCACACATCACAGGATGCTGACAGATAAAAAAAAAACTTTGGGATTCAATTAATTATGTGTTTGTGTAATCACTAGCAGTTTTCACACTGACCACAGGGGGCGCTGCAGCACAACAATTCATTAATTAATCACTAATTTTTTTGGGGGGGGGTATCAAACTGTTAAACATTTTAACATTGTGACAAAATACACACAGAAAACACAAAGGAGGCATACAATCAGCATCTTTCAGTGAGTATTAACACAAAAGAAAAGGGTAGATGACAAATATGAGCCATTTTTATAGACCGAACATGAACAATGTTTTAACTGATATCATATTAATCGGCAAATATATTGCAATTCAGTGCAAACAAGTGACTATTGCTATACAAGATTGCTATTGGAATTATTAAAAAAAAGAAATAAAATACTGTTACTGAATATTTAGTTAAGCTTGATTTAAAGCCGGGTGTTTGTTATAGTGCTTGTGTATATATACTTTTATGTATAATTCATATATTTGCACACTTCTGAATTTTTAAATTGTTGTGCTTTAAGATTGAAGGTGTGTGTGTGTGTGTGTGTGAAGGGAATATTCCAGATTTATACATATTCTATATCATACACATATTTTATTACATATATATATATATATATATATTTGTATAGGAGCGTTCCAGCTGCAGTGAGATGTTTTGTTGTGTATCGTTCAGAATGAAAGAGAAGAAATGAATTTCTGACTCGAAAAACACCAGTTGTACGTGATCAATCTTCTGAGAGACGAGCGTGTGTTTTAAACCTTCAAGCTGGTTTATGTTCTGCTTCCTGTGAAGCTCTTTAAACCCTCCACAGCCTTTTCTCATTTCCTCTTTCTCTCCACTTTGCCTTTACTACTCATCTCTCATCTTTTCTGTTCAAGTGTTTACTTTGATTAACATTGCAATTTCATAGTATATTTGATTTTAATTTTACTTGAGGTATTCTATCTTCAGATTGTGATTCGCTGTACAGTTTGTGCTTTAAAAAGCCCCTCCTCTATTTCATCATCGATTACATATATTATTCATTCTCTTCGATGACACGCCTCCTCTGAGTGACATCACCTTCCGGTTTAGTCACAGTAGCCCCTCCCCCTGACATGGATTGCCAGTTTCTGTGACTCAAGTCACTTTGTTGATTAAGTTGACTTATGTCATTTTACTTCAACTTTAAAAGTAGTTCAACAGCTTTAACGCTTCTCTAATCTTTCCAGTTTCAGTTCTGGACGAGTGTGAGACGGTGTTGGTCACTGGTCATGTGGGTTTTTTATAATTTACATGCTTAATTTATGGAGGGATGGATGGATGGAATAGATATATGGAATATATTGATGGATGGATGGATGGATGGATGAATGGATGGAATAGATGGATGGATCAGATAGATAGATAAATGTTATATGTACAAATCTATGTATGTGCGTACGTGATAGATAGATAGATAGATAGATAGATAGATAGATAGATAGATAGATAGATAGATAGATAGATAGAGAGATAGATAGAGAGATAGATAGATCTAGGATTTAGAAATTTCGGAAACTCCTGCAATTGTGAACAAAAAGTGCAAAAAATTCAAGTTTTCTAGAGTGACGAGAAGTGGAAAAAAGAGAACCAGATTGAAAAAAAAAGAAAAGTGTTGGTCAGTGGTCATGTGGGTCATGTGACTGTACGCCGTGTAATACGAGACTGTCATTTCTCAGCTATGCCTCTATCATAATCATACGCCATTCCTGCCCTCGGAAAGAAAAAAAAGAAAAGGAAAAGTGGTCACCAACATGGCGGCTTCTCTCTTCTAAACGGGGACGAGACTTCCTCTGGAATATATAATGCTCGTCTAATAGACTGTATAGTGCATGTTCTAGTGCTGTACACTGCTATATAACCTTCAGTTTCTTATTCTTCCTCTGGTTCCTCGTTGAATCATCTCACAGTCCCAGACTGTTTGCTTTGGCCTGCAACACTTCATCCCTCGTTTCCATAAAACACAGACAAAAATGTGTGTTATCTTCTTCACCACAGCTGAAAGTTACACTGTGTTTCTGAACGCGGTGTTTACAGTGTAGTTTAAAAGCAATGTGCTGAAATGAAATAACACACTAACAGGTTTATGTATGTAGTATGTTTACAGATATAAAGTAGAGGTAGAAGTAAAGTAAAGATATGTATTGCCTTATATATGTGAAGTTAAAAGTGGTATTTATATGAAATTGAATGTATATTTAAACACTCATTTATAAATGACACAAACGCACATAAATAACACAGCAACATACCTTACACAGCAATTTTTAAACTTTTGTTCAATAACTTAGCACACGTTTTTGTCAACATGTCCTTATGTTAAAAAGTTGCAATAGGATAAATATCAAAAATGTTGTGTGTGTGTTAACTTTGATTAACTGCATCATTTCAGACCTTATAAGCTCATCATCAGCTTTTCAAACAATCCGAGGTTCACACAATCTCAGATATAATAATTGAGGCTCTGGATCATACTGAAAATTATTATAATTATAATCCCACGACATGATATATTATTATTTTTTTTTATAACCTGATGCTGAGTGACCACCAGATGGGTGTGGCGGCTTCAGGCACATCAGCCACTTAAAACAGTCACGTGACACAGTCGGGCTGCTCGGATGGAACCGTTTCTATATCGGAAATGGATCGTGATCACCAATTATTTAGATACACGTGATCTATTTATTATTTCGTTCATGTTTTTAAACTGATTTGCATGTCTGTGTTGTCTTATAAGTGAAGTGAAGTGAACACACAAACACATCCTTTTACAGCATTTTACATGTGTGTGTGTGTGTGTGTGTGTGTGTGTTTGTGTTTAGTTTTTTTTGTTCTTTTTCTTTTTCTAGACCACTCCCACCCTTTCATTGATTCACATTTTCCTTTCGCATCGCTTTCACGTTTCCACAAGTGTGCACGTCTTCCACCGCTTTTCCCACTTTGCCAGTGTTTTCCGTGTGAAGCTGATAAACACTCAATCGATCAAATATCGCAAGACGCGTTTAATGAACTTACCATCCCAGTCAGAAGTTTGATCCAGACAAAGCGCGGGTCATCCGAATCACAGCCGAAGAAACGTCACGTCCCGTCCCGTCATGTCCACGCGATGGTCTCTGAGGTGTGAGTCTCAGAAACACGCGTGATTTATCCGCTCGTGGAAATCAAAATAGCGTTGAGGTGGTTTTGCTTCGGTGGGGAAGTGAAGCCACGCCCACACCCTTCTTGCTCCCGCCCCAGTCTGGTGACGTCACCGCCAGCGGTTCTGCGGCTGGATTTTAACCGTTTTCTGTGCTGAGTTGGCACGAGGTAACGGGAAACCCTTTATTATATTAAAATTACATCGAGGTTGATAAATCACCAATTGTGGGGATGAATGGAGTAGATATAGTGTTAGTCACAGGAATCAAGAAACGAGTTTATAAAACAATTTTAAACATTTTGGTCTGATAGTAAACAAGTATTTTTCCCTGAACTGTAATTGTTTTTATGGAAAATAAAACCGAGCAGTTGGAGAGTTGAGTGCTTGACAAAATACATGTGTTTTTAGAATAGACAGAAGCAGAATGTACGATTTGCTGGCTGCCTTATGTTAATGCAAAAACTACTTTATTGAAATGATTTAACGGTTTAATTGTTTGTTTTATATTATATATTTTCTATTTTTTTTTTTTGTTCTATCGTTTATTTCCGCGTTCTTGGAGTGACTGCAGCAATCATTCTTACATTATACTATTTAGCATGTTTGACTTTTGTTTTCTTTTTGGACGACGCTTTGTCTGACGTCACATCCGGCAACAGCTGTTGACAAAGCGCAGTTTAAAGGTTTTCTACTGCGCTTCGAGGCGTATTAAAACTGGTAAGATTTTAAGTTTCATCGATGTAGCAGTGCCATTGCTTTTTCACAATGATTTACGGCATTTCAAGTCGTTTGTCGATCGCTCGGTGCTTCTCACTCGCGTTGTTTTTATTATGGACACGCGCACATTTGTGAATCTCTCATTAACGCCACCGTCTTGATTAAAGCCACTCGTCCATTGTTGCTATAATATAATTGTAAGGTACTTGAGTAAATGTAGTTCGTTACTTTACTTAAGTATGTTTTTGGCTACTTCGTACTTGCACTGAGTATCAGAAATATAAGCAACTTTTACTCTCTACTCCACTGCATTTGTGATTGAGTAGCAGTACTTTTCACTCCACTACATTTGAATTGACACTTATCGTTACTTAGAGGCTTGAATGTTTACCAGGGTTTTATGTCAAATTTTACCAGAATGTTCTTTATTTACTTTTTTTTTTTTTTTTACCATTTTTGAAACATGGAGGTGTTGAATTACGTTTTTGTAAAACCTCATTAATAGAGTTTTTTGACATTTTTTTGTTTTTTTAGCCTAAATTCAGTATGAGTATAATACTTACGTTCTTTTATAATCCGATACTTTGCTACTTTGACTCAAGTCTTTTTATAGTGGTGACTTTTTACTTGTATTGGAGTGACTTGTACTCAAGTAGGGTTGTCTGGTACTCTTTACACCTCTGAATTTCTTTTCTTCAGGACATGGAGAGCTCGGCGTGGCATCTCTCGGTAAAAGTCACCAATCAGCCGAAGTCCGTCTTTCAGTTTCCGGAGGCGGAGCCGGGTGACGTTCCTCCGGGCGGGTACCAGGTCTCCACCCTCAAGCAGCTGATCTCCGCCCAGCTCTCGGACCGCCTGCCCGACCCGGAGCTCATAGGTCTGCTGCGCATCACTGCCCCTCTACTCACAGAGAGGACCGGACAGCCATACTTGAGTAAAAGTACAGATACTTGCTGTAAAAACGACTCCATTAGAAGTAACAAGTCACCAATTTCAAAAAGACTTGAGTCAAAGTAGCTACGTATCCAATTTTAAAAGAACTTGAGTATTAAGAAGTATTTTACTCTTACTCAATATAGGCAAAAAAAAAAGAAACGTGAAAACAAACTCTATTGTTTTCTAATAGATAAACTGAATTTAACCTCAATTTAACATAATTCAAGTAAGAAAGTACACTTACTCAAGTACTTCACTCTTCTTCAGATTTTGTGCACTGCGGCTGCATCCTGAAGGACGAGCTGACGTTAGACTCGTACGGCATCAAGTGCGGATCCACGCTTCACATTATTAAGAAGACGTGGCCGGAGCCCGAGATCAAACCTGGTACGTTTGCAGGACATACAGAAGATTCACCGTTTATTTCATCCATACGTTCATTTCTAAGTCCACGTATCAAATCACTTTTCACCTCCCTTGAATGTAGTTCACTTCATCATTCCTGTTCTCTTTTATTAATGCTACATGGTTTACTATGCCACAGTGATGGTGTCTCAATAGTGTTACAGTGTTTGTTCCGTGCTTGAAAAAACAAAAGAAAACATTTTTTTTGAATAGACCGTTAGAAATAAAAAAAAGTGTATGATGTGATTGTTTGTTTGCTGGCGGCCTAGTGGTAATACAAAATCTAGAATATTTAACTGGATGGACGATGGACATTTTTCTTTTAACTGACTCTTGTTTCTAATTTTTGAACACGGATAAAAAAAAGTGACATTTTTCTTCTTAAAAGACGTTTTTTTTCTTCCAATTCGCATAGCAACTTTGCATTGGTTTCAAACTAAGAAAAGCGCTATACTGTATAAATTAACTTGAACTATTAAGTCTAGTTTATTTGATTGATTACCTGGCACATTGGCAGGACTACCGTACAATACTACGTTTTACTGTTTGTTTCGTCCATACATTAATTTCGTAGTCCACATATTTTAATACGTTTATCTAACGTAATACTTTTTGAAAATCATTCTTCTGTTTTATCATTGCTACATTGTTTAGTATGAGAGAAAGAGATTGTCTCTGTAGCGTTAAGCAAAGTTTGCAACACTTTCCTTTTTGGTTCTAATCAGAGAATAATAAAACTACAGTCTCACTGTGTTTGTACAATGACAATATAAAGTACGTTGGTAATGAAGTTGTTTTAATGTGTAGTTAACCATAATCCTCCTGTGTTCTGGGTCTAATTTACCTGCTTTAAAAGTATTTTAAAAATACTTTAAAGTATTTTTTTTCCACTTTGAAACTTCTCCTGTCTTTTTTGGTGTAGTCAACATATACGTGAACTGAATCATTATATTTTTTATGTCGCACCATGCTACATGTTTATATTACAAAGATACTGTGTGTGTGTGTGTGTGTTATGTCTCATTGTTGCAAACACATATTTGTAACGCCGCTACATGTTTGTGTTACAAAGATAATGTTCGGGTCAGTTTGACCCTTCAGTCAAAAAAGAAGCTAAAAAGAGTCCGAATGATCAGATATTTAGAACCGTGTAGAAGTTTCAAATTGAAAGAATACTCAAGTTTTTTTTTTTTAATTTTAAAAGTTTTAACACTGGTCTATTTGACCCGAACATAAGGGTTAAGCTACATACTGTATGTTTTAATGTACGTCTCTTCAGCTACTAAACTGTATCTATTAATGTGTAGTTGTTTAGCTCTACTGTATGTGTGTGTGTGTGTGTGTGTGTGTGTGTACAGAGCCAGTGAACCGGTCAGCGGCCTCCAGAGAATTCCGAACCCTTCAGGCGGCTTTACGCTCCAACACGGCGTACAGAGATGCGGTAAAGAGAGAATCTCGTCTGCTCTAGGATCTCCGCCTTAATGTCTCTGTGTGGTGAAGGTGTTTAAGATGCTGAGCAGTAAGGAATCTCTGGAGCAGCTGGTGGTGGCCTCGCCCGGACTCAGCTCCGACCCCGTGGGATTAGGCACGTGGCTCTCAGGGACGGAAGGATGGAGGGATGACTCTCTTCTCTCTCTTACAGGCGTCCTTCAGGATAAAGATCTGTTTGTGCAGTTCACAGACCCAAACCTGCTGGACATGTGAGTTTGTTCAACTTGGGCTGCGCGGTATAGCGGTATTAATGTGAATAGCGGTATTGAGATGCCTGTCTGTGCCGTCATTTATAGGTGTCAGTTACAACTTGTAACGAAACTAATGTGTAATACTGTATTAAGGTGTTTATATACTTATATACAAATCTAATTCATGAATTATCACGGTATCCACGCTATTACAAAATCCATATCGCGGCACATCTCAATACCGCTATTCAGGTTAATACCGCTATACCGCGCAGCGCTACATCACTGTTTACTGACTTTACTGACTGTTCATGTCACATGTTTGGCATACAATTGTTCTTAAACTGCTGTTAATGTTTATTCAGTTGATTTAAAATATTTTACTACAGTATTTGGTTCAGAATCTTTTTTTTTTTCTAGATTTTCCTCCTTTAAAATTGGCTGCGTCTCATATGGCGTAAAATACGGTATATAGTCATTGAAGCTAAGATGGCGTAAAAAATCAAACAAATAAATAAATGCATGTATAGGTTTTAAACACTGTCGTCTGGATTGACAGACTGATCAGATCTCACCCAGCGCTGGTCAACGCCATCATCCTCGTCCTTCACTCGGTGACCAGCAGCATGTCTTCTTCATCCGCCTCCACCTCCTCTCAGAACGTGATGGGCAGCTCGTACGGCGACATGCCAGGTACAGTAGATGCTCTGCGGGGTCACGGGGTCAATCTGAGGCGTCTGTGGTGTGACAGGAGGCTTCATGTTCGAGGGCATGTCTGATGAAGACGAGGAAGACCAGTCTGTGAGTCTCGCTCATCACGCTCCACTAGTTCATGATAAACCAGCAACGTCTTTAAAATAAAGAGTCGGAAAAGCCACAGTCACTTTGACAAGCTGACACGATTGGAACACGACGAGAATTAGAGGAACAATATTCACTGTCAAAAAACTCAAAAAAGCAAAACAGTAATGCAGATATTTTTCTAAAATTAAATCAAACCATAAAAATATAATCAGATTATTAGTTGCATCATTAACCGATGCCTATTTTTTCTTTGTATGTAAAGCATTTTTTTTTTTTTTTTTTTTTTACAAATAAGGCACAAGCATTTATATATATTTATATATAAAAATGAAAATGCCAAAAAATGCCAAGTAAAAAAATATTTACAAAAATTCCCCAAAGTGTACTCAAGTACTTTACACCTCGATGCAAAAATACTCACGTTTTTACCATTTTATTTAAATTCACCAGGCAAGCAGAGCTGGCTCCTCCCACCACCTCCGAGCCATCGGGTCCCGGCCAATCACACTGGGCCACAGCGGCGCCACGGGGCCACGCCCCATCACTCAGAGCGAACTGGCCTCCGCTTTAGCTCTAGCCAGCACGCCGGAGGGCACCGCCCCCACGACCACGCCCAGCTCCCAGGTCAGCACTGCTGTCAATCATTAGACCCTTTCACACAGCAATGCCGGTAAAATGTCTCGCTTTCTTTCTCGCGCAGAATCTTGTGAAACAGTGAAACCATGATTTCCAAACGAAAACAGACTTTGATCAAAATAAAACAAACAGATTTTCTCGCGCGCGTCTTTAAAACTAAAACAGCCTAAAACAGGTAGTTGTAAGTTACAACTTGTAACGAAACTAATGTGTAATACTGTATTAAGGTGTTTATATACTTATATAAAAATCTAATTCATGAATTATCACGGTATTGCAAAATCCATATCGCGGCACATCTCAATACCGCTATTCAGGTTAATTCCGCTATACCGCCCAGCGCTATATAGCGGTATTTTTGCCGGGACTGTCTGTATGTGTAAAGGGGCGTGTCATGTGCAGGACGTGGAGGCGGGATCTTCAGGAGGGGCGGTGATCAGCAGCTTCCTCAGTCAGGCGCTACAGCAGGCCCTGCAGGCCTCGGGCGTCGGCTCGCTACAGGTGACTCCGCCCCCTGCCCCGCCCTCGGCTCCAGGATGAGCGTCAGGTGTGTTGTGGTTTCAGGGTCGCTGGCAGGCGCAGATGCAGCAGCTGAGGGACATGGGCATCCAGGACGAGGAACTGGCTCTACGTGCCCTCTCAGCCACAGACGGAGACCTGCAGGCGGCGCTGGAGCTCATCTTCGCTGGCAGAAGAGCCATGTAGACACGCTTAGTGACGCTTGTGCTCAGTGGATTTGTTTACGTTACAAAAACTTGGGGAAAATAATAATAAATGAATAAAATAACGTTTTTTATTGGGGGAATAACGCGTTATCTGTTGATTCGAATCCATAAAGCGATCGGGAAAAGGAAAAACGATCAAATTATGAAAGTGTGCAACAACGTTCTCTGTATCAATAAAGGACTATAAATAGTGTTTCCTATACGGAGAACAAATGTGTTCGTGAAACATTGTTTTAATATATTTAAGTAGATTTTTTCAAAATGCATATATCCAAAATAAGTGACATTTTAAACGTGTTTTTAACAAATGCATGTTCACAGTTTCATATAAAACCTAAAGCAGACAAAGATTGAAATATGTGAACAATATTTTTCTAAAAACAACTATACTTCCATGTATTTAAATAATATTCAGCCGAATAGTAGAAACCAAATATGTTACGACCTGCAGGCGGCGCTGGAGATCATCTTCACTGGGAGAAGAGGGATGTAGAGACGCTTGAAGACGCTTGTGGTCTTTGGATTTGTTTACGTTACAAAAACTGAATTAAAATAAAGTAAATCGAATAAAAGTAAAATAAATCGAATCTGTTGATTCGAATCCGTAAAGCAATCGGGTGCACAAATTAGAAAAAGGAAAAACGAGCAAATTATGAAAGTGTGCAACAACGTTCTCTGTATCAATAAAGGACGATAAATAGTTCCCTATACGCGGAAGAAATGCGTCTGTGAAACATTGTTTTAATATAATATATTTTTTTGGGTGTCGTAATATTTCAACCTATCTATAGTGTGATTTGACATTTCGAATATTTATTCTGTTTTATTTAAGTGTGCAATACTGTCAAAGTTGACATTGTGTATTTTACACTGTAAATGTTAAAGACTGAGTTTTTTATATTTAGTCCTCCGTCACTAATTCTTTTAATAAAATGTGATTAACGGCGCGTCTGGAGGTCGATATAGTGAGCGCTGATTGGCTACTAGGTGTCGCTGTAGGACCGCAGGTGAGTCGATACTGACGTTAGTTGTAAAACGAATATTAAAAATCAACATGAGCGTTTTTAAATTAAAGGACCTTGAACGAGGGGAAAAGACGTGCAGACACGTGCAACGATCAAGCAATTTATGCGAGGTGTGATTGTTTTTGTTCTCTCCTTTTGGCGTGATTATTGTGTAATATCGTTGCGTTTGGACACGTGCGATTGAAAGGGAGTTTAAAACGAGAATATCCGCTGCGGCTCGAGGCTGAACACTTGAAGATAATCGCCGTGTGTAGTAATAAGAGCTTTTAGTCAGGATCGTATTGTCAGCCTGACAAAAGCGCCTGATGAGTCTGTTGAGGGTCGTGTTGTTTCCCGCGCGCGGGCTTTGTGAGGGAAAAGCTGAGGCGGACAAACGCGCTAATTGCTCCTTTCACTTCTTCAGGGCTGTTTGGGACTCAGATCTCGTCTTTTGTTCAGGTTGGTCGTGAAAAGACAGCTGCTCTCATCTCCGACAAACGGAAGATAAAAATCCCTCAAACAACAGATCTAAAACAGCTGTAAATAAAGCAGATGCGGGTTTGGACAGGATGAATAAGGATTGAAAGTGTCTGCGGTTCCACTTGTGCGAACGAACATTTTTTTTTCTGTGAGGTAATAGAAGTGTTTTTTCTAGTCATTCTTAATCTTAAATTTTCTTCGGCGACCTCGAAGGGACATGGAAGAAAAAAAATGTAAGTTTTGTTCTCCAAATAAATGTAATTTTCTTTACTTTTGCTATACATTTTCCATAACTTTATTATCTTGGAGGCAAAAGTGATCTAATCCTAATAGGGTGAACACTTTTAATACCCAAAAACAAAGGGACGCATACGGCAGGGGGTGGGGCGATTTGGGTGGGCGGGGCAATGGGGGCGGGGTGACAACGACATCGCTTTGTAATACAATGATCACAATGTAAAATGTGTTTTCAGGAAAGTATGAACACCGAAACATGTCTTTAATACAGTCAGTCCTTCTCTTCTACAGCTCTACAGACGTCTCTAATGATAATCGTATTTCATTGGGGGGCTAAAATATATTTTTTTTTTGCAGTAACATCTATCCAATCACGGAAACAGCACATGCATTAATTAGCTACAAACATTCGTTAGTGAAGATTTCATAGCTTTTTTCTAAATTAAAAATATAGAAAAATTTTCTTCACACATGGCCATTATGTTGTGTGTATATACAAACAGATACAGTTTATATTTATATATATATATATATATATATATATATATAAACGTAAGTTAAAAAATATTAATATATATATATTTATAAATATTACACAATCCAAAGTAGTATGAAAATGTATGAAAAATAAAACGCGTGAGGGAAAATGAATACATTTCATTGTCATTGTTCATACATTTCATAACTTTATAAAATTCAAAAAACTGGTCCTGTATTGATTCAAAAGGCCTGAACTCCTCCGCCGCTACTAGCAGCTGTATCATTGACATGATGTTTGGTGTTTCTCCTACACCATTAAATAACTGCTTGATGAGCAATTATTTTAAAACGCGGTAATTGCATTTCGTGTGTGTGTGTGTGTGTGTGTGTGTGTGTGTGTGAGTTCAAGTACCGAGGCTGTAAAAAGCTTCTCTATTTGCATCCACAGTTGCTGGACACCCTCAGTCAGAGGAACATCATCAGCCTTCAGTGGCTCATAAAGCTGAGTTAGTTCATGCTGGCGAGGAGACCGAGTTACTGACGCTCACACAACACACAAACACACAAAGCACAATTACAGTGATGGTTGTAGGCTTGGGGTGAATTGTGTAAAATGCCTAAAACATTGAGTAACACAAAACAATGGAGGTGAATCCGTTTACACTCCTGATGAATCTGTTGATTCCAATCCATTTAGTTATCAGGTGCACGATTTAGAAAATGGAAAAACGAGGAAAAGGCAACACATTGATGTTTCAAATATATATAAATGTTTTTTTTTTTTGTTTGTTTCACATTGCTAAATGTTCCATATTACGACTTTTTAAGCGGATCGAGGAATATTTAAGAGCAACAAAATCAAAATGTATTTTTAAAATAATCTTTTTTGTTTTAAAATGTATCAACGTACCAAAAACGGATTTGTTTGGGATATTTCTAAAGTAGCTGAAATGAACCAAACTGAGAAACTGATGCTCAGGCGAATAAACTTTATTAGTCGGAATTTCCGAGCCTCTACGTTCGCAAACAATACATTCATTATTTACATTTGGCGGAGAGGAACTGTACAGACATGACCAAATACACAACTCATCGCCAACACACGCCAGGAAATACTGAGCACGCCAGTGTGAGAAACCACAAAAACCAGAATCCAAAGGAAACCAAAGACACGACTGATGCTGAAAGAGACAGAAAACACACAGAAACCTCCAGCAGATTGAATCCAAACCGATAACTAACTTTCTTGGGTCGTGGAGAACGTAGAACTGAGAGTTACGCTCATTTCTGGTTTTTAATATCAGACTTAATTAACATGAGAGTCGGAGGAATGAAAATCAGAACGGAGCGTGACGTTTAATTCGAGATCTTGGTATTAAAGTGACGGTTTAAATCTAAACGTTTCTGTGTCATAGACGGAGAGATGAGAGGAACGAGTGAGTGTCGCCTTAGTTTAAATATGAGAGGGATGGAGAGGGAGGGATAGAGAAGGGACAGAATAAATAAGAAAACGAGTGTGAGATGGAAAAGTAGAGAAGAAGAAAAAGACAGAGTGACTATGATAAAGAACATCTTTTTTGAAAAACATATGGAGTAAGAGAAAGAGTGTGTGAAAGAGAGATTGAGAAAGAGACAAATAAGTGAGACACAGTGAGAGAAAGTGGAAAGATAAACAGGGAAAGGAGGAAAGATAAGGTGTGAAAAAGACAAAGAAGAGAAAGAATCTTTGCATTCTTCTTGGTAAAAACAACGAAGAAAGTTCGTACCACGATTGCGCAAAAACCGCGTGGATTTAACGAGCATGCGCGCACACACCTGCGGAACGACAGCCAGCAGATACACACGGCCTCTGATTGGCTGAATCCGGCTCTGAACGGTTTCCATGGCGACAACCAAACAAAAGGAAGGTGATTCGCACAGGAGCGAGCGAGCGATGACATCATCCGTCATAATAAGTTAGAACGCTTTTCTGACTGACACACACACACACACACACACACATCTGATCTTACAGCAGAAGGCGGTTGGGTACCGTATGGATGGATGGCGGATGGAGGGATGAGGCTGGTTTTCTGAGGTAGACAGACACTCCTTTCACTCTCATCAGTGACTCGGCTGTGGAATAAAGTGACGTTTAAATTAAAAGCTCTCTCTCTTCACGGCGTGCACTACGCAGTGCGCACTACATTATCCTGTCCAAGTGCACTTCAACAGCTTCACACAAGCCCATTATTTTCCTCCTTTTCTTATTTTCCTCCTGTTTTCCGTTTGTGTTTGTCTCCCGTTCTTGATGACTTTCTAGTCGCTGTTTGTGTGTGAAGGTCCAACTGAAAATTGCTCGATGGAAATACAGTTTCACTCTCGACGTTGACTTCTTCCGGGAGTTTGAAGAGGTTCGTCATGAAGACGGTTGTCCGTGTATTCAAAAGGTGTCAGAGAGGGATAGAGAGAGAAAGAGACTAACAGATTGAAAGAGAAAGAGAGTGATGCACAGAGAGAGAGAGACAGAGAGTCAGAAAACTGGAGAGAAAGAGAGAGAGAGAG
>CM051499.1:24473032-24483245 GCA_028031935.1 Paedocypris micromegethes
GTGTGTGAGTGTGTGTGTGTGAGTGTGTGTGTGTGTGAGTGTGTGTGTGTGCGTGTGCGTGTGTGTGATCATCACAAAAGAACCTGCTAAAAGCCTCTGAAAGCTAAAGTGTCGGCCATTAATCCGCCGCTAAAAGCTCAAGCGCATCAATATGGAAATTTCCGGGATAAACGATCGCTGCTCTTATTCCTTTTTGGGATTTTGCGTCAGGACACAAAGGGAAAAAATCACAGCGATGATGATCTGAACGGGACAATGCTGCTATTGTCGATCGCTCTCTCTCTCTCTCTCTCTCTCTCTCTCTCTTCTAATCTCACTGTCACGTTCACTTTATAGATTTGAGAAAATAATTGCACGTAATAATTGATTTCCTCTCTAAACAAAAAAACCTCTCGCGTGTGAAAACAATAGCGTGAAGACCCCTACAGGTGAATAACTACTTGATGTTGTCGGAGACGTTGTGACAAACCTACTGTGTTCCTGATTTAATGGATTGATGGAGGGATGGATGGATGGAAGGATGGATAGATACATGATTTAATCCTCCTGTTCTGTTCGTTTCAGAGGAGCATCGATAATGTTCGCGGGACAATTTGACCCGGGGGACTTTTATTATGCATATAAGAGTCCGAAAGCAAAAAGTTCTTTAAAATTGTGTGTGTGTGTGTGTGTGTGTGTGTAGAGGAGAGTGTGTGTGTGTGTGTGAGAGAGAGAGACAGTGGTGTATTATGTCTCATTGTTGCAAAGAAACTAATAGTATTTAATCTTTCTGACTCTTTTTATCTTCTGTTTTGTCTGAAGGGTCAAACTGACCTGAACGTTATCATTGTAACAAAAAAATGTAGCGGGCGTTACAAATATTTCAACTGAAACATTTTTTGTTTATATGTAGCTTACACTAACTAAGATAACTAACCAAGATAAGCAGGAGAAAACTTAAGTATTTTTTTGTTTCACTTTAAACATGGATCAATTTGACCTGAACAGTATTTTTGTAACATAAATAAGTAGCATGGTGTTACAAATATCGGAATTTTTTTTATATGATAATTGCACCAAATAAGCGAAAATGGAGAAGTTTGGAGAAGAGTGAAAAAAAATACTTTTAAGTCTTTAAAAATATTTGTAAACTTTATTGTTAAAAAATATAATAACTTTATATTATTTTGTTTTAACTTAATTTGTTAAACGGGTCAATTTGACCCAAACACGAAGGGTTAATATCCTTCTGCGTGAAATGAACAAGAATTCAGTCATAATAGAAAATGGCATCTTATAGCTTTATATTCCACGTATTAAAGTAAGAGAAGTCCACATTGATTGAGTTTGACTGTAAAACCTCAAGCAGTGTTTTGTTGTTGAGCGTAGAAAGGTCTAGGCAGAGCAGGAGGATGGAGGCTGATAAGAGCGCAGAACATTCATCTCCAGACCAGAACTTGCTTCTACAAGCGGTTTAAATGACAGACTCATGGAGGCTCTCTACACTATCAGCTTCCTCATCTTGCTCCTGCTTCCAGTAGAAATGCGCATTAACGCACCTTTCATTTATAAACCTTTACTCGTCCTCAGGGGTGTAAGGTACTTGAGTAAATGTACTTCGTTACTTTACTTAAGTATGTTTTTGGCTACTTCGTACTTGCACATAAAAAAAATATAAAAAATAGAAGCAACTTTTACTCTTTACTCCACTACATTTGAATTGTCACTTGTCGTTACTCGTTACATTGTGACTCGTTTATACCGCGGTTAATTTCTAGGGCGGACGAGGTGATAGCGCCATCTACAGGCTGCTGACGATACTGGAAGCTGTTTGAGAAACCACGTGAACGTGATGAGAGAAAACCAGCTTTTGCTGAAGCTAAATAAAAATATTGGCCCTTTGTGATACTGAGAGGTGACTGAGAATCACATATTTAGCTCAGAATCGTATTTGTTTTTTATTCTGCCGTTTTGAGTTTGATTAGAGACTGAATTTTTGCTACTTTTATTTATTTTGTTGCACCACTTTTGGAACATTGTGATGGAAAATTTTGTTCCTGTACTGAAAAAAATCTCATAAATAAAGAGTTTGTTTTTCATATTTTTTGGTGGGTTTTTTGCCTAAATTCAGTGCTACTACTATTCAGTGCCTAAATAAAGTTCTTTTATAATTGGATACTTTGCTACTTTGACGCAAGTCTTTTTTAAGCTGGTGACTTGTTACTTGGTAATGGAGTAGTTTTTACAGTCAGTATCGATACTTTTACTCAAGTAGGGCCATTATCACGAGGACTCTCTGCCGCTGAAAGTTTACAGGAGAAACGGAGCCGTTCACATCACTAATGCCCCGCTACACACACACACACACACACACACACTCTCTCACACACTCACTCACACACACACACACACACACACACACACACACAAACCTTCTAAACAACAGCTCTGAAAGGCCTGTAAGAACACATCAGGTCGTCTGCACTGCAGCATCGTTTCAAAAGAACAGCAACGTTGCAGTTTTTTTGCAAACACACTAGCTTTTTTTTATTTTCTGAAAAGCTTTCAGAGTCAATCACAGTAACTCCGGTCTGAGGAAACGTAAAAGCAGGAGAAAAAAAAATGGAGAAAAAAGTCCAAAAGTCCATGAGCAGCGTTCAGTGTGTAGAACACGCATCGGTTTACGGGAGGAAACTGTTCTTTATTTCCTCTCTCTCTCTTCGCAAAGTAGAAATGACAATGTTTCACACTTTGCCTAAAAATGCCAGGCAATCTATAAAATACAGAGAGAGAGAGAGAGAGAGAGAGAGAGAGAGAGAGATGGAAACTGTTGTTCTAGTGAGGGAGTGAGTGAGTATGTTCTCCTCCATTAATCACAGACGCTACGTTAGATGGGCACAAAAAAGCACAATTTGTCCCAAATAAGTCAACAATAGAAATGTAGAATTTAGAATAAGGCAAAACAAATGGATCTATCACAACGAAACTATAAACTAAAGGCCATGATGGAGCGATCTCCTCCTCCTCAGATATATAAAATAAAAAATAAATAATAAAATCTAAATATAATAAAATAATAATAATAAAATGAAATATAAATATAAAAAGGACATTCATTCGAACGACAATAAAAACGGAATCATTTAAAATGTTGTCAAATTTTTTTGCTATAGATTTATCTTGTATCAAGGGTTTAAGCTAATTTAAGTTAATTGTTCTTTTTTCTACTCCCTTTCAAACATGTATTGTGGAAATGAACATTATGGTCGTACTATTATTATTATTATTATTATTATTATTATTATTATTATTATTATTATTATTATTATTATTATGTTGTTGTGCCTTTTATGTTGTTATTATTTGTCATGTACATGTTTGAATAAATAAATAAATAGTGAAGCATCTGGCCAGTCATTAACCCTTTACTGCTGTCTACCAGATGGTAAACTTTAAACATTTTTACCGTCAACAAATGTATCTATCACAACGAAACAGAAAACTAAAGGCCATGATGGAGTGATCTTCTCCTCCTCCTCCTCCTCCTCAGGGTCTCCACCTGCTGAAGGACGTGTCAGAGTCTGAACCTCGGAGGAAAGGTTAGCGCCGTGACGGATGGAGGGATGGAGGGAGGTGGAGAGGTGACGCTCTTCCCTTCAGAGAACAGCAGGCGTCAGCAGAAGAGAGAGAGACAGATAGACGCGATATCATATTCATATTCAGAGGAGTGTGTGTTCGCTGGATTTTATATTATAGCAATATTATATAATACTATTTTATATTATAGACTCAGACTCTCTCATCCGACCTCACAATCAATAGACCTCACTACCAGAGGTGTCGAGTGACAAAGTAACATCACTTTGTTACCTTAATAAAGTAGAAATTCGGCTTATTTTTACTTTTCTAGAGTAGTTATTTATTTATTTCTTTTTTTCAAAGTCGGCTTTATTGTCAGCTCTGCTGTGCGTACTGGACGTGCAGAGAGTCGAAATTGCTTTCTCTACTCAAAAATACAAGTAGTACAAAACGTGCAATTCTCAAGTACAAGTACAAGTACAAAAAATGTTGTGCGATTTGTGATTACAGATAAAAATGTGCCATTTACAGAAAGTACGAAAAATGTGCAATTTACAAGTACTAGTACAGAGTTGTGCAGAAAATGTTGTGCGATTACAAATATGTGCAATAAAAATGTGCAGTTTACAGAAAGTACAAAAAAAATGTGCAATAGTCACAACGAACACAATACAGTGAAAATGAAAATGTGCAAGAGAACGACACTGATTCCTCTCCGCTTACTTTCTAGCGAGAGACAGTGAAGATGAACAAAGGGAGTGCGAGTGGAGGAGTGTTCTTACTTGAGTGAGAGGGAGAAGTCGTTCTTACTGGTCTCGCTGTTCCTCACCAGGTAACTGGCTTCTTTACACAGCCTCAGCAGAGACTCAGCGTCCGTCCGACTGATGGCACCGTGATACCAGCTGATGGTGGAGACACCACAGATATAGTTATTACAACTCAGCGGAGTGAGAAGTAGCCGACAGACATACTTGAGTAAAAGTACCGATACTCACTGTAAAAACTACTCCATTACAAGCAACAAGTCACCAGCTTAAAAAAGACTCGAGTCAAAGTAGCAAAGCATCCAATTATAAAAGAACTTGAGTATTTTACTCACACTGATTTTAGGCCAAAACCGCACAAAAAATATGAAAAACAAACTCTTTGAGTTACGATTACACATATTTAAGTTAATTGTTCTTCTTTCTACTCCCTGTCAAACATGTATTGTGGAAATGAACATTATGATCGTACTATTATTATTATTATTAATATTATGTTGTGGCTTTTATGTTGTTGTTATTATTTGTCAGGTACATGTTTGAATATACAAATAAATAAATTGTGAAGCATCTGGCCAGTCATTAACTCTTTACTGCTGTCTATCAGATGGTAAACTTTAAACATTTTTTTTTTGATTCAACGTAATATTTCTAATAAAAATATTTTAAAAATGAAAGAAAAAAAAAAAGTATTATAATTTTAAATGTCACTTTAAACGTATCACCAGAAGATACATTGTGTAATAAAGGAAGGGGTTAAAATTTCAGTCACAAAACTTTACCACGCCACATTCAAGCAACCCACCAGACAAACCTTCTCTTAGAAATGTGAGCAAAAAAGTCACTGTTCTCCCCGCTAGACCTCAACAACTAGTGTTTTATAAAAAACGGAAAAAATCAATTTTTCTAAATGTGGAGCGGCTCCCCTAGTGGCCACTGCTGTGGAAAAGCAATGGAGCAGATAATTGCTGCCACCTGGTGATCAAATGATGTATTACAAGTGTAAGTTTGAATTGACCAAGTTTTTTGAAAAATAATTTTAATGTAAGGCCCTGTAATCTGACAATAAACAAAGCGTATGAAAAGTGATACAGAAGGCAGTAAAGGGTTAAGACACTCCAGACACTCACCACTGGCTCTCCAGGGGCGTGGAGGGGTCCACACGTTCTCCAGCGGGGGGGCAGCTGTGGTCCAGCGAGCTCAGCTTGGTGTTGACCAGGCATCCGCTGGAGTGGCGCTGAAGCCCTCGACCTTTCACCTCTTTGGTGGGCGACATTCTGGACTTCTCCACGCCGTCGAACTGCACTGTAACAGAAGACACGGGTTCACCACCTAATCGGATCTCCAACGAAATTTCACTGAAACGAGACTTCAGATTGTGAGGAAAAACTTCTCAGACGGTCTGGAACGAGACCCACGGGACCATGTTTATTCTCAATTATTTGTAACAACATTAATCACAGTTTCATATTTTTTTGAAACTGTGGAGAAAGACAAAGACAAAGACGCCGCCAGCAGCTGAGCGACATTGGCTGTTTGCCAGTCCAACAATCCTAGGCTCAATCTTCACGTTGACTATAATTTCGCCGTTTATGCACAAAAGAAAAAGAGTTATCGATTAGAAAGTCAATAGATTGACATGGGATCGTCTATTAAAAAAATACATAAAATATTAAGACACAAATCCACAAGTGATGGATGGTCAATAGCTCGCCATCACTCCAGGAAGAGGATTCCCAGCACGGCCGTGTAAGACGAGCGATCTATACATGGATGTTGGAGTTTTATTGAGTAGAAACTCCCTCTCGGCAGCATCTCTAACGGATGAAATATACGAGCAGGCCTGAAGGACGAGGCTCATCCTGCGTGTAATGAGACCAGCTCCAGAAGAGACAGTGGCATTTCAGACCAATTCAGATGAGTGAAAATACGTAAATGCAAAACGTAATTCATGATATAGCCACTAGTAGGCCGTTTCACACCGTACAGGACAAAATCTGATTTACCGTGTTTTCTGCATTATATTTTTGAAAAAAAAAATCCACTCTATTAAAAACAGTTCCCATGTGCAATGACAATAATGGCATTCTATTCTATTCTATTCTATTCTATTCTAATAAAGAATATTACGTGGAAAAAAGTGTTTTAAAAGTCTGAATAAGTGTTAAACATGTAAATGTTGTGCCTCTACTTAGCGGATTTTCACCTATCGCGGTCGGGCTTGAAACGTATCTACCGCGGTATACAAGGGTTCACCGTATTTACCTCAGGAACAGAACGATTATGAATTGTAAATGTACATGTGTGTAACTAAATAGATCCTTTCCTAACCTGTATTTTAACACGGCAGCAACTTTGCTGATTAAAACGTATACAAATTATATCAGCTTAGAGCGCCCCTAATGGTGAATCAGCAGATTCAGCAGAATAGCCGCACCTTTGTATAAGCCGCATGGTTCAAAACATAAGAAAAAAGTAGTCCAGAAAATATGGTACTTTTGAGAGAAACGTGCAGAGATCCACTAGATCTGACCTGGACATGGATAGTTAGACGTAAGGGTCAGACGTAGCACGTAGCATTAGCATGGCGGAGGAATGGCTCTAGCACGGATCCGTAGAATTATTAAAACAGAATAAAAGGCTCAACTTTCTGATCATGCGGAAGAAACTCACTGGTTTTATCTTTATCCGTGGGCACTAGGTTTACCACTTTTAACACCCAAAAATAAGTGCAGGGGGGTGGGGCGATTTGGGTGGGCGGGGCAATAACGACATCGTTTTTGATACGGTGATCACATTGTAAAATGTTTAAAAGTATGTATTACGTACTATATAATATATAATACGTAGTAAACAATATAAGTATGAACAGTATGAAAGTATGAACTCCAAAACATGAAAATAATCTGTCCTTAAATAGAAATACGGTCAGTCCTTCTCTTCTACAGCTCTACAGACGTCTCTAATGATAATCCTATTTTATTGGGTGGCTAAAATATTAGTAATTTGGTGCAATAATAACTATCCAAACATGGAAACAGTGCATGCATAAAAAATAACTACAAACATTAGTTAGTAAAGTTTTTTTATATAGCCTATTTTTAGGTTAAAAATACGTATCAAACGTTGCAATGTACTAGTTTGTTTCCTTTCCATATGGACATTATGTTGTATATATCTTCGTGTGAGGGATGATTTACATAAGACAATAAAAAATACAGGACAAAATATCGATTTAAAACGCGATGAGCAATTACAATCTTGCTAACTACTGCGTTCCATTTCACCAGTGAAAAGCGTCTTAAAAGTAAAAAAAAAAAAAGGTTTGCTACAAAACCGCTACAAATCTTTGTATCGTGCTCCAACATTGTAACTGAAGATGATCTAGAAGCACAAAAGTTACAACGTGACAAAGTTCAAACACATATTTGCACGAGCATCATGTTTGGCTTCTGCGTTTGTTACAATAGTGTAGGGGGTAAAGGTCAAAGGTCACACAGGTCACAGGAAGCAGCTGGGGTGGGTGAGGTCAGGTTTCTGATGGATGAGTCTCAGGTCTCAGGTCCCTCAGGCCGGACCACCAGAGCTGCGTCACTGACTCTTCAGTTATAGTGCCATTATTATGTGGATCATTTTCTAGACTTTTCATTTAATTCAGGCTTTTACACCTTGGCCACTAGGGGGTGATAGAACAATCAGTGAACAACATGTGGAAAAACTGGAAAAAAAAAAAAAAAAAATATATAATATATATATATATATATATACACACACACAAACACACGGAGTATTAATCTTTGTGTCTTGCATTTTTGCCGTCACTGTTGTCACTTAAATGATCTTTATTCGTTTCTGTTAATTGTTTTTCTGTTTTTTGCTGCTGTTGAACACAAAAATTTCCCCTAGTGGGATTAATAAAGTCTATCTTCTCTTATCTTATCTTATTTTATCTTATCTTATTTTCTCTTATCTTCTCTTATCTTCCCTTATCTTATCTTATCTTATCCACACAATTTAATTACTATTTAATTTTTTTATGTCCTATTTAGATGTCAGCTTCTGTAAATGTATCAGTTATTGACAAACAAACATTTCATATTATACTTTTTAAATTATTATTCTATATATGTATATTATAAACATATAAATTAAATATTAAAACATATACATATATTATGAAAAATAAATGAATTAAAAAAAATTTTTAGACTCACAAATGGTCCAAAGGAAGCAAAACATACAAAAATAAACAAATAATGGATGGCAATTCATAAAAACTTTGCGATCAAAATCCCTTGAGCCTGTATATAGACCATCACGCGTGTGATTTTTTCTTTTCTTTTCCGGTTTAACAAACGCATTGCGTGTTTGATGGTGTTTTCACTTGAGGAAGTGAAGGCTGATGTTTTGTTTACAGCTCGGCGTACGCAGTATATATAAAAGAGTCTGTTCCCATGGAAACCAACCATGCAAAGCTACTCGTGTGCATCTCATCCCCATCACAACTGTCACAGCACAAAAGCAGTGGAGGTGAAGGACACGTCACCTGACCTCCAGCATCAACACCACTGTTACCATGACCACAGCATCTCCCACTTCACCTGACCTTTACATGTCTGATGGACTCGACACTCCATCTGTAGAACCTGAGGTCACTTCTCCATCTCCATCTCTCACTCTCTCTCACTCACTCTCTCTCTGTCTCTCTCACTCTGTGTCTCTCTCTCTCTCTCTCTCTCTCTCTCTCTCTCTCTCTCTCTCTCTCTCTCTCTCTCTCTCTCTCTCTCTCTCTCTCTCTCTCTCTCCATCTCCATCCTCTCTCTCTCTGTCTGAGTCTCACTCTTACTCTTTCTCTCTCTCTGACCTGTTGCTTTATTTTGCTGCAGGTCTTTTTATGTGTCATTGCTTTCTACTTTGTGTAGAACAAACACATTTACATTGAAGAGACGGATGGATGAGGACAGAAAGGATGGACAGATGGGGTGGAGAGATGAGATTTTAAGCGATACATGCATAACAGAGGTAATGATGGATGGAGTGATAAAAATAAACTGGATGAGGACACAAGGTTATAATAGATGGGATGGATGGAGAGATGGATGGATGGATGGACTGATGCACAGGGTTATGATGGATGGGTTGGATGGATGGATGATTAGACCGATTCACAAGTTTATGATGGATGGGATGGATGAATAGATGGATGGATGGACTGATGCACAGAATTATGATGGAAGAATGGATGAATGGATAAACTGATGTACAAGGTTATGATGGATGGATGGTTAGATGAGATGGATGGACTGATGGAATGAATGGATGGGTGGGAGTAACTATAAAAATTATAAAAACTATAAAAATCTCTCTCTGTCTCTCTCTATCTCTCTCTCTCTCTCTCTCTCTCTCTCTCTCTCTCTCTCTCTGTGTCTCTATGTCTCTCTCTTTCTCTTCTTTCTCTCTGTCTCTCTTTCTCTCTGTATAGCTCTCTATCACACTCTCTGTCTCTCTGTCTCTCTCTCTCTCTCTCTCTCTGTATCTCTCTCTCTTGAAAATACATGAATAAAGCCAGTATAATAGACCCCGTTATTGATCTGAACACACCCAGATATTAATATCATTTTGCGAGGAGCATCACCTCACAGCTTCAGAAAAAGACGAGGAAGAGGCAGAACACAGAGAAAGGGAAAGATAATGTGTCGGATCAGACTCGAAAAAATCCCTTTATCAGATCTAATTGTCTGAGTCTAACAGATCGATAGATTATTTCAGCACAAAGCAACGCGGAGAAGAGGAGGCGTAAAGAACGATAGGAGAACAGATGTTACATCCAACACACGGCTTTAGCCCAGACGTTTACTGTATACACACACACACACACACACACACACTCA
>CM051499.1:24501940-24511953 GCA_028031935.1 Paedocypris micromegethes
TGTGTGTGTGTGTATGTGAGTGGGTGTGGGTGTGTGTGTGTGTGTGAGTGTGTGAGTGTGTGTGTGAGTGTGTGAGTGTGTGTGTGTGTGAGTGTGTGTAGTAACGTGCTACGCTGCAGTTGTTTTACAAGGATTAGGAGGACGTTTATAACACGACACTGAGAAGAACGTTAACAGCTGTGAGAGCGATGGTGGGGGCGTGGCCTTCTCTTGCCAAGCGCTTTGATTGGCCCGAGTCAGAGAGTGACTAACGCGCTCATTCCATGTTCCGTAAAATGTGTGGGATTCAGGTCTGGTTCTTCAAGTTCAAGTTCAAGTTTATTTATATTATATTATTATATTTATTTATATTTTTCTTAGTTTGAGACCAACGCAAAGTCGCTATGCAAACTAGGGGAAAAGTGTTTAAAGTTTTTATCTGTGTTCAAAAATTAGGGGAAAAAAAGAGTCCGTTAGAAGAGAAAAAGAAAAATGTCCACGAGTAAATCGGATGAGTTTTTCAGGAAAAGCTAAATTTAAAACGTCTACATGAAAAATTGCATTTAGATTCTTAAAAACAAATGTGTTGTTTGGATTGAACATCGTATAAAAAAAAACAACTGCTAATACAAAGTATTACATTTTGTCCACAATATCATTCCATATTAAATCTTTAAACTTGTTGTAAAAGTAGTAACTGCTTGGGCTTGAAAAGATACAGCCTTGCAAAAACATAATTGAATCATTTTTTTAAATAAAAAGGTGTTTAAATAGCCATTAAGGTGGCAGGAGTTCAAATCATCCGAGACGCAAAGTCGTAATATCTGTGTGAGTGTGTGTGTGTGTGTGTGTGCGCGTATGCAAATGAGCCTGGGCTGCGGCCACTCTCTGGACAGCTGCATTGATTGGGGGCGGGGCCAAACAGCGATTACACCTCGTTAGAACCTGCATGAAGCCTCATTAAGGGAAGATGAATGGAACGTTCTGTGAATGAATTACTGAAGCATCTAATGTATTAGTTCTGAATCTGCGTGTCAGTATAAACTAGACTGATGTAGTTTAAATACGGTGGAGCAGTGGGCAGCGCAGGGGGCGGAGACACTTAATTAAACATGTGTGGGACACGTGTGCAATTATATTTTCTTCTTTCATTAATCGTACGACATGTTTGTATCATGACTGCGTTTCTGCAAATGAGTCAAAAATGATTCAACTTGGAAAAAAAAAATCAACCAATCAATCAACCAACCAACCAATCAATCTCTCTCTTTTTTTTTCTTTCTCTCCCTCTCTCTCTGTTTTCTCTCTCTCTCTCTCTCCCTCTCTTTTTCTCTCTCTCTTTCTCTCCCTTTCTTTTTCTCTCTCTTTCTCTCCCTCTCATTTTATCTCTCTCTATTTCTCCCTCTCTTTTTCTTTATCTCTTCCTCTCTTTTTCTCTCTCTTTCTCTCTTCCTCCCTCTCTTTTTCTCTCTCTTTCTCTCTTCCTCCCTCTCTTTTTCTCTCTCTTTCTCTTCCTCTATCTTTATCTCTCATTCTCTCCCTCTCTTTTTATCTCTCTCTCTCTTCCTCTCTCTCTCTCTCTCTCTCTCTCTCTCACACACTCTCTCTCTCTCTCTCTCTCTCTCTCTCTCTCTCTCTCTCTCTCTCTCTCTCTCAAATCATTTCTTCACCCACACAGTCACCAGCAGCTAAATGCCCCACATGTAATGATTTTAACCCCTAGGACTCTGAGCTATTAACCCCTAAAGTTCCATGAATCAAGCTGAATCTAGAACACATGGCCACTAGTTCAGTCTAGACACATCTCAGTGCCCAGACGCTTCCTCAAGCTGTGTGATTTTGTTCTTCTGATCTCCAGCAGCAGCAGCAGCAGCAGCAGCATCAGGCCACGGCGTCTTTTGTTCCGGTGTGAAGATGAATGATGCGCAGGGTGTAATCAGAGTTCAGCCGGAGAAGAGAGAAGAGAGCAGAGAGAAGAGAGACTTCCTTCTTCTCCTAATCTAGCCACTCATCAGTCACGTGACCTGCTGGCTGGAGTGATGAATGACCACTGTGAGGGTCAACAGCCCATTACAGCCCATCACACACCAGTCCAGGAGGACCAGAGAAAAGCAGATCACAACAACTAAAACCTCAAGCTGATGTGCAAATACCAGTCACAGAGACAAAAAGAGCTCGTTTTTATTGTCTTGATTAATTAATAACTTTAACCGGTGGAATTGTTTTTTTTCTCTGAATTTACTTAGCATGTTGATAAAAAGGTTTGTGAAAAACGAGCACTTGGTGATTATTAGAGCTGCACGATTCAGGATAAAATGAGAATCACAATTTTTTTTTTTTTTTGCTTAGATTAAAGATCACGATTCTTGATATTTTTTTTTTTAAATTAAGTTGTAAAGTTAAAAAAAAAACATCATCAAACGTAATAAAGATAAACTAAAAACGTGATAAAGATAAAATAAAAATGATAAAATAAAAATTATGTACAGTTAAGGACAAAATTAGTAGCTCTATGTAAAAGCACTTTGAAATACTTATCAAACAATGATTATTTTCTAGGCGGTTTGTTCTGCTCCAAATTAGGAAAAATCATTTAGTTTTTTTTTTCCAAATTGAAAAGAAAAAATTAGTTCTGGAAGTCTATGGCGGGAGAACAATACAATTTATACTCAAAATTCTATGAGAAGGGTTTGTCTGGTGGGTTTCTTGATTGTGGCGTGATCAATTTTTGCATTTTGAATTATTAACCCCTTCCTCTCCAGCTCTCTGGAGCTACAAAATATTAAAATAATATAATTTTTTTTTAAATAAATACATTTTATTTTTGCTTTTTTAATTTTTAAGAGAACTATCATGAAAAATCGAAAAAACCCCTAATTTTTAAGCTTTCCTTCTGGTACATCGCATCACAAACCATTACAAGAAGTCACTTGGTCAAATGTTGGTGCAAACTAGAGTGAAATTCCGAACCGAGAGCCGACACTGTGAAGGTGACATGAATCTGATCACCACGAAAAAAAATCAATTAACCTTTAATAATTAAATTATTTTATATAAAATATATATTTTGTCAATGTAAGCAATACATCACCATAACTCCATGCTGAGAGTCTCGCGTACACAAACTAAACAGAATATGGTGATGCTTTTCAGTTTCCCGCATTATATCCCTACGGATAAGTTAAACCTGCTGTCCTGAGCTGATCAGACCGAGAGGATTGATAAGGTATTAATGTGACTCCGGCAGAGATTAAGACTAATGATTTTAGCTCACAGCTTTCAGACGGAGGTTGTGTCATTCTGCTAGCCAATCGATGCATTACACTCACACTAGCATTAATGCGTTTTTCCTACAGAAATGATAAAATATGCACAAAATGACAAATGGGAATGGGAAAATGCGACTGAATTTGAAAAATCGGAACATAAAAGCTGCGATTCGCTCCCTGTGACGAAACTCTTTCCAGGATGCGACAACAAGGCTCCGCCCCTTTTTAATAATTAGTGACGAAAAAGTTGAAAGAATGTCACGTTCTTACTGTAGCGTCTGATTTAATGAATCTGAATCATGTTGCATTTACGTATTTTACACTTTCAAATGAATTGTTGCCAGACTGCAGACATTATAAATGCGAAAAACTACAACCTGCTCTGGAACATCTAAAGAACTCAGATTGTTAGCAATATTTATTGAAAATATTGAAAAATCTAAAGAATTTGTTGAATTGTGAAAGTTGTAATGAAATGTAAGTCGCTTTGGATGAAAGCGTCTGTTAAATGACCGTAAAGTAAAGTAAAGTAAATATAAACTAAATACTGATATCACATTTTTGGAGAACAAGTACTTGCACTTCAGTACTTGCCGATACTGATACCAAGTACTTAATAAAAACATGATTTATATGAACAGATAACAGTTTTGGTCATAAATACAAAAAAAAAACAAAAAAAGCAAGGGGCTAGTTTGGAATTAAGAAAATTAATTTAAATTGAAAAGCATGTTGTTTGCAACATATTACAGAATAAATACTTGTTGAAAGTTTAAATAGTGACAGTGCAACTCAAGTATTTTTTTCAGCACAAGGGAAATTAATTAAAATTAACTCAAACAAGAGTTTGCTGCGGCGTGAGTTGTGTTGGTTTGGAATCGAACTCTTTGTACTCGTTGTCGTGTGGGGATTTTAGGTGCTTTAGTAAATTACTTGTGTTAAACGCGCCACATTTTAATGGAATCAGATTAGTGCCAAAAATATCAAACGCAAGTATAAATGATAAAATTAGAGTAAGGACCGCCAATACAAACGAAAAAAAAAACGAAAATTCGAAGCGAAAAAAAAAGAAGTTTCAAACGAAACGTGAAGATGTAAGCAAAAAAAAAAAAAAAATAAAACGAAAAAGTGAAGATTGCAAGCGAAAAAAAAAAAAAAAAAAAAAAAAATAAATAAATGTAAATGTGAAAATTGCAAGTGAAAAAAAAAAAAAAAATGTAAATGTGAAGATTGCAAGCGAAATAAAATAAATAAATAAACGTAAATGTGAAGATTGCAGACGAAAAAAAAAATAAACGAAAAGGTGAAGATTGCAAGCGAAAAAAAATAAACATAAATGTGAAGATTGCCACCGAAAAAAATAAATAAATAAACAAAAAGGTGAAGATTGCAAGCGAAAATAAATAAATAAATAAATGTAAATGTGAAGATTGCAAGTGAAAAAATAAATAAATAAACGTAAATGTGAAGATTGCAAGCGAAAAAAAATAAATAAATAAACGTAAATGTGAAGATTGCAGACGAAAAAAAAAAAAAACCGAAAAGGTGAAGATTGCAAGCGAAAAAAATAAATAAACAAAACGTAAATGTGAAGATTGCAACCGAAAAAAATAAACATAAATGTTAAGATTGCATCCGAAAAAAATAAATAAATAAACAAAAAGGTGAAGATTGCAAGCGAAAATAAATAAATAAATAAATGTAAATGTGAAGATTGCAAGTGAAAAAATAAATAAATAAACGTAAATGTGAAGATTGCAAGCGGAAAAAAATAAACATAAATGTTAAGATTGCATCCGAAAAAAATAAATAAATAAACAAAAAGGTGAAGATTGCAAGTGAAAACAAAAAACTGTGAAGCATGTGATTAATGCGCATGTGATTAACCCTTTACACGCCGCTCAGATGTTTCACAGAACGCTGAACTTCCGGCGTCGATTCCGGAATTGTAACAAGTTCTGTAAAAAAAGATACTGGTATCGGTTGATCCCTACAATCTATCGAGCGATTTCTGATAAGCCATAATGAGCCAATACAGTCAGTCGGATGGAGACCACCAGCCAAACCAGACAGCAAACAAACATCTCCGTGTGTAAAGCTCAAACTCATCACACGTGTCTGGACTTTGTGAAACGACAGACTCAGGAGATCCGGCCTGACAAACCGCATCAGGATCGATCGGCCCAGTCCAGCAGAATCCATCAGTGTGATTGAGAAGAGAAGAGAAGAGAAGAGAAGAGAAGAGAAGAGAAGAGAAGAGAAGAGAAGAGAAGAGTTCTAACTTTAGAATTGGTGTGATGCTGTGTGTGTGTGTGTGTGGGTGTGTGTGTGATGTGTGTGGTGGTGTGTGTGTGTGTGTGTAAATAGATGTTGTGTAGTCTGTGCTTACATAAGAAAGAGAACCATTAAAAATGTGAAGTTTCTGCTATTTTTTTTAATCAAGTCGGTTGTAAACGTTGTTGGTTCACACGCGTTGGATTCAAGAAGAAAGAGGTGAAAGAAGATGAAAGAAAGGGTGTGACAAACAAACGAGAGAAGAGCGAGGAGAGGGGAGAGAGCGAGAGGGAGGGGAGAGAGAGAATGAGAGATGAGAGAGAGCGAGAGAGAGAAGAGAGAGAGCGAGGAGAGAGAGCGGAGAAGGAGAAAGCGAGAGAGAGAGAGAGAGAGAGAGAGAGAGAGATCTTCTATCTATATATCTCTCTCTATCTTCTATCTCTCAGTCTGTATTATCCTCTCCTCTCTCTCTCTCTCTCTCTCTCTCTCTCTCGTCTGTATATCTCTCATCTCTCTCTCTCTCTCTCTATCTGTCTATATAGTCTAATCTCTATCTCTATCTCTCTCTGGCTCTTATCTTCTCGTCTGTCTCTTCTCTCTCTCTCTCATTTACACAAATTATGGTGTAAATATCGTGTTCTACCTACTCCTATATTCTACAAAAATGGACAAATAATAAAATTAATAAAATAAACAGATGCATTAGTATTAAGTTGTGACACTAAAATCCCCCCTAATTAATTCAGCATGTTAATGAAGTCCTATCAGGTTTAATTAAAGCGATTCATTTCAAGCCTTTCGACGAGTGAAACCATGCCAATTAATTCCACGCAAATGCAAAATGTTTTAATCAAATTTTAAACTAATAAAAAATACAAAATAAAATAAACACAAACACATGATCACCAAACTGGTAAACGTAGAATAGTTCATCAATTCTGCATGACAATGAACTTTTACTAGTGTTAAGGAATTCGATTCGATTAAAGCTTGTTAGCGAATGAAACGAGGACGTTTTAATTGTATGCAAATTCATTCACACCGAGACCAAAAATGCGTCTTATCAGTTCCACAATCCCCGGCTCCTCATCAAAAGACTTCTGCTCAGAACGTGTTTCATGACTCGACCTGCTCATGCAGAGTGTGAGGAATTAATATGCATTTACTTTAAGTGACACGCCGTAATTCAACAGACGGAAGCAGATCCAGTGAAACGCTCCATTTGTGGGTCACACACACACACACACACACAAGATGGTTTATTTATTAAAATAAGTTGGAATGTCTTTTGAGGTATAATTTTATCTTCAAGTTCAAGCTTGTTTATATAGGTAAACTATACGGAATTAGGAAAAAAAAGTCTTTAAAAAGAAAAAAAAAACATCCATTGTTCGTGTTCCAACTGAGTAAATTAAAATTATTAAAATTATTAGTGCTTTTCTTAGGTTAAAAATGCGTAATTAGGTTAAAAAAAGAGTCTTTGAAAAGAGAAGAAAACATTAAATGTTCATCTGTGTTCCGAACATCCGAATTGGGGAAAAAAAAGTCAATAAATAATATTAATATTACAAAAACATGTTTATTATATTGATATAATAAAATCATTTTCAGTAAAATATAAACACATTATTTTATGAAAAGTAATTTTGGGTGATTAGTGGATGATTTATTTGGATGAAATCATCCGCATAAAAATGACAAAGATGATATTTTGAACATAGTCCAAGTGATAAATTGACAAGATTATAAATAAAAAAGGCAGATTCAAAGATTCAAAGCTATATTACGCAGCCATATTTGAATGTGCACATATGTACACACACACGGCTCATTTATTACCACACAAACACACATTTCAGTCATTTGACACATATATGCTAAAAGCAGTCAGCTAGCAAAAAGGTGCAAATTCCTCAGTCTCTATAACAGTCTCTCTTCCTCACACTCGTCTTTTGTTGAGTGAGAAGATGTTTCCTGCACTTTTGGAAGCCGTGTACCAAATACCAAAGTTTTGAAGTGGAATATAGAATAGAAGAGCAAGATTTTTTTCCGGATTTCACAATCTGGATATTCACAGTTTGGCACTACTTGGAAAGAGCTGGATTCCACTGAAGAAGTTATCGCTTTTATTTATTTTTGTTTTTGTCCCAGAGAACTTCAGGAGATCATCTTTTGTACATTGTTACATCACTCAGTCCCTCCAGATTTTTTTCCCCCGAAAAAAATTGCACTTAAAAATGTTTTAAATAGTGTTAATCTAAATTATTTATTCACATGATTAATTAATAGTTAAACATCTGCATCTTGGTGCACCAGACTTGACCATGCTACATAACATAATTTTAAGCCTTTGTCACAAAAATTATATTTTTAAAAATGTATTTCATGTTGGTAAATGTAAAGGTATCGAGTGACTTTTGCAGAAGTGCGAAAAAATGTGCAAAAAAATAAATTTTTGCAAGATAGATAGATAGATAGATAGACAGACAGACAGACAGACAGACAGACAGACAGACAGATAGACAGACAGCTTCACATTTACGTTTGTTTTTTTTTTATTTTTCTTTACGTTTTCGTTCGAAACTTTTTTTTTCACTTCAGGTTTTCCATTCGCTTTTTTATTGCGTTTTGTGAAAGTATTCCGATTATAAATGTGTTTCAGCGCTCGCTAAACTCCTCCCCCTCTTCCAGCCGATCACATTCTCACCGTGAATGCAGCTGTCAATCACATTCTCACCATCCAATCAGAGAAGTGCCGCCCCCACGTGAACCTTGGGACAAAACTCCAAACGCAAAAACAAAAGCGAAAGAAAATCCTGAAGCGAAAAAAAAAGTTTCGAACGAAAACGTAAAGAAAAATAAAAAAACGAACGTAAATGTGAAGCATTTTTGTTCATTTCATCGGAATTTACGTTCGATATATTTGCCACTGATCTGATTCCAGACCATTCTCACAAAACTCTTCATGGAGACACGGATCCGACATCAGTCAGTTACGCCAAACACAGCCATTCAATTACAGGAACAGCCACCGGATCGTTCCCACAGCGTCGTGTCGGTTAAAGAGCCGATTCATCACCACAGACTGTTCGTTCGCCCGGAAAATTAGCCGTGGTGAGTAATTCTGCTCCTCAAAGTCGCATCTCCTTCATTCAGCCTCTTTAGTGCTTCTTTCGGGAAACTAAAGAGTAATAAAGAGCTTTCTGAGACGCTGTTAATTACGCTAAAAACACGAATAAATCACCAGGAGAGACAAAGCCAGTCACTGACGGTTTCAAGGGCTTTTGTTTAATATGTCAGAAACTACAATTTGAATTTGTTTATTCATCCCTCCATCCAAGTGTCGGCCTTCTATTTATCTATCTCCATCCATCCATTTATCACCCCCCCATCCTTCTCTCTCTCTATCCATCAATCAACCCCCTCATCTAACTCTATCTATCTATCTATCTATCTATCTATCCATCTATCTATCCATCTTTCTAAATATCTATCTACCTATATATCCACCTGTCTATCTATCTATCCATCTACCTACCTATCTATCTATCCTTCTGTCTGTCTGTCTATATATCCCATCTCTCCATCCGTCAGTATGTCAATCTACCCATCCACCCCTCTGTTCATCTATCAGTTTATTGGAATCCCCATCAAACCATCCCTCCATCCATCCATTCATCTATATCTCCCCATGTGTCTATTTTCATCCTTCCGACACATTTAAAGCTTCTTCTAGAATCCTCAGCTACTCTCAAACTTGCTGCTGATGAAACAGCGTATAATTTGTCTTTATTTGTCTTTATTGGTTTCTGTTAAAAACGTCTTTCTTTTTTTGCACATTTCTCCTAGTGGGATTAACAGTCTATCTCATCTTATCTTATCTTTTCTTACCTTATCTTATATATAACTTATAGATATCTTATAACGATGATGACGTCTAAAGATGAAAACCCGAACCCAGCATGCTCATCTTCATGATTATCCGTCCGTTTTTCGAAGCTTTGTTTCCATCCTCATCATCACATCAGATTAAAGCGAGACGGTGACATCACACACACACACACACACACACACACACACACACTTAGACCCGGGAATCTCTTGTCAATCTCAGAGGTGTGACAGCGTCTTGAGAGGGAAGATGAGATCGAGACCCTCAGACTCCATCACTCACCACAGAGATGAACACACACGGAGAAGGTCTCGCTTCCTGTGAACAACACCAGCCTCACCACGGCCTGTTTGTCTCTAACGAGGTTCTGAGCTGCAGGGCTTCTTCTAATCCCCTGTGTGTGTGTGTGTGTGTGTGTGTGTGTGTGTGTGTGTGTGTGTGTGTGTGTAGAGATTCACATATACTGTAGAGGGATCAGAAGGTTAAAACACACCAGAGGCAAGTGCAGAGCAGCACTATAAAACACATGTCTGGTTCATATAACGTCTCATGATTTAACAAGAACATCTCTGGCTTTACAACAGAGACACAACAGACAG
>CM051499.1:24512072-24541832 GCA_028031935.1 Paedocypris micromegethes
TGTGTGTGTGTGTGTGTGTGTGTGTGTGTGTGTGTGTGTGTAAAATGTAACTAATTAATAATTACAAAGTAAAAATTATAATAGAGTACATAATGCTAAAAATAAACACTAAAATCTACAGTTTTGCTACTAACAGAGATTTCAAACATCAGATCAAGTTCACAAGAGTTCAAACAAACAACGTAATCGTATTTTTAGACTTTCTTACATTTCTGTATTACTGAAGAAAAGAGCTTTTCAGGAATCCGTGTGTAATTAAGTTACAGTGGCACCCGACTTACGAATGTGAATGAATGAATGAATGAATGAATGAATGAATGAATGAGACTTTATTCATCTCACTAAGGGAAATTTCTGAGTTTTGCAGCAGCAACATTGTACAACAAAAAGACAATGATGAGATAGTAAAGATTACAGTAAGTAACAGTATAAACAATGTGCTAACAAAGCTACAATAAATAAATGAATGAATGAATAAATGAATTAATGAATGTCCAAGATTTCGCAACGAAAATCCAGAGTAACAATATGCGTCCCCGTGAAAACGTCGTTCCAAGTTCCGGGAATATTTCCGCTACACGAAAGTACTTTTATTTTGACGCGGACTATTTTGAAGTACCTCCGGGATCGCCTCACTTCCGTGTTCGCGCGGTTAGTTTGTTTGTTTACGTGCCCAGCTGTTTCTCGTTTTTCCCCTCGTGTTTCGCGATCACGTTAATTGTCTCGTTTACCCTGATTCAGCTGTTTGTCGTTGTCATGTCATTATGTTTGCTATTTATACATTGTCGGATTTCAATATATAAAATAATCTTGCTTAAATATATTCAATATATAAAATATATCTTGCTTCCAAAATATAAAATAAGTAGGGCTGTCAAAGTTAACGCGTTACCTCGTGCGATTAAGTACATTTGTTTAATTGCGTCACATTTTATTAACGCCATTAATCGCACTTCCGATTGTGACGTACTGATGTGTGATCAGTCTTTTCAGCTAGACTCATTATCAGTGCCATACTTTTGCCACACAAATGTACAAATACATATCCGTTGTCTCTTTTCCTCAAAATAAATTACTTATTTATTTTTTAATTATTATGACCCATTGTTTCCTTTAGTCAAAACGGTATATTACAGTATTTAAACAAGTGTTTACCTTAATTTACATTTTACACTTCAATATTCAATATTACAAGATTCTATACTTGTTCATGTTATTAATGCTTGTTAATACTAAAGAATTAAATAATAATAAATTATTATTTTTATTTGTGATTTAATCGCGATTAATTTGGTTGAGGAAGTGCGATCAACTAGTTAAAAAAATGTAATCGTTTGACAGCCCTAATAATAAGTTGTATTTCCCCAGAGCGGCGATGTTTTCTTTCCCTCTCACGTAGAGACGGAATCTCGCAAGACGTCGATGGCGTCGTTTTTGGGTCACAGTATTGTATTGTTTCAGATTCTTCAGTGTCGGAAATTTCGATAATTTTGACAACAGCTAGTGGGAACCTTCACCATTGTAATCCCGCCTCGTTCCAAACAACCTGTAATCGAGCAGACGACACGTTTAGAGTTCCAGTCGTTGGCCACGGCAAACATCACGCAGACGACTCCACTGCGGCAGAAGGAGAACAGCAGCCTCATAAAGTGTGAGGAGACAATAGAGGACGAGCCTCATCAGGCCGATCTGTGAGCGAGGAATGAAGGCTGCTGAGTAAACAGTTTACTCAACCATCTGTGAAGCTCTGGGGCTGGAGACAACACCGTCTAACACACACACAAACACCCTTAAACACACTCTTTTCCCCTCGTTTTTGAACACGGATAAATAATGGACATTTTTCTTCTTCAAAGACTTTTTTTTCCCCCCTAATTCGCCTAGCGACCTTGTTAGGACAGGAAAGACATGACGTAAAGAGGCTTTTTTCCAAAACCCATGTTGGACATGTATTCTGACTGAATTTGAATTAATGGACGTTCTGCTCCGCTCTTTAAATGTGGGACAATCCCAGAATGCAGCTTAACAAGCTCCGATCAACGTCTCCGTCCATGAAGGTTGACGGAGCCAAAAATATAAAAGCAAGACAATAATTTCTCACAGTCTTCATTTAAAAAATGAAGCTCAAAAAGTGTGTGAACTGCTGTCTTCAACTAGAAAACAAAATCGGCTCTGCTGTGTGAGATCATTGAGAAGTTGAAAGAGAGTTGTGTTGTAGAGCTTTTTTGGGCATTAACCAATAAATCTTGATCAGTGAAATTTGACAAAAATCAAAACTCAGCTACATTAATAAAGCACATTGATCCAGTCCTGTTGGGGTCGTAAACTAGTAATGTTCAATTTAAAACAACAAAAGAAACCCATGACCTAAAATGTAGCGACACAACAATTTTCATCAATGAGTCACTAAAAAAGAAAAATGACACTCATACTTATAAGCAGCCATACTGTTACTATTATATACATAAAATCACTTATTTGAATGATAAGCATTGTTGAAAAAATAGTGTTAGGGTACCTGCGGTTTTCTTCCAATGATAATAAGCAAACCAAGGGAAGAACTATGAGCGAAATACATAAGAATGAAAAATAAATATCTTTTTACAAAAACGATAGAAAAAGGATCACTGATCAGAAAATAAAAATGTATACTTGTCCATTTCGAACAAACTCGGTTCCCCCTTTTAAAATATAAACATGTAGTTATTATGTATGAATTTCTCACACACACACACACACACACACACACACACACACACACACACACACTATCAATAATTAGCGCTATAATTCACTCTTCTCCACCTGTCACTGATGCCACTTCTGGTTTAATACTTGTGGAGTTGCAATCTGGCTCCTTCCCTTTGCTCATCGTGCTAAATGAGACACTTTTAAAAGGCAATCTCCTCCTGTCATGGGCGAAGTGCTGTAATGGAGCGGGACAGCTGGAGGATGCGATCTGATGCTCCAATCAAAGCAAATGTCATGTGATGACAGGCCGAGATGAAGCCAGAGAGTCTGCCAAACAAGTGCGTCGCCTCATCCGCTCGCCGCGTGGCCTGATGCCCATCGAACTTTAGCGGGAAAAGCCGCCGAGATGCGTAGAACTGGGCGATTACGCGAAAGCTGCTCTGGCGCTGAACAGCAAACGATTAATTGCTCCTTACCCAACCAAATAAAATGTGATGAATCGTAATTAAATCGAGATTAATCGGGACTAAATCGATATTAATCATGATTAATCATGATTAATTGTGATTAATTGTGATTAATTGTGATTAATTGTGACTAATCATGATTAATCGTGATTAATCACAAATATGAATGCAAATTATTATTATCAATTATTATATGGGGATTAAATCTAGATTAATCGGGACTAAATTGATATCAATCATGATTAATTATGATTAATTGTGATCGCATGTTTCCTTCCTTATTAGCAAAGTTCAAGTTCAAGTTCATTTATATAGCGCTTTTCCTACTCCGAAACCAACGCAAAGACGCTATGTTCCATTTTCCAATTCCATAACTCCTTTTCACTCCAAGGTTGTGGGTTTGTTTCCCAGGAAAGGAATTTTTGTCCATTTTGCATTCAATTTTTTCAGTAAAGTGGTAGTGGTGGTTGAGTTGAGCTGGACTAGGTTGGAGAAGGAGAGCTAGGACGGAGGTCTACGACAGTTTCATATGTAAAATAAAAGTCTGACGCTCAAAAAGTTACAACTGTCTCAAAACGCATAAAATAACCTGGTATTCTACACAAAAAAAATAGAAAAAATGCCGTTTTTAACTAGGAAACAAAACCGGCAGCAATGCTGTTCGAGACCATTGAGACGTTGAATAGGGACCAAAGCATTCGCAAATATTCATCTCAACATCCACGTTAAACTAACCTTTCTCTCGCATTCAATTAGTGGCACGGTAATAAAACGGCACTCTGCTGGATTGCTGCCGCGTGTGTGCCAACGTACCCTCATTAAATTCTAAAGAGGTCACGAGCACTTGGAGCATTTCATTCCCCTTGTTCTCAGTCATGTGACCTGTTGTTTTAATTGACCTCGGTCTATAGAGGCTTTTATGACAGTGTCAATAACATAATGACGGTGACCTTGAACATGGTGGAAGAACTGACTGAAATCTCACAACTCAAACATTAAAACCCCTACAAAAACCCCTTATTATCAATGTTACAAAAAGCCTGGTCAGCACCTGGTCAATGAAAACATTGTAATTTAACTCTTTACTCTGTAACTTTACTCTACCCTACCCTACTCTACCCTACCCTACCCTACCCTACATTACTCTACCCTACCCTACCATACTCTAACCTACCCTACCATACTCTACCCTACCCTACTCTACTCTGCCCTACTCTACCATACTCTAACCTACCCTACCATACTCTACCCTAGCCTACCTTACTCTACCCTACCCTACCCTACTCTACCCTACTCTACTCTACCCTACTCTACCCTACTCTACTCTACCCTACTCTACTCTACCCTACCCTACCCTACCCTACCCTACATTACTCTACCCTACCCTACCATACCATACTCTACCCTACCATTACCCTACCTCTAGCCTCTTACACCTTACTCTACCCTACCCTACTCTACCCTATCTACTCTACCCTACTCTACTCTACCCTACTCTACCCTACCCTACCATACTCTAACCTACCTACCATACTCTACCCTACCTACTCTACTCTACCCTAGCCTACCTTACTCTACTCTACCCTAGCCTACCTTACTCTACTCTACCCTAGCCTACCTTACCTCTACTCTACCCTAGCCTACCTTACGTCTACCCTACCCGACTCGACGCGTACTCTACGCGACCGACGCGACCACCCGACCCTACAGGACGCTACCCTGACCCGACCAGGACGCGAACCGACCCTACCAGACGCTAACCGACCCTACCAGACGCGACCCGACCCGACGCGAGCTACCCAGCCTACCTGACGCGACCGACCCGAGCCTACACGGACTCCGCTACCCTACGCGACCCGACCCGACGCGACCCGACCCTACGCGACCCGACCCGACGCACCGACCCGACCGGCCGACCGACCACGACCAGACGTACCCACCGACCCACGACGCGACGCGACCCGACCCGACCGGACGCGACGCGACCCCACCCGACGCGACCCGACCCGACCCGACGCGACCCGACCCGACGCGATCGACGCGACGACGCGACCCGACGCGAGCTACCCGACGCCGCTACCCGACGGACGCCGCGCGCGACGCGGACGCGACCTACCCGACGACCGACGCGACCCGACGTCTACGCGACCCTACTCTACCCTACCCTACCCTACATTACTCTACCCTACCCTACCATACTCTAACCTACCCTACCATACTCTACCCTACCCTACTCTACTCTGCCCTACTCTACCATACTCTAACCTACCCTACCATACTCTACCCTAGCCTACCTTACTCTACCCTACCCTACCCTACTCTACCCTACTCTACTCTACCCTACCCTACTCTACTCTACCCTACTCTACTCTACTCTACTCTACTCTACTCTACTCTACCCTACCATACTCTAACCTACCCTACCATACTCTACCCTACTCTACTCTACTCTACCCTAGCCTACCTTACTCTACCCTACCCTACCCTACCCTACCCTATCTTACTCTACCCTACCCTACCCTACATTACTCTACCCTACCCTACCATACTCTAACCTACCCTACCATACTCTAACCTACCCTACCATACTCTACCCTAGACTACCTTACTCTACCCTACTCTACCCTACTCTACTCTACCCTACCCTATCTTACTCTACCCTACCCTACCCTACCCTACCCTACCCTACTCTATGTACTCAACCCTACTTTACCCTGCCTTACCCTACCCTACCCTACCCTACCCTACTCTACTGGAACATCACTAGTGTCACGACCGCCACTAACGGAGAAGACCTTCAAACCCCGGCGCTCTACAGACTGAGGGGTGAAAAACACAGGGTAAACACACGCTGTCCATTCCTCACACACCTCGCTGCTACATGTCATGTCGGCACGTCTGTGAGCTTTAAAGCATCTCCGTCTTCAGTCGAGAGGCTAGTGTGAGACACACTCAGTCAAGTGCTTTGTCAACTCATCCCTGTGATGCTTTACGACGACAAGCCTCCGGGCTCAGAGTTATACATTATACATCCAGAGTCGATCAAAGTGGATTAATAGGCGTCTGACCACTCGACTCGTCTCAACCTCTCAAGCGTCACTTCCTGCATAAATCATGCGGCTGCGGAGCTTCCAGGACGCTTCTCCTTCGCTCTCGTGGTCACAGACTGAGCTGGATTCCTGAAGTCGGTTCAAGTTCTGAGCATTTGTAAGGCGCTTTTCACGTTTTTTTTTACTATCTCAAAGCGCACAAACTCAATCAGGTTGAATCGCTGCTGTGTGATTAGGATGAGAGAATAAATCCAAGGTTGAAGCGCATTGCTTCCTCACGCCAGTGTTGTTGCCCTCACATCAGTGGAGACGGAAGCGACTGAAGCCAGAATGGAATAAAAGATAAGGTGCGAATCAAAGGAAAGTTTTCCACTGAGGACAAAGACTGAGACGGAATTCTCTCCGAGATAAAAGGTCTGCTGTAACACTGTTTCACAATGGAGAATAAATAAGTCAATATCATACTGTATCAATGCAGACGAGCACATCTCTATTCTCTACCGCACAAGGAGAGTCTATAATCAAAATAATGATTAATTACAGATTATATAGTTGGTTGCAAATGACCTTGGAAAACAAGAATATGAATACGAATTCTAATTAATAGAAGAGAAGAGAAGAGAAGAGAAGAGAAGAGAAGAGAAGAGAAGAGAAGAGAAGAGAAGAGAAGAGAAGAGAAGAGAAGAGAAGAGAAGAGAAGAGAAGAGAAGAGGATTAGATTAGATTAAAATAGAATAGATTAGAATAGAATAGAATAGAATAGAATTCCTTTATTGTCATTGTATCACAGGGTTACAATGACATTAGTATTGCTACTCTGTTTGGCTACTCTGCAAAAAGAAAGATGAAATAATAGTAAAATATTCTCACTGAATAACCATATAAATACAATATATTAAATAATGGCCCAAAATATAGAAAGCAAGAAACGGTTTAAATATGACAAACAACAAAAAAGTGACGGGTGCCAGTGGTGTAATATTAATGCCAAAGCAAAGTCGTAAAGTAATAGAGAAAATAGAAAAAATGAGATAAATAGTAACTCTTCCTGCTAAAATAATGACAGTGACAAGGCATGCTTCAAATAAAAATAAAAATAAAATGTAAAAGTAAAAATAAATAAATAAATAAAAAAAATATATATACATCAAGTTCAAGTTTATTTATATAGCGGTTTTCTTAGTTCGAGACCAACGCAAAGTCGCGAAATTAGGCAAAAAATAGTCTTTAAAGAAGAAAAATGTCCATTATTTATCTGTGTTCAAAAAAGAGCAAAAAGAGTCGGTTAAGCAAATAGTCCATATATATTAACACAAGTTAATATTGTTTCATTTGACAATTAAAACTCACAAAAACTTCACATCACCTGCACACAAACTCAAGTACAAAAGCACAAGTGTACACAAAATAAAGCGGTGTAAATGCATCGACGGATCAATTAGATCAAAAACACAGATCAAACTAGTCACAGTCAAACTCTCGAAAATAGGTGATTTAAAGAAGCTTCAGCCATCGTGTCATTCCCAGTGAAGTGGAGAGTAATTTATCACCATCTGCCCCGTATCACATCTTCACCTGTAAACAAAGGGCAACAGAAACCCCTCGACTCCGCAGGCACGTCAGAGCTGGACACCACTTTTCTCCAGTTCTTCAGCTCTACATTCCACTTCCTGCACATCACTTCACAGAACACAGAGTCCCAAATAGAAAAGTGAGCTTTCATCCCCAGATCCGCTTTTCAATTATCCTCCCTCGAGCCTTCTGAAAGAGCTCGGCGCTTATGTAATAACCAGACTTAAGGTGGAGGCAAGAGAGGGAGAGAAGAACGAGGGAAGGAGGAACGTGAAAAACGGAAGCTTTCTGGGAGAGAAACTGCACGTGAGCCTCTCACACACACACACACACACACACACACACACACACACACACACACAGTAATTATGGCTCAAAATACCAGTCAAGGTTGAAGATAAAATTGTGAAGGTGAAATAAAAAATGTTAAATTAAAAATATATGTATATATGAATTTTATATGAATATATAAGAAAATATATTAAAAAAAAATTCGGATTTTCAGTGTTAGAGTGAAAATATATTTTTACACACACACACATACACACACGATTATTAGCAAATGGTTAATTAAATAATAATTGTTATGAAATGTCATTTCAATACAAAATTGATTCCTTGTGAATTTAAACCCGATTTTAAAGTCTAATCTTTGGACTTTAAATAAATATTTTACATCAAATATTGAATTTTATTATAAATTCCCTTTTCTACTTCCGAACTTTTGTTCAGGGTTTTTTGGGTAGAGGGATGAATGGAGTGACAAACAGAGATATAAACAGAGAGAGAGAGAGAGAGAGAGAGAGAGAGAGAGAGAGAGAGAGAGAGAGAGAACAATAGATGGGCAAATGTAGACAGATGGAGAGATCGACCTTGATAGAGAGAGACAGACGGACATTTTAATAATACATGACTAATTAATAATAATAACGTATTAATATTAAGTGGGAAATTCAGATTAGATTCTGATCATTGTTGAATCGAGCGTTCCTCTAAACTTGTGTAAGTGAACAGTGTGTGAAGTATTTTTAATTGGGAATGAATGTTTCATGTTTTTGCATCTATTTCTCATTAAATAGATAATGATAATATTATTAATAATAATAAATATTATTATTATTATTATTATTATTATTAAATCAAATTTATTTTCTGGGTTGATTTAATTTGCAGAATAAAAATGTATTCTGATTTCTTCTTGGTAAAAAAAGTCCTGTTTTTATATATATTGTATTATATATGCAACAAACATCATTAAAAGCCGACCATCCAAACCTGGACATTAGTTTTAAACCCAAATATTCGCAAGCTCAACAAAAACGGTTTCTGGTTCCGTTAAAGTCCATTTTATTTCGGATCTGAGACGCCACGTGGCTCCGTGTTCTTCTCTCTTAATGGTCTTTGTTATTTTAATTATTCAGTGCTGACTCAGGAAGAAGAACCTTCGCCGTTCTAATGACATTTCTGAAACAGAACGACTCACACGGGAGCGATAAAGAAGCTTCGGCTCCATCTCGTCGTCTTCTTCTCGGTCGGTTGGAGATCGACTTCAAGTCTAACGTCTTTACTAACAATCTCCATCTTTAGTGTCTGACCACCTGACCATTCAGCAGCAAACTGCCCATTAACTATAAAAGAAACAATTCATTACAGTAAAAAATAAATAAATAAACTTTTGTTACATTCGGTCTTCCTAGACTTTCTGAAGGATAAAATTCAAGCTCTTTTAAGGTCCTTGTTCTAGCTTTTCCTGCGCCAGTTGTGATAGATTTTATATTTATATTTATATGCCTTAATCAAAATGAAACATTGAGTGAATTTTTCTCACATTTTTACATTACGTTTTAGCGGTTACTACGTTTCTAAGTTCTACAGAAAGCTGTAGACATCAGTAGAACTTCAAAGTGTAAACCAGGAAATATAATCAAGTCTAATTTTAAAAAGGTTTTTTTAAATTTTAACACAACATTTTAACACAAATAAAATCAAATGTGGATTTTTATTAATTGTTGATATAAAATAAAACGTCAAATACCATAACACGGCTGTTCTTCATTGGTTCCAGTGAGTTAAAATGGTAAATCACCTTAAATTTGTCTTTTGGTAAAACTGTTTATTTTTTTATGCATGTTTAAATACCAATAAATACTTGAAGTTTAATACTAAATTAAATACTAAAATCTGAAAAACTACCTTGGTAAAATTAATAAACGTTGACTGGTCCATGACGACATAAAGGTTGGAGTGTGTTAATGCGTTAACTTTGATGTGCGTTGATATTGCTAAAACAGAGGAAATATTACGTGTCGCCACATCACGTGACCACGCCCGTCACTGCTGAACCTGAACACATCGAACATGCCGTCGAAATCTTATCGTTGTGGAACGAAACGGCGTTTTAACTCCGCCTCCGTTCGGGTTCGGTCCCGAGGATGTGCATTTATCTGGAATCCACTGTGTAATTACATTCCTCAAGCACTTCATTGGCCTTGAAAACACATGATTGAAGCATCAAGCAAAACTCGTTGACTAAAGTGAATCACGATTGATTTGTTTGGTCATCGGGTGTTCACTGATTGGTTGGGACTCACGACAGGAAGAGGAGGGGCCATTACTTCATGCTGTTTTTCCAGGACGGACGCGGTAATAGCATTTCCAAAAGCAAATAAAAGCGGAGCCTCATTCGTCCTCTTCCTCCTCCTCCTCCTCCTCTTCCTCCTGTAATGGCATTAGACCAGGGGCTTTTACCAGCACCTGCTCCGTGTAATAAAGCAGACGTCAGTGCTCTCTGCTCTCAACACACACACACACGCACTCACACTCACACACACACGCACACACACTCACACTCACACACTCACACACTCACACTCACACACTCACACTCACACTCACACACACACTCACACTCACACACACACTAACAATCCTGACAAAGTTGATCTTAATCCACTCCACATCCGACGCCGAGTTGCCAAACATGAAAAAACGTCACAAAGAAATTGCACTGACAATTAAACTGAGATGTTTTTTAACAGCAAACACGTCTCATTTACTGAAATTGTTTTTTCTTTTGAGAAGATTTATGGAAAAAAAAATAAACTCTAAAGCAAAAGTGTTACAATTTTAATTTGAATCCTTCAAGCCTACATCAGGCAAACAAATTGGAATAAAAATTGTGAAATAATGGGTAAGAAGTTGATTCACTATAATTGTATACCGTATTACTCGTTCTGTATTATATCAATCAAACAACCTTTGTTTATAAAGCACTTAAAAAAACAGCTGTAGTTGATCAAAGTGCGTAACACAGTCGATACAAAAGGACAAAATAACAGTGAAAACAACACACAAAAAAACATTATAATAAAATGACATTAAAACTCATATATATATATATATATATATATAATTTTTAAAAATATATAATAAATGATATAAATGCATATATAAATTATTTATTAATCCAAGCACCCCTAAGAATAAAAGCAGGTGTAAAGTACTTGAGTACACTTTGTAAATATTGTAAATATTTTTAACTTAGTATTTTTGGCTACTTTGTAATAAGACTGCGTGAGTTTAAAAGTTGCTTATATTTTTTATACTCGGTACAATACATTCACGCCATCAATGAAGTACAAGTACTAATACAAGTACAAATACTATGCTTTCAATGTCTAAAGAATATTTTTCAGTTTCTTTACGCATTTGTCGTAGTTGTTTTTTTTTTTTTCCTTTAGAATTAATTGTAATTTACATATGGTATGTTTTCAAAATGTACTATAATTGCACAAAAGTGCACTCGAGTACTTTACACCTTTTTTATAACTATTTTGATCTCACAATATAAATCTCTAGCAGGTGATTTAGAACATTCCGTTGGCTTTGGTCAGAAGACATCAACAGCCTGACACAGAAAGAAGCTCCGAGCGTAAAGTCCGAGCAGATCAGACCAGACCAGCAGAGTTCTGAGCCACGGCCAGAAGAAGAAGCACTGAGGAGAAACGTCTGGACCATATGTCCTCATCACAGGCCTGCTGAGACCTACAGCGCACACAACACAAACACGCCTTCTTGGTGACCTGAGGATTCCCGCCAAAACATCCCGGGCAGTGTTGATGAAGTTCTTTTTTCGTGCCAATAAACGCGACGTGAGAACACGAGGGTCCAGCAGAGAACGAGAAGGCATTATTACGTACCGCGTTATTTCAGGGTTTGTTTTACTAGCCACTGTCGTCATCTAGCTTGCTCTTCTGATGGACGATATTTTTCTCTTTTAAATGACTCTTTTTTTTTTTTTTCCCCCTCATTTTTTAAACACTGATAAATAATGGACATTTTTCTTTTTTTTAAAGACTTTTGTTTTTCCCTAATTCGCATAGTGACTTTGCGTCGGTCTCCAACTAAGAAAAGTTTATATAAATAAACTTGAACTTGAACTTATTATTATTATTACAGTGAACCCTGGTTTATCGCGGTTGGTAGGTTCCGAGCGCGACCACAATAGCTGAAAATCCGCGAAGTAGGGACGCCATATTTACCAACGTATTTATTAAACATGTAAATATTACTGATGACAAAAATCGTTGACTTGCTAAAAATGATGGCAGCCCTCTTCCTAATGTTGTGGATGAAAAAATGACTAACATCATAAACGGTATAAACTGTATATGTCGTTGATAATAATGATAAATAAAAAAAATTGAACAAATATTAACGATGTGTATTGTAATGCCCCTCAGTAAAAGTAAAGGGACACAGCGACTTTTATTTTGGTTTTTTGAATGATTGGATGGTTTTTGATGATGGTTTTTTTGATTTTACCACTTTTCTCAAGTTAAAATTTAGAGTTATGCTGTAGGAAAAAAAAAGTCTCAAAGACCTGGAACAAAGACTTTGAAAAGCCTATATATTTATAGGCGTTAAAAATAATAATTTTGTGGATGAGGAAACCTAACAAATAACCAAAAGATGGGGAAACTAATTGGGCGATTAATAAAATTTCAGTGTATTATTTTGCTGATATAAAACGCGTCTGTTGGCTTTTATCCAAACCATTGCCTCTTCAGCACATTCTGCGAGTCTCGTCCGTCTGACTCGGTGATATTTAGCGTTGTCTTTTGCTGTTGATGTTCCCTGAAGGACATTCCACTGTCAGAGCGTCTCTCTTCTCCACCGAGCCCAGCTAATCCGTCCTGACACTTCCACTGGTGGACTAAACAAATACTTGACTCTATTAGTCATTCAGAGATTGTGACCAAAAAAAAAAAAAAAAAAAAAAAGAGGATCACAGTTCCACACACAATTACGCCAACATACCGTATTTTCTGGACTATAAGCCGCACCTGTATATAAGCCTCATCCGCTCTAATTTTGAAAAAATAATTAAAAAGAGATAAATAAGCCGCACCAGTATACAAGCCGCATCCACTCTATTAAAAAAAGTTTTGCAAGTTTTGCAAGTTTTTGGATTAGATATTTACTACAGGAACCGAAGGATTTTGAATTGTAAATGTACATGTGTGTAACTAAATAGATCCTTTCCTAACCTGTATTTTAACACGGCAGCAACTTTGCTGATTAAAACGTGATGCTAAAGAGGAAGTAGCGTATTCTTCTTTGCATTTATTTTGTCTTAGTTTTGATTCTAATTCCGGTTTAGAGCGAGAAATAAATCAGCAGAATAGCCGCACCTTTGTATAAGCCGCATGGTTCAAAACCTGTGAAAAAAGTAGCGGCTTATAGTCCAGAAAAGTCCCTCGTTTTTTTTTTTCCTATTTTTAAGTACAAGTATAAATATAAGCGCTCCTTTCTTTAAATAATGGTTCTGGAGGCAGACGTGCGAATGAGTTTTTATTAGCTCAAAAAAAGAAATAAAGAAACAGAAACGTGGCGACACTTAACAGTGGCTAAATAACACTGGAAGAAGTAATTTAAAAACATATATATATTTTTTTTTATTTGGTGCCTGAAGAATTAGAGGGTGCTTATATTTGTGGGGTGCTTATATTTGCGTAAATACGGTCTTCACTACTACTAACGTTTATTTTTTTTCACCGACCCAATTGATTTTTAGAACATTTAGTCAAAAAATTACGCAAATATTATTAAAATCAAGAACACTTTCTGCAGGGGTTGCATATAACACCACTTTCGATATATTTTGTCATTTGCACTTTTCTTTTGTTCTATTTAGACCGTTTCTTGCCTTTAAGTTTTGTACCACATTCTATTCTATAATATTATATTGTTTTCTATTCTATTCCATCATATTCTATCATATCATATCATATTCTATTCTAGTAATGCACACATACGTATTACACATGCAATTTATTTGATATATTTATTTGTTTGCCTGCTTAATTATTTTTTCATTAATGTATTTATTTGTTTCTTTGTTTTTTCCTGCATTTATTCATGCATTCATTCAATTACTTGTCCTTTTACACTGAAAGCAAAAGACGTATTTAAAATCAGTTTTTACAGCAGCGGCTTATAAATCACTGGAAAAACATATATACACCATTTTGTGATTTCTTGTCATTCAAACAAAGCCTCTTCAGTGTATTACAATCGAAACAATACTCGTCCAGATCTTCTTCACCTCCACAAACAGAAACAAATGTTTTCCCAACTCCACCTGAGACGCCGAAAATAAGGGAAGAAAAAAAAAATTGGAGCAACATCAACGGAGCCATAAATCAATAGCTTCTCTACAGGGAGCAGGAGAGCCGAGCATCTTTAAATGAGTCCTGCTGAGTCAGCACCAGGGTCAGATCTCTCCTGATCTCCAGAGATGCTCCTCAAAGAACCAGGAGGTTTGAGCATCTGGACCAGGGGTGTCAAACACGCGGCCCGCGGGCCAGAACCGGCCCTCCAGGATGTTCGATCATTTGAAAGTGGAAAAATATGCAAAAAGACTTGGAATTAATATTAATTGAAACGTTATTGGAAATAAGACAGACTGAAGACCTTGGTCTCTACCTCTTATATTTTGTTATATGGTTTTTTTGAATGATCCGATGGTTTTTAGATTTTACCACTTTTCTCAAGTTAAAATTTAGAGTTATGTTGTAAAAAAAAAAGACCTAGAACAAAGACATTGAAAAGCCTATATATTTATAGGCGTTAAAAATAATAATTTTGTGTATAAGGAAACCTTACAAGATAACCAAAAGATGGGGAAACAAATTGGGCGATTAATAATAGTTTAGTGTATTATATTGCAGATATAAAACTTTAGCCAACATGTCATTATCCAAACAGAGAAAAGTAGATATACAAAAAAAAAGGACCACGTCCTATTTATTTACAGAGATGTTCTAAGGAAATATGAGGTAATTTGTGGAATGTTTTGTAGAAGGACAGTTCATTACATTTCAACATGTTCCTGATGTGCTTCTTTACACTAAAACAAAAGAAGAAGATGATTTTTTAGTTCTTTATAGTAGAAGTGTGGTATAATTATAATGACACCCCTGATCTAGACCAACATCCAGTGGCTTTCCGAGATCCCATTTATCTTCTGGAGGCCTAATGGAGGCGTTTCACACGGGACTGGTGGTCCCGACCCTCATCCACAGACCCACGCGGTCCCCGTAAATCACACAAACACCAGAATCAATACACTGGGACCATTACAGGGACGCAACCAATCATTAAACCCCACTGGAGCTGGACAGCACAATCATACCAGCGGATGAGATATATACATCTCACATGATACACCTCAACCACACGCAAGATCCCACTTGTGTCTTCCAATCACGGAGAAGAGCAATTACCGCATTTTCTGGACTACAAGCCGCATCTGCTCTATTTAAAAAAAAAAAAAAAAAAGATAAATAAGCCGCACCTGCATACAAGCCGCATCCATTCTATTAAAAAAAGTTTTGCAAGCCACAGATATGTACGTTTTTGGATTAGATATGTACTACAGGTAATGTAAATGTACATTTGCAGAAGGCCTTCCACTTAAAACTTGCATCATACGAACTTCGTCCTGTGGGTTCTGTGATGAAGGGGTGAGGATTTGAAAAGATTTTTGAAGAGTTTGACAGACCGACTTATATCTGCTAAAGAGGAAGTAGCGTATTCTTCTTTGCATTTGTTTTGTCTTCTTTTTATTTTGTGACTTGGATTCTTATTCCGGTTTAGAGAAAAAAAATCAGCAGAATAGCCGCACCTTTGTATAAGCTGCATGGTTCAAAACCTATGAAAAAAGTAGCGGTCCAGAAAATACGGTATAGAAAACTTGCAACTCTTTTAAGTAAATACTAGGGGTGGGACGAGACACTTTTCCCACGAGACGAGACGAGACGAGACACTAGGCTCACGAGACGAGACGAGACGAGATTTCGATTTTTTTTAAATCTTAGATTAATCTTAAATCTTAGATTATTTTAAATTAAAAAAACCTTCGATATAATATAAGGAGAGCCATATTGTATCTGTATTTTATTTAACTAAAACATTCAAAACTGTTGATGCAACGTATTTTCACCAATTGCATGCAGTCATAACCAGATAACCAACATAATATTGATCATACAAAATATGATGCCATAAATTGCCAGGCAAGTAATTTCACAAAATGTTTTAACTGTCAATAGTATAGAAAATCCATCAAGCGCAGACATTACACACTATTTATAAACAAAGACAAGTTTTCCAGTAAATTGTAAAGAATGGTAGAATCATTTTGGCATCAAGTTCAACTCAACATCAATCTACTTCATTATGATTAAATTCACTGTGTTAATTTTAGCTCTAGAAAACAAATGTATTGAAAGTGTCACTGGCCAGTCAATTATAGAGAGAAAAGAGAGAGAGAGAGAGAGAGAGAGAGAGAGAGAGAGAGAGAGAGAGAGAGAGAGAGCGGCTTCCTACTTTAGCTGTGTTTCTGGTCTTCGTCGCTTTTCTTGCCGATTTTTTTCTTTTTTTACGTGAAACCATGATTTCCAACCGAAAACAGACTTTGTTCAAAATAAAACAAGCAGATTTTCTCGCGCGCGTCATACGTTCTCTTAAAGGCACAGCGCAGAAAACGGAGCAGCGCATATGCGCGTCGCGGGTGTGATCGATTAATTCAGTCTGTTACACTGCTTTCTGTGTTCGATTAGCAATGTCCGTGCCGTCATTGATAGTTGTAAGTTACAACTTGTAATGTGTTATACTGTATTAAAGGGTTTATATACTTGTATAAATATCAAATCCATTAATTATCACGGTATCCACGGTATTGCAAATATTTCATAAATGGCGCCAAATTCTCGCGATATCACGAGATTCAATTGGATCTCGCGAGAAGCATTGGATCTTGCGAGATCTCGTGCCACGAGATCTCGTCACACCCCTAGTAAATACACAAAGTTGCGACGTTTTAATCCAATGGGAAGCTGTCAATCCAGCGGTCAGTTTAATTTCTCGAGGTGATTCACCAATTACATACAGGCTAATTATATACAGTCCAGGAGAGGAGGCGTGTCTTTATTGGTGCAGTATAACGTTATAACATTACAAACACAAAACGACATTTTGACAAAATGTTTGAGTATCAATGTCGCATACTTATATTCAGGTGAACAGAAATAAGATTGCACATTGATTTTACTTGCCAATAAGACTGGCGTTCTTCATATTAAGAATATTATTTTGGATTTTATTTTATTCCACGTAACATGAAATTCAAAATCAAATTATTATTATATTATATTATATTATATTATATTATATTATATTATATTATATTATATTATATTATATTATATTAGAATCGATTAGATTAGATTAGAATCAGATTAGATTAGATTAGATTAGATTAGATTAGATTAGATTAGACTAGACTATTTTAAATTACATGTATAATGCGTCTCAACTATCGAAATTTTCTCGACTCTCGGCACAGATTAATTCCATAAATCGGGGCATCACTGCACATTATTGGTCAATTGTCTACTTCAAAAAATGTCGATAGAGTGTTGTCTTTACGTTTATCCCAATCGCTGAAAAACCCAGATTTACTAAACCACTGGAGCGCTTTTGAGTGGCTGCGATTTCAAGGCTGAAGTCTCTCAAACTCAATTCTTCTCAATTGCTTTTCCCATTTCATCACTTATAAAGTAATAGGAAGAGCGGCAACGCACATCCAGAACACCACTACTTCCTGTCCACAACAACAGAAAGCAGGTTGCCATGGTGATCATGTACACCGAGCGGGGGGGCATCTACTGACTGATAAGAGTCTCAGCAAACACAACAGCACGATGGATGTTCACAAACCCAGAATCCACCACACAAGGTTTGGCCCGGATTGCTCCCCTAAAATAAATAAATACATACATAAATCAAATAACTAAATACAATATTAAATATAGTATAGTAATCGTTCTTTAGAAATACACATTTAGACAAGCACTAACCCAAATGTAATAATGCAAATGATGTGTGATAAAGGGTTGGGCGATTCATCGAGAAATAAACCGAAATCGAAATTCAGAACATGTAATTGTTCGTTTTTTCAGGTTGATTGTAGTCGAGTTAACAGACGCTGTCTATTAAGCTGTTAAAAAGCATTTATTCTGTTCCCAAATGTGCAAGTTATTTCTTTTTACTGCAGTAGGATTGTTTGATTTAGGAACCTTGCTGTAATTTCTTAAATTTATCGTTGATGTTCAATAAATTGTCATACATGTGATCTGTGCGCGTTTAAAATCAAGTAATGCACACTTTAGTCAAAAATCTCTCACTTTGAAATTGAGCATATTTATATACGCTCAATTTCAAAGTGAGAGATTTTGAGATCAGAGACCTTTGAGGGCAAACAATATAAATAGATAAATAAAATAATTGTACATGAATCGTAACTGTGTTAAAATGCTCAATTAATCGCAATTTCGAATTTTTGGCATAATCGCCCCGCCGTATAATATGCATTTATCCGATCCAAAATGTACATTTTTGAAAAATAAAATTCTCTCCAATTTTAGTCCAAAAGAATCTCCAAATCTTGTTTAACACACATTAAACCACAAAAAATTCTGATCATTTATTTCAACCATAAAATATGGATTCATAGCTTCTGAATTCGATAAAAGCTTATTTTTCTTTAAACGCACATCCACTTAAAATCATTGTAATATATACAAAAATAATGTACGTTTGTATTGGCAATTTGTTGTATAATGCAGCACACACTTCACTAATTTCACCGATTTCGTATGTGGTTCGCCACATTGACAATCTCACTCACTTTACTCACTTTACTAATTGATCATTTTGATTATTAATTATCAAAATTATCATTATCAATCAATTATTTTGATCAATTATTAGCACTATTGATTATTACTGCAGTTTATTTTTCTGCTTCTCAGACGCAGAAATTACAAATACGCTGCCTGTCCGTAACGAGAACAATTTACAGTTATTTTATGTTTATTTATGCCATTTTTCGGTTTTAAAGTGTAAACCAGATACTGTATTTTCTGGACTATAAGCTGCTACTTTTTTCATAGGTTTTGAACCATGCGGCTTATACAAAGGTGCGGCTTATAGTCCAGAAAATATGGTAAATACGATGAAGCGCGGCATTCGTTTCAATGTAACGTTAACATCATAATAATCCAATCATGTCTCCATCAGCCAAACGCCATTGATCCTTCAGTGTGGCGTGTGCATTAGGATTAAACGGGATATGGGAATATTGATCGGTGAGGCGCGCGGAGTCTCTCAGGTCTCGACTCACACCGTGTAATGGGAAGCGAAATCTGTTGCACTGGCTCAACTCCCAGTTTGAACAATGGAGATGAGATTTGAAGGCCATTTTCCAGCGATACTCATTGTGTCTATCACAATCACAATCAATATGCGTTGAAACAATATCATGTAGATTAAACAGCAATATTGTTACCACAACGGGGCGGAATCGTAATAAACATGTGTGTTTGTTCTTTTTGGACTTGTGATATAGTTTTTTCATTATTCATGCTCATTTGCACCACATCTCTGTTTTTGTCATATATGTTTATCAGGGCTGTCAAATTTAACACGTTAACGCACGTGATTCATTTTAAGTGCTTAATCGCGCCAATTATTTTTAACGCCGTTAATCACAGTTCCAATTTTTTTTTACTTTAAATTTGGCAACGTGTGTGAATGAATAGAACCAAGAGAGCCTCGCGCTGTCTCCAGGTGCGGCTCATTAAGATCAGGTGTTGTCACTTAGGCACTTTATCACCTCTGGTTCCTTTTCAACTTGCAAATAACGATTAATCATGATCAATTTGGTCAACGAAGTGCGATTAACTAGTTGAAAAAAATTAATCTATATAAATACGTATATACCACTATCGTGAGTGTGTGTCGTCTGCCATCAAGCTTCACTATTGATCGTGCGAGGCCGTCTCCAGCTCTTCTTCAGCGCTCACTAATTACACTAATACGCTCAAACAAACTGCAGACATGCATTAAGAGTTCGTGTTTCATCAAGCGACTATTTTCAATCCGCAATTCACGTTCGGCCGTTGCCTGCTTGACTGGGCAAATACTGAGTTTGGCGCTTTACTAAGGCTGTTCGTTAAAAAATAAATTGGTATTTATTTTAAAACAGACATTCTAATATGTTTTGTGTTTGTGTGATAAGTATTTATTAAGTTACAGTTCGTTTTCAGCTGACAGAGGCAAAACACACTTCACGTTTTAGTTGTATTATTACTATTATTATCATTAACTACAAAAAACACAACGTCCTGTTTTTATTAAGAGTGCAACCTAAAAAAATATGTACTTCAAACTTTCAATTAGTGGTTAACACTTATATGTAAGACAAAATTGTGACTTTTTTTGGGTGTTTTATCTTGAAAAAAGTGCAACATTTTTACAGTATTTAAACAATATATATATATACATGTATTTATATGTATATATATATATATATTATTTTTTTTTTTTGAGTTTACTCAATTTATGACAAAAAAAATTTAACAGTGAATCATTCAAATCACAATATTCAAATTCCGTTGTGTGTTTGTGTTTTTCTTTTGTCTTTATTTGACCGAGAAACCACTCTGCCTCGACAAATTTCAAATCTATTTTAATATTGACCCGTTCCAGCTAAAAAAAAAAAAAAAGTTCTGAAACATGAAATGAAAGACAAAATAAAACCTAATTTTTCATAATTTCCATAATTATCATACATTCATACATTTTCCTACAGGTTCACCCTTTTTACTGAAGCAGAAAACGTGCTCCATCGGTGGTTCCGTGAGCTTCTCCATTCATCACTCACCGTGTGGGAGGACGGATTCTGACCTGCTGCTGCGGACACTTCATACCCATCATCCTCCAGCAGACACTCACACGCTCTCCAGGAACGTCACCGAAGCAGAAACTCTTCCTTACTCCCAAATACCTTCAGGAACAACTAAACGTAAAGGTGCGTAACCACCAGCGTGATACGGACGTGATTCCTCGCTAAACCAGATAAATACGCTGAACCAACACATTCATTCTGCAATATTGGAAATCCAGTTTTGTACAACTTTGTTTCCAATGCTAAAAGGCTAAATGATTAGCACTGTAGCGAACAGTTTAGCAGCAATTCATTTCCCTGCCCATTTAGTCAGAAATACTGGAGTTGTTGAGATTACTTGACTTTACTTTACTTCACAGTCAGTTAGCAGACGCTTTTATCCAAAGTGACTTACATTTCATTACAACTTAACACGTTCCTGTTTTCCCTGGGACGGAGCTACTGGGAAAGCTAAATGCTACATGACTATGCTATGCTAAATGCTAACCGATGCTAAAAGTAGCACTCACTCATTGATCCGTACTAAAGTGTAAACTTTATGAAAAAAACATCAATTTTACAGAACATTTGTTCGGAATGCCAATTAAGGCTAAACAAATTGCACTAATGATACCAAATTAGCTGTAGTCTTAGTGCATTTCTCTTTGTGTATATCTCCCATTTGCAATCAAACAGCGTAATTACATCATAGTAAAACAGCCGGTTAACTCCGCGATGTCAAAAGTATTTTTATAAAAATATATTGCAGCATCAAGGCTAAACTAATAGCACTTGCTTTCTCTCTGCTCGACTCTTTCCCAGACAGACATTAGTAATCAAAGCCCGATTTAAAAATCCTTCGCTTTAGAGTCACACTGTAAAATGCTACAAACAGAATGAAGAATCATAAAGATGAATAATGGCTAAATTGAAAATCTCCAAGGCTAAAACGGATGGCGAGAAAGAGGAAGCGCAACACTCGCAGATCGCACCAGGAAAAGGCGGAAAACTCCAGGCGAAGCAGCTAAAGAGCGACTCGTAATAAACATCTGCTCTCCATTTCACCTTCACTTCTGTCGCTCGCACGTCAAGTGTGTGTGTGAGTGTGTGCGTGTGTGTGTGTGTGTGAGACGCTCCGGGCCGCGGCTGACAGGTCACGACAGCGCTGACTTCCTGCGAGCTCAGACACATCGAGGAGAAACAAACCAAAGTCGCTCGTTTCCTTTCATCACAACAGTTTTAGTGAGTTTGTCAGAGAATTCACTTTTCTTTAAAACTAGTGCGTCAAATCGAACACGTGTTTAAAATGTAACAATGATGAAAAAAACGACAGGAAGAGGAAACTTAAACGAAACCTACGTAAAAACCCTATTTACAAGAATATAAGGATTCTGGGAGGTGCGGTTCTGATCGGTAGAATCGTTTTTTTAATCTATTTTTAAAGGAAAACGACATCGAAATGATGCGAGTCACAAGTTAGATTTGATGAAAAAAAGAAATGAAGTATTGTAAGCATATGTGAACTTAATTTAGCCAGAAAATGTCGTTAGGTTTTTTTTTTCGGAATGTTTATTTTGTGCCTGAAAAATCAGGGGTTGCTTTTTTCGCGTAAATACAGCAACAAACTTCATAATCAATGTTATTTAACAAAAAAATATTAAAAAGCACAATTAGATATTTTTTAAGATGATTTATCAAAAAACGAATCACTTTGCTGGTGAGAGGTCAATTTGTTCTGTTCCGACTTAAAAACAAAAGTAAATTGTTCTTATATTAAAATAATGACGCTGCCAATAAAATGTCAGCTCTGCCCGACTCTTTGTATATGTATTATTGAAGGAAACGACATAGAAAAGATACGAGTCACAAGTTAGATTTGATAAATAAAGAAAAAGAAGTAGTATAAGTGTAATGGAAAAAAATGTTTTTTTTTTCTTCCGAATTAAAAATTTTATTTAAAATTATTTAAATATATATATATATATATATATATATATATATATATATATATATATATATAAAGTACAATTAGATACTGTATGTTCTTGTTTTTTTTTTCATGAAATCAAAATACAAAAAACAAATGTACTTTCACGGTGAGATGTCAATTTGTTTTGTTCCAAAAACCTCGACTTAAAATAAAAGCAACTTGTTCTTATATTAAAATAATGATGCTGCCAATAAAATGTCAGCTCTGCCCGACTGTTTGACAAAAAGTCATGAAGCTTGTCCAAGACGTTCATGTATTGGTTTTATGCTCCTGCGTGACAGGACAGATGGCTGGGATGAAAAGATGAGTAGAAGAAACGAGGGAGAGGAAGTACAAATAAATAAAAAAACACCCAGCTGTCCTGCTCAGCGCTGCTGGTGCCATTTAAAACACGACCGATGAGGAGAAACAGCCATGATTAATGACCAGAAGATCCTGGACAAACACGCTTCTAAACGTTCTCCTTCAGCTAGAAGACCAATAAACGGATGAAATGTGAAGGATCGAGCTGTGAAATCACCTCCAGACAAACATCTGGACAGATAGAAGGTCTCGATCCAGCCATCTACTCTCAACTCTGACATATACAGTACATACTCACTATTGGTTCAATATAGTTTGATCTCATTACAAAACCAGAATGAAAAAAACTGTAAAAAAAATAATAAATAATTAATACGTGATAAAAAAAGTGTATATATACTGCAAGTAAATAAATGCTTAATTGAATAGTCCTCCGGATAAGTAGAGTAGTAGAGTAGTAGATGAGTAGTGGAGTAGTAGTAGAGTAGTAGATGAGTAGAGTAATAGATGAGTAGTGGAGTAGTAGTAGAGTAGTAGATGAGTAGTAGAGTAGTAGATGAGTAGATGAGTAGTAGATGAGTAGTAGAGTAGTAGATGGGTAGTAGAGTAGTAGATGAGTAGTAGAAGTAGTAAATGAGTAGTAGAAGTAGTAAATGAGTAGTAGAGTAGTAGATGAGTAGTAGATGAGTAGATGAGTAGTGGAAGTAGTAAATGAGTAGTAGAGTAGTAGATGAGTAGTAGAGTAGTAGATGAGTAGTGAATGGTGATTTATTCATGTATTGCACTTGACAAATTTTGGTGACAAATCTTAACGAATCCTTTTACACATTACATCACATGACAGAAAACAATGTGTTCGATGGAACGACAAACCTAATTTAAATTAACTTAATTTAGACTTAATTTACATAATGAAACAAAGCATGAGCTGCGTGTCATGATTACCAAGCAATTATCCATTCATCCACACATTCATCCATCATTTGTCTCTCCATCCATCCATCCATCCATCCAGCCTTTGCCTGTCTGTCGGTGTATCCATCCAATAATCCATCATCAAAAAATTGCATTGTAAAGATAAAATTAAATGTAATTCAGCCAGAAAAAAAAAATTTTTGGTTAAATTTTGTGCCTGAAAAATTAGGGGGGGTGCTTATATTTACAGGGTGCTTATATTAAATACGGTGTGTAGACTGTTTGCTCCGCGTCTAAAATGACCGACTATTTACGCATATATTAGCGTCTAAAAGTGTGACTCCACTCACGCAAATTTTCCTGAAACAGAAGCTCGGAGCAGATGTTCCGCACCACATCTGCAGACCATAACAACCCTTAACAAACAGCCTCTCAGAAAGCACTAGCCAATCACATCGCTCGTCTTACCCGCCATCATCTTCTGCGCTTCGTACGGCTCCATGTACCCGTCGTTCTCCGGAGGCTTCTCATTGGCCGTCTGAGTGCCACCCACCTGACCCTGGGCGTCAAAGGGGTCGGCGTAGTCGTCCGAGAATATCAGCTGGTGAAGAGATCAAAGTGATAATTAGTGAAGTGAAACCAGCAGGAAACACTAATTGCGGCTCAAAGACGCGACTAATAAAGCACAACACGTATGTTCACGTGGGTACTGATATGAAAGAAAATGAGAAGAAACGTAAACAGTTTCATTTATATATATATATATATATATATAGTTTCATTTGCCACATTTTTTAACAAACATTTAACAAACAGTTTTAACAAACCCACAAAGTTGTGAAGTCTATAAGGTTTACTAAAGGATTGGGTAACGTAAATTAAGCGAAAAAATTTTCACTTGTTTTAAATGTAATTCACATAATAGCAGGAAAAAGTAGATTTTTTAAATATATTTGAACAAAACAATATTGTTTTTTTTTATAAATGTTGAAAATCTCACTGTTTCTCTCTCTCTCTCTCTCTCTCTCTCTCTCTCTCTCTCTCTCTCTCTCTCTCTCTGTCTGTCTCTCTCTCTCTCTCTGTGTCTCTCTCTCTGTTTGCCTCTCCTCTCTCTCCTCTCTCTCCCTCTCTCTCTCCTCTCTAAGAGATTTGATGGATAACAATTGATGTATGTAAGACCAAAGATTTACTTATTTTCTGTGTTTTTTCTTGAAAAAAAAGCATGACTCTATCCCGGAGGGTTAGAAAACGAAGACAATACATTGCAAATTGACCAAAAACTATACTAAATTATTTTAAAGTGTTTAATTAAGTTTTTTTTTAGTGTTGTTACATTACAATTACACCTCAATTTCCAATTTTATTACAAGCTTCAGTCATTAATCGCGATTAATCGTACCATAATTTGGTCAGGAAAGTGCGATTAACTAGTGAAAAAAAAAAGTATTCTGTTAATAAATTTTTTGCGCGACCAGCACCTGTACGCAATAAATAATCGTTAATATATGCACGAGCCAGCCAATCAGAATCCCGCACACCTGCAATTTACAAACAGATGAGGGCCAATCGGATTTACCAGAGGCTTCTCCACTCACTATTACGCCACGACTTTGGCACGTAGACGCCTGTTTTTTTTCTCCATTTGTTTAAAGTGTGTGTGAAACGCGGGGGTAATTAGACGGTCACGTCCGGGTCTCTGAGATTCCTTTAGACTGTTTGTCACATTGGAATTGACTCTTCTGTAACACCTTCAAACACAGCGTTCCTCAGACGAGATTCCTCAGGACGTCGACAGAAAGGGTTAAAAACGCCTACGACAACAGGAAATGCGACTGAATAATTCAGCAGGTGATTGTGTGTCTCGCCCTCAGGACGAGGAACAGTTTGAGATGACGCCATCTGCCGCTTGGGCCTGGAGGAGCTTTGGACGTTGAGTTTGAACGAGGTTCCGTGTTCCTCAGAGAAAAGCGTCACCGTAGACTCCTCACACGCCATCGCTCGCAGCGCATTCTTCACATTCCTTCTACGACGTCGGCGTTGTCAAAGTGAGCGCGCTCAAGTGTCGTCCTCGAGGTGGGACTGATGAAAGACGAGGAGGTTTTTTTTTCGCCTTGTAAAATTTTTTGGTGGTTTCTTGCTTGTCAAACCTCTACCAGGGAAGTTTTAGGGTGCTTTTTTTTCCTTTTTTAGGGGCTGTCAAAGTTAATGCGTTGACACACGCAATTAGTTTGAAATGCTTACTCGCGTCAATAATTTTTAACGCCGTTAATCCCAGTTTATTTCACTTTCGGTTTGGGGACGTGAAGTGAATAGAAGCAGAGAGTCGTGCTGGTGTCTCCAGGTGCGGCTCATTATGATCAGCAGTGCGCAGTGATTGTGGTCAGCTGCTGCTATTTAGGGCAAATTGTTTAAGGACAGTCACTTACTCATCGATCTCGTCTCCGTCTGCGGTGTTTTGAATGTTCTTGATTGGACTTATTAAAACTGAGACTCGACATTTTTACAGACGTAGTTTCTACTGAATTCATGGTCGAATCAAATCTCTGTTCAACGAAGCCGCCACTTTAGATTCATACGAACTAGATGAACAGGCAATACTGTATTTATTTATATTCAAAAACAGAAATTCTGTTTAGAATGTCTCAAAGTAATTTCTTTATGTATGTTTCATATGTTTCATGTTAGAGTGATAAGTATTCATTAAGTTCGTTTGTTTGTCAGCTGACAAAAAGAAGGCAAAACACGCTTTAAGTGAAGTTTATTATTATAATTATAATTATTATTATTAATTTATTTATTTATTTATTTATTTTGTACAAGAAACACAATGTTCTGTGTTTATTAAGAGTGTAACCTAATTAGTACTTCAAACTTTCAACTGATGTATAACACTTATATGTAAGCGCAATTTAAACTAGTGTATATTTAGTGTTGAGTTTACATTAACTTGCATTCACTTTACATTAACTACACATCAATTTCCAATATTAGACGTTTCAGCCGATTTAATCGTGATTAATTGTGATTCATTTGATCAGGGAAGTGTGATTAACTAGTTAAAAAAAATGAATCGTTTCAGCGCTAGTTTTTATTTTAATCGAGAAGTTGAGCTTGATTTACGCTAAACCACTTTCTGCTTTGCTTGGAATGTGAAGACAGGCCACCGAACAGGCCATCGATTATATAGCTGCACTATTGTTTTAGTTCAGCCATTATTTTACAAGTTCCAACAATGAAATTTCCCCGGAGCTTACGAATTATAACCTCAGCAGTTTTCCAGACGTCTCAAACTGCTTTACGCCCAAAAGTCTTGGTTGTCTTATAATTGTCTTACTGCTTTTTCTTTCTTTTCCATTTTTCTTTCAACTTCCATCTCAATCTGGAGACCCTCTATATGGGAATCTCCTCAACTCATCCCGATCACAGCTGTCACTCTTCCTTTACACACTCGGAAGAACATCACTGCTGTTGCTCGCGATTGACTGGTTGATTATTTGAACTTGTTGAGTTGTAGTTGCTTTGATTTGTAGGAATTTGTCGACAGTTTGTAGTAGAGTTCATGGTTTTACCTCTTATTATGCAAATAAGGAAACCAAAAAGTTCCCCAAAACTGTGTGTGTGTGTGTGTGTGTGTGTGTGTGTGTGTGTGTGTGTGTGTGTGTGTGTGACAGCGGTGTATTTGGTCAAGAAACAAATAGTATTTGATCTTTCTGACTCCTGATTCAAAGTGAAAAAAAAAAAAATAATTAAAAAAGTATGTATTTATTATTGTGTCATTTTGACCCAAACAGTATCTTCGTAATATAAACATGTAGCGTGGTGTTACAAATATGTCAACTGAATTATCGAATATAACCAAATAAGCCAAGCAGGAGACAAGTTCAAAGTAGAAAAAATACTTCAGTATTTTTTAAATATTTTTAAACTTTGAAAATGGGTCAATTTGACCCGAACATAATAGGAGGGTTAATATATTGACAGCAAAATAACAATTGTAAATTCTAAATAACTATCAAAAATTATTATTATTAATATTATAATTATGTAATGTTAAAACATAGTAACATTATATAATAAATAAATAATAGTAATTTGATACTATTTACAGCCTTATAGTAATCACAATATACTGGTTAAGAAGTGCATAATGAATAATTATCCACCACGTGAAAAGACTCACACAACTTCTTAATTGGATTGTAGGTATATTTTGGTCAAACTTCAAAGTAAATTTAGACAAAAACGACACATGTGTCAGTTATGAAAGTGTCATAAAGCCTCTCCGTGTCCGTTTTTAACTTAATTTGCTGTACGTTCTTTAACACGCTCCTGGTTTTATCTCCTATTATTTTTTCTTTTTTAGAGTTTTATTAGTTTTTTTTTAGAGTTTTATTAGAGTTGAATTCTGCTTGACAAGGTGCAGGATGGTGTAGAAGTGATTCTCCCTGTCCGTTTGCCAGAAAAGAGACAGAAATAGAAGCTACAAACCAGAGTGGAAGAGGGCGAGCGTGAATCAGGGTCACAGACTTACACAAATCCTTCAAGACGTTTTAAGGTTACGGGGAAAGGCATTTCAACTATTCTGATGTCATCGTCCTCGACAAAATAACTTCTCGTTTCAAAATAAAACAAAATCGTTTCATTTCAAAGAGAAATAGAAAGCAAGATATAAAAAAATCTGAGGAAAAACACACTCAACGGCAAAAACGGAGTGTGTGTGTGTGTGTGAGGTGTGTGTGTGTGTGTGTGTGTGTGTGTGTGTGTGTGTGTGTGTGTGAGGTGTGTGTGTGTGTGATTACAGGTTTTCTACAGTGCGACTGAAGAAAAGAGGGGAAAACGCGAGGCCTCAGACAAACATCAGTTTATTTCCCTTTTTTGCACCACTTATTTATTTGTATTTATTTTATTTTTCTTGCACACACAATTTTTTTTTACCATGACTTGCTTTTTTAATCCCGTCATCACTGTTCGCTTGTGTGTTTCTTCATTTGTTTGTTCATTTGTTTGTTGGTTTGTTTGTTGTTTGTCAGTTCTTTAGTCCGTTCATTTGTTTCTTCCTTTGTTTCTTTATTTGTTCTTTCCTTAGTTTCTTTCTTTCTTCATTTCTTTCTTCATTAATTTCTTTCTTTCTTTGCTTCTTTCTACTTTTCTCTTTCTTTCTCACTCACTCTTTCTTAGTATGTCTCTCTCTCTCTCCGTCTCTCCCTCTCTCTCTCTCTCTCTCTCTCCCTATCTCTATCTCTCTCTCTCAGTCTCTCTCTCTGTCTCTCTGTCTCTCTCACTCTCTCTGCCTCTCTCTCTCTCAGTCTCTCAGTCTCTCTCTCTCTCCCCCTATCTCTCTCAGTCTCTCTCTCTCTCTCTTTCTCTCTCTCTCCGTCTCTCCCTCTCTCTCTCTCTTCCTCTATCTCTCTCTCTCCCTATCTCTATCTCTCTCTCTCAGTCTCTCTCTCTCCCTCTGTCTCTCTGTCTCTGTCTCTC
>CM051499.1:24560026-24570026 GCA_028031935.1 Paedocypris micromegethes
CACTCTTGCTCTCTCTCCGTCTCTCTCTCTCTCTCTCTCTGTCACTCTCTCTCTCCCCGTGCGCGCGCATCTTTAATTCCACCTGTGAAACACACCGCCCCCTGTCGGCTCACGTGAACACTGCACGATGTCTCAATCTCCGAACGTTCCGACTAAACCAGTGGAGGCCAACCAGTCAGAAACAAAGAGCCACTTTTTTTCCTGTGTTTAGAGCCACAAAGAGCCACATCATACACACGGGCACACACAAACATCATCCCATTACTTAATCTTGTATGCACACACACTTCTGCTCAGCCAGATTTAATGACAATAACCACCCCAACATGATAATATTAGTTATTTTTCAACAGTTAACATCGTGAGCATATTTGACACGTCACGTGAAAGCTCCTGAAGAGCCGCGGGTTACTCACCCCTGGACTAAACGATCGTCTCATTATTGATTCAGGTCACGTTTCTCGTTGCTAAAAATTGAACGTTGTTGAAATATCTGCGCAGCTAAAGTCCGGGATAAACTCCGGGTTGAAAACATGTCTGTCCGATTGTAGATCAAAAAGCTATCTCTTTTTTTCTCTCTCTATTTAAAAACATATTTTTGTATTGTACTTGATTTGTGTTTTTGAAATGCTTTGTAAAGTCCTTTTAATTGCCCCGTGTACGAATTGTTCTGTACAAATAAACTTGCCTTGTCTTGTCTTATACTTTGAGTTCAAGTTCTGAGCATTTGTAAGGCACTTTTCACAGTTTTAAACCGTCTCAAAGCGCGCAAGAGTATAAGAGACTTTACACATATTTAGTTTAAAAAGTTAGTAAAGCGGTACTTGCAACTGAAAGAGGACAAATAAAGGCTTTATTTATATCCAATAGTCAAAAACTATATAGTGTGCCATTCAATATTATAACAAAAATAAAAAATGCAAATACAATGTCAAAAAGACAACAAAAAATCAAATGTAAAAAATAAAACAGATAATAATAAAGCTATAACTTTTACACTATCATGAATTTGTATTAATAGTTGCACTATAGCGATTCTTGTTCGAGAGCGTTTGTAGAATCTACATGATTTGAACAAAAGAAAAGACAAAGTGTGCCATGGTTTTACAAATTCTTCAATATATTATTCATTGTGTATTTGTGTGTCACAGAAAGTTTTGGGGTTTTTTTTTTTGTTAATTTTTTACATTGTGCAAAAAAAACAATTTTTTATAAAATTAAAATTTCACACAATTTATTTTTCCAACTGTTTCCTCATCAGTCATGGTCAAAATGGAAACTAGTTCTTCACAATTATTCTCTAATTATTTTAACTCCAATCAGGAAACACAGTGCAGGTTATGGCTCCAGACACGCAGCAATGCCACTTTTAATGAAGCGATATTTCTTTTTAACATCTCTGCCCTTCAGGACAAAAGCGCTGGAAGCAGGAAGCCATTGTCGCTCCGCATCCATCAGCTTTTATTATTCTGCATTACACTGCAGGACAATTCATCTATAATCAAGACATTTAAAAGCAGACAATGCTTCGTTTATTGACATTCATCTTCAAGCTAAAATATTAATAAAGTGCTGTATTTTCATTCAAACCAATACAACAGTAGTGTGTGAACTGACACTGTATTTAAAAAAAACCCTGCGTCTCCATAAATAGGATAAAATTGTTAAAAACCAGCACGACACAAAATCAATAAGTGCATGAAAAAAAAAAATAAATAAAAACTTCTAAAGCAGATTGTCCTGGAATCTTCTGCCGTCCTGTAGGAAAACCTCTGAAGACACTTTCAAGTACCTTCTCCGGACTTCCTCCCACTGAACAGACCAAAACAAATAAACCCGTCAAACCACGAATCAGCGTTTCTTTTTCAGAAGATGCGCTCTAGTCTGCTCTTACCTTGCACTGCTGAGGGAGCTTCTCCAGCATCTGAAGCATGAGCTGCATCACAGAAGATAACGTCTCCTCCACGTACCCGCTGTGGAGCTCCAGACTCAGACTCTGTCAAGCAGCAATTACGGAGCGTTGACATCATGTTCATTCCACGATGCCATAAATATCAAACGTACATTTCTAATAAACAAAAACGTTTGGTTTTTAATTTTAAATTTTATTTTTTCGCTTGTAATCTTCATATTTTAGTTTGAAACTTTTTTCTCTTCGGATTTTTCGTTCGTTTTTTTTTTATCCGTTTGGAGTTCTGGCCCGAGTTTCACGTGGGGGCGGAGCTTACTCTGATTGGCTGGTGAGAGTGTGATTGACAGCTGTGAGAATGTGATTGACTGGAATGGGGGAGGAGTTTAGCGAGCGCTTAAACACATTCATAATCGGAATACAAGGTCTCACGCTAAATTCTGAACATTTTCTGAACAAACGGAACATTTTTTTGTAAGACACCTATCAGGAGCACTGCACACACACAGTATTTCGATGTGAAGAAACAACAGTGTGTGCGATTATTCTGAAGTATCTTCCACCACAATAATTTAGCAATATAATTAAAAAATAACACTTAAATCACAGTTTGTGTACTAAAAAAGCCACAGTGTACTAAATGTCACAGTGAACATTTGCTAAACTCCTCCCCAGAGGTGTAAAGTACTTGAGTAAATGAACTTTGTTATTTTACTCAAGTATGTTTTTGGCTACTTCGTACTTGTGCCGAGTATCAAAAAAATAAGCAACTTTTACCCTCTACTCCACTGCATTTGTGATTGAGTAACTGTACTTTTCACTCCACTATACTTAACGTTACTCGTTACATTATGACAGTGCGCGACAAACGTAATCGATTTTTATCGCGGTTAATGTCTTGGGCGAATGAGGCGATTTCGCCCTCCATAGTCTGCTGAAGGTAATTTAACGTTAAAGTATTGTTAATTGAACTATTTAAATGTTAATTTCACTGAGAATCAAATCAAAGGCAGCTCGGAATTGCATTTCATATTTACACATTGAGTTTGATTGAAACTGACTTTTTGTTCTTTATTGTGTTTTACCCTGTGTTATGTTTTTAAACACGGAGGTGTTAAACTTTGTTTCTCTGTTAGAAAGTAAAACCTAATGCATAAAGTTTTTTCACATTTCTTTGTTGTTGTTGTTGTTTTTTGCCTAAATTCAACATGAGTAAAATACTCGAGTTGTTTTAAAATGTGATACTTTGACTCAAGTCTTTTTTATATTGTTGACTTTTTACTTTTATTGTAATAACTTATATAGTACGTACCCCGGACTTTTACTTAACTATGGTTGTCTGGCACTTCTTACACCTTTGCTCCTCCCACACTTCCTGCTCAAGCGACTGTCAATCCCATGCTCACCAGCCAATCACAGTAAGCTCCACCCCCACGTGAAACTCAGACCAGAAATCCAAACGAAAAAACAACTAACGACCAGGCCTTACCCAACCTCCACAGCCGAGAATCCTCCGAGCCGAAGCCAAAGCAGACGCTGCCCTCAAGGACGGAGACACGTGGACCAGCTCATAGTTCACAGCGCTCAACTCCAACAGGAACATCACCAGCGCTTGCTCCTTCAAACCAGACTGAATAAAGTCAAACAATTTCTTGAAGAATAAGATAAAAACACTTTGGGTTGAATCCAGAGGTGTAAGGTACTTGAGTACAGTAAATGTACTTTGTTACTTTACTTAAGTATGTTTTTGGCTACTTCGTACTTGCACAGAGTATAAAAAAAATAGAAGCAACTTTTACTCTCTACTCCACTGCAACTGTCAATTCAAATGTAGTGGAGTGAAAAGTACTGCTACTCAATCACACTTACTGTTACTCGTTACATTGTGATTCGTTTATACCGCGGTTAATTTCTTGGGCGGACGAGGTGATAGCGCCATCTACAGGCTGCTGACGATACTGGAAGCTAATTGTGAATTAGAAACCACATGAACGTGATGAGAGAAAACCAGCTTTTGCTGAAGCTAAATAAAAATATTGGCCCTTTGTGACACTGAGAGGTGACTGAGAATCACATATTTAGCTCAGAATCGTATTTGTTTTTTATTTTGCCGTTTGAGTTTGATTTGAGACTGACTTTGTTATTTTTATTTATTTAGTTGCACCACTTTTGGAGCATTGTGGTGTAAAATTTTGTTCCTGTATTGAAAAAAAAACTCATAAATAAAGAGTTTGTTTTTCATATTTCCGGTGGGTTTTTTGCCTAAATTCAGTACTACGAGTAAAATACTTAAGTTGTTTTATAATTGGATACTTTGCTACTTTGACCCAAGTCTTTTTTAAGCTGGTGACTTGTTACTTGCTGTAAAAACTACTCCATTACGAGTATCAATACTTTTACTCAAGTAGGGCTGGGTGGGCACTTCTCACACCCCTGGTTGAATCAGCAGTTCTGGGATTGTGGAACCTACTTGGGAAACCTTGCAAAGCCGTTGGAGAAAGTGAGCAGAGACGGGACGTCCCACACGGTAGCTCAAGCTCTCGAGGATGATCTTCTCCATCACACAGACGTCTCGGCAGGTGAAGGCTCCGTCCGTCCGGAAGGCAAAGTCTCCCGCTGTGGGAGGGTGAATCTCCTCGTACTTACAAGCGATCAGCATCGCAGACACACACACCAGCTCCAGACGCTTCTTAGGCACCGGATGGTTCTACGGGAGGAGAAGTGAAAGCCGTGACTGACCAGAAGAGGTCGAGTCTGAAAGCTAAAGGCAGCGGTCCACAGCTTTTCGTAATTTGGAGTTAACTTGACTCTGCTGAATGTCGCCAGCCACAACGTATACGAAAATTGGAATTTTAGATTTGTCGCTCGCTAGAGATTTATGTCAAAAAGGCACTCGAATTTAGCCGTCCAAATTGACTAAACTCACTAAATACTAATACTACAAAAAAAACAAACAAAAAAAAAACAAAACAAAAAAAAAAACTGCATTACATCTTTTATTTTCCAGAAGGAAAAAAATATACAATATTTATCGAAATATAGTAACAATACTTGTCAAAAATATATTTCGATAAGTATTGTTACAATATTTCGATAACACTACTAAACACACGCTAAAGAACATAACAAGTGGATGGAATGAAAGGCCGTCACGTGAACAACATTGGCTTAACGGATCATGAGGAGTGTGGTCTTCAGACTGGAGAACTGACCTGAAGAAAGCGATCCATCAGGCCCACAGACATGAAGGAGGTCTGGACTCGGAGCTTAAACTCTCTCTGCACCTGCATGAGCCAGTCCACTACCACTGCACGCATGGCGCCGCTGACCTCTTGACCTTTCAGGTAGTGTGGTCTGACCTCCATCACTCTCTAGAGGAAAAGCTGATTTATTAGACGCACACCAGCAATCCTCACGAGCCGTACATTCATAAACGCGCTGTTAAACTGACACGTAAAATCCGGCTAATAAAAGCGAGAAGGATGTCTTAGCCTCTCCATTCTGAAATTGACATTTGACCATTATAGTGGTTGTGTTACATCTCTCACACACACACACACACACACACACACACACACACACACACACAGTCGATTCCTGATTACTGGGTTACTAGTTAATCACAGTAGCCACTAAGACAGACTACAATCTATTTTTGATTAAACTCATAGTGATCGCTTATTTGAAATGAAATTCCACCTAATTGGGGCAAAAAACGTGAGATAGAAGCCTGGGCGATTGATCGAAAAACAGTTGGAATCGAAATTAAAAACAAAATTGTTCAGACTTTGCCTTTCAGAAAACTTCCGTGTGTGACTCCCGTTTCGCTCATGGAGTGAGTAGCACAACAAAAGCCGCTTGACTTATACGTAAAACGAAAACTGAGAAAACGAGGAAAAAAAAAAAAAGAAAACTTTGTCATTTGGACGCATTTCTGCAAAGTCGTTTGCTTTCGGGACGGATGAAACGGAACAAAATGAAGTCGAGTGTAGACACCGCTACAACATTCTGCTGTTCACATTAAAATATTAGTTTTTTTAGAAGATGCAAGATTCAAATTATTACAATTTACAATTGTAATAAACGCAATATACTATAAACAGATTTAATATATAATTTATTTTCACTCTTTTTATTAGAATGAAGTGATCAATTGATTCATTTCAGTTGATGTTCAATAAATAATCATATACAACATTTGTATGTGTTCATCAATTTTGTTAAAATAGAGTAGTGCACACTTTATTCAGAAAAAAACAAATAAAAAAAAGATAGAAATCTCTCACGTTCAATGTGAGCACATTTATTCTATTGTTATATTATTATATAACAAATCTTGTCAGTCAACAAGTTTTGTTCAAACAATAAGATGGGGCAAAAAAACGTATAAACGAACAAAATAATCGTTCATTAATCGCAATCGTGTAAAAGATGCTCGATTAATCGAGATCTTTGGTTTAATCTCCCCACCTCAAGCTGGCGGAGATAAGAGAAGATTTCCCGCACGTATTCGCTGCACATCTGAGCGTCCTCAGCATCTCCAGAGTCGACACCATCTATGTGAAGCTTCTGGCTCCTACCAACACACTCCTGAAGACCAGCATCTGCTGAAAAACACAACACAAGGAGGCCGAGAGCAAACAAAGGACACGGCAATCTAACATGAATATTAAACAGTGATTTAGATTGAAAGTGTGTGTGTGTGTGTGTGTGTGTGCGTGCGTGCGTGCGTGTGCGCGCGTGTGCGTGCGTGCGTGTGTGTTTACTTTGACCACTCTTTTGTTATTTTTGTGATTTTGTTATTCTCCTCTCGAGGAACTTTCTTGGTCTTGGCCTTTTCCTTTTTGACACGCAAAGTCTTGTGTTTCTGTCAAATTAATGAACAAATTAACTTTTTAATTAATTAAAAAGTCAAATGAATGGAATTTCAACTGAAACGTCACTGTGCATCCTCAATAGAATGTAAAGTATTAAAATATACATTGAAATATTTATGCTGGTATACATTATAGATCCTATTATACACACAATACATGTATAAGGATGTATTTGTACCTTTATATTCACATGTTCATGTACAATTGAGGCAGCAAAGATGGTCAAATTATATCAACCTCACTTATTATATAAAATTGGTCACATATACAAACTTTTAAGACACCTTGAACCTTTCTGGAGTCACTTTTATTATTGTATTTTTATCTTGGATATTTTGTATTTTTAACATAACGTATCCAGCACATATCTGTACTTTTACTCAAGTATGTTGTCTGTTACTCTCTACACCTCTGCTACTAACCTTGAGTTTGTCTTCACTTCTGGACGTGTGGACGTTAGACGCGTTTCCTAACGGGACTCCTGACCGGAGGACATGGGGACAAGCGGCATTTTCCTTCACTAGCGCCTTTCTTGACACGGCCTGAGCAGAAGATCAGACTGATACAGGCACTCCACCGCGTCTCTGACCCACAGCTGGTGCTTACACGCGTCACTCGCTCCGCCATCGTCTCGACTCACTAATCAGACGCACGCGCAACGTTTGGAAGAGAAGTGCGCGCGCACGCCGCCAGCCAATCAGCGTTATTGACAGCACATGTACCTGCTCCGATTTTTTTTTCTTTCTTTTTTTTAATTGAATACAAATGCTGAATACAACAAATTAGCAATGATAATTATACAAATACGGTTTTGTATGATAGGCTTAACACGGATCCTTAGTAATTTAGAGAATTATTGTAGATGAAAAAAAAATTAAGAGAAAGAGAGAGGGAGAATAAAAAATTAAATAAAAAAAAAAAAAAACAAGGGATTGATATCAAATATAACATGAACAGGTTTTACAATTTTACTGCCTTTGAATTATTTATTTTACTCAGAGCATCTGAAAAACATTTCAGGTCATTTTTGAATACAGTAGCAAAGGAGGGGAATTGAAATACCTACATTTGTGTATGAAACATTATGCTAACAGAATAATAGTATTAATCAAATTTGTTTGTCCATTTTTGGGTCACGTTTGCTGAAGTCAAATAATTACTGACGCTTAAATATATAAATGTATATATTTTATAATTATTATATATTAATTAATATATGAATACTATTAATTAATAAATGTTGATACACATAGCACAACTCACACATGTTGTGATTTGATTTGATTTGATATATAACTTTCTTTAATCAGTACTTAAGAAATCAGCTTCAAAAAAACGTGGTGACTTGGGATTTCCTAGCTATTTGAACCTGAAGAATAGATGAGCAATGGTAAACAAGAAACATCTGGATTGCTTTAGTTAGTTTTATTTTTTTTATTATTTATTTATTTATTTTTATTTATTTATTTGAAAGGCACCTGTCAGTCAAACTGTTAAAATGTCAACAGGACGATATCCGAGACCTTTATGCATAGAGAACGTGAACTTGTGCTTTATATATCACTACCGTATGTATCAATAAAGGCAGTTGCAACATCTCTGGGATACAATATCTGATTTACTTTTTCAAAGGTGCAGCTGCGACTTGATAATAAATAAGGAATGTAATATGCTTGGATCTACCTACACTTCTGGAGGAGCAGAAGACACATATATATCAAAACAACCTTACTCTATATCAAACAACAGCAAAGTTCATCATACAATTTTCCTTTTAACATTTATTGTTACAAAAAACGTGACTGTGTTTCCCGTCTGTCAGGTCATAACTAATCAATATGTATAAAACTATAACATGTATATAATGCAACATTCATAATGGGCATATTACACATTTGTCTGTACACGCTTTTGAATTTTGTATTTTACTCACGTTTAGTATTTTTACTTTTTTATGTTATTTGATTGTATTTTTGTCTTGATCATTTTGCCTTTTAATTCATATTTTGTCTTTAAATCTACTCTCTTTTATCATATTTCAATTCTTTATCTTTTTTTTATTGTATTTCCCTCTTGCACATTTTAATGTAATTTCCCCATTCTTATGTTTAAATGCTGGAACATCAAAAACGCATTTCATTACATGTGGTACCACGTAAAATATGTATGTGATGTAATGGACATTTTTCTTTTTCTTTTTTCTTAAACGGACTCTTTTTCCCTAATTTTTGAACACAGATAAATGATGGACAAAATTTCTTTTTTCCCCTTTGGGTTGGTCTCGAACTAAGAAAAGCACTATGTAAATAAACTTGAGCTTGAACTTGTGTGTCTCGTTCTGTCATTGGTTGTAAGTTTGCCCCGCCTTCAGTCCCAGAGTTGCCGTGATTGGCTCCAGCTCCCCTGACCCAGAAATAGAAAACCAGTTTAGAAAACATCCCTCAAAATATTAATGAATCTATTCATCTATTCAAACAAACGGAGCGTATTGTCTGTTCAATATTAGCTTCAGGCCCGAGAACAATTCTCACATCTGAATTTCGCCTTAATTGTGAATCTCTTTTAATCTACGTTATTGATCGTGCAGTGAAATCCAACCTTGCCAGACTTTTATAATGCTTTTTTTATTACGCCTCACTGCTGCAAATATTTTTTATTTTTATTTCCTAAATGTCAGACTTAAGTCGAGAAAAGGCTATCAAGGATTTATAACGTCTACTGCAGCCACCTCGGTTCCGCTCGTTATCTTCCACGGCCCAAGCTTTTTAATTTAATTGCAGTATTTTACTAAAGTTCACGGGTTTGAAATTTCTCCAGTTTCCTCCCACAATCCGAATAAAAATACTTATAAATAACCAAAGTGTGGAAAATTGGCCAGAGTGAGAGTGTGAATGTGTGTTCCGCTCTGTGATTGGCTGGCAATCCAGGATTGGCCCCGATTGGCTCCAGCTCCACGTCACCCAGAAATGGTTCTGAAAATGAAAGGATGTGTATTTCAAATGTTCAAAGAAACAAATAACTGTGATGTGATGGTTCCTGCTGTCCGTTCTCTAGTGGCGTGTCATCAGTCTGGGACGTTGTGTTGCTGGCCCGATTAAACGACATTGTCTAAAAATACTTTGTTACCTAAGTATCATTTCGGCTTTGTTCACTACTTTACTTGAGTAATTATTTTTTCACCTATGTTTCACTTCTCCTCCTTAAACTGTTATGC
>CM051499.1:24578258-24603258 GCA_028031935.1 Paedocypris micromegethes
GGGGGGGGGGGGGGGCAACGAATCAGGATGCAGAAGGTTTTCCCATGTCACTGTCTTTTAATTTTTCTAGTTTCTTTCTGAAGCAAAGTGACGCGTGAAAAGCAGATAATTGAAAGCCCTTCTGGTGCCTAATGTTTCTCGACAGCAAATGCATTGTTCAGTGCTTTTCTCTGTCAGTCTCGACTCATAAATACCAGAACAAACAGACTCACACACGGATCAATCTGACGTTTGTTATGCGAGTGATGATTTAACAATCCACTGTCCGAAAAAAGCCTTTGAGACGAATCAAATGTTCCATTTTTTTTTTTAAGTCGTTGTTGTTGTGCGTTAAACGTGCATTTCCACTCGTGCCGCTGAAATGAAAAACACCATCAGTCCTCATTTGTGGACTAATCGCAAACTATCTGATGCATATAAGGTACAACTCAGATTCAATAATCATGAATTAAGGCGCGTATGGCTGAGTGATTCTGCTGCGGGATAATGATTCATTCTGGAGATCTATTCAATAAACTTCCAGCGATTCATGTGAGACGAATCCGAGACGGACTGTTGCCCTGAAACTTTAATGCTCCTGTGTTCTGAGAAGTGAGGGAGTGAGAGAGAGAGAGAGAAAGAGAGAGAGGAAGAGACAGAGAGAGAGAGAGAGAGAGAGAGAGAGAGAGAGAGAGAGAGAGAGAGAGAGAGAGAGAGAGAGAGAGAGAGAGAGAGAGAGAGAGAGAGAGAGAGAGAGAGAAAGAGAGATACAGAGAGAAAGTGAGTGAGAGACAGTGATAGAGAGTGAGTGAAAGAGAGAGACAGAGAGAGAAATAGTGAGAGAGAGAGACCGAGAAAGAGAGAGAGAAATTGAGTAAGTGAGAGAGTGATAGATGATGAAAAGAGAGAGAGAGATGGAGTAAGTGAGTGATAGAGTGATAGAGAGAGAGACAGAGAGAGAAATAGTGAGAGAGAGAGAGAGAGACAGAGAGAGAGAGAGAGAGAGAGAGAGAGAGAGAGAGAAGAGAAGAGAGAGAGAGAGAGACAGACAGAAAAAGAGAGAGAGAGAGGGAGAGTAAGTGAGAGAGTGGGTGAAAAAGAGAGAGAGAGAGATGGAGGTAAGTGAGTGAGAGAGTGATAGAGAGAGACACGAGTGAGAGAGAGAGAGAAGATACCAGACAGAGAGAGAGAGAGAAGAGAGAGTGAGAGAGACAGAGAAGGGAGAGATGAGAGAGGTGATGAAAGGGAAGAGTGGAGGGAGAGGAGGAGAGAGAGAGAGAGAGAGAGAGAGAGAGAGAGAAAGTGAGTGAGAGAGTGATAGAGAGTGAGTGGAAAAAGAGAGAGAGAGAGAGAGGAGTGAGTGAGAGAGTGATAGAGAGTGAGTGAAAAAGAGAGAGAGATGGAGTAAGTGAGTGAGTGAATGAGTGAGAGAGTGATAGAGAGTGAGTGAAAAAGAGAGAGAGAGAGAGAGACAGAGAGATTTCAAGAAAAATTGATGTTGTGTCTGTCAGGCGTGTTTTTGCAGATCGATTGTGAAATCACTTAAAAACTCACATCAGCCTCATTAAGATTCAAGTCGCTTCACAGGAACGGACCGAAGAAAATTCATTACACACTCGTTATACAGCAAAAAGCAGGAAAACAGACAGATGGGGCGACGAGGAACCAGTAGAACATTCTAAATAAAAAAAAAACCCCAAAAAAAACCAAGCGTCTAAAATGAATTTACACCGTGAGATTGTGTCGATTGAAAAATAAAGAGTAATAATTCTCGTAAAAACAAAAGGCAACTGTAGTGTGATGAAGAAAGGAAACGGCTGGAGGGACGAGTCTGGAGATTGAGAGAGAGAGAAGCTGAGCGAGTGAAAGACAGAAATAAACGAGCAGGAGGACGGAGGGATGGAGAGAGACATGCTGCGGATGATGGAGTGCCACGTTCAGCCCTAATGAAGACCAGCATCTGGGAGAAAGTGCGGAAGAAAGAGGAAGAGTGATAGAGGAGGAAGAACGGCTCCGGGAATGAATGTAGAGTCAATCAACATCAGCACCACACGCATACTGTTAGCCTTTGTCTATACTATACATGTTTTCTTATTTATATATACATATATATATTCATATATATATATATATATATATATATATATATATTAGTGCTTTCAAACGATTAATCTTTTAAAGTAGTTAATTGCACTTCCCCAACCAAATTAATCGCGATAAAACAATCGGAAAGTGAAAGGAATGCTGTTAAAACAATTTGACGCGAATAAACATGTTTAATTAATAGCGCGAGTTAACGCGTTAACTTTGACAACCCTTAAATAGATCTATACGTGTGTGTATATATAATTATGATATGTATTTTTTTTATTATATTGTATATATTTCATAAATGATTAATGTTATATTCACAGTACACTTAACATACTATATATCTACATGTACTGTACATCTATCATAAACACTGTATACTTTAAATATGAAATATATATATTAAATATTACATTTAAATAACATGTATGCTGCATAAATATTGCATTTAAATATTGTTTAAATATTATACACATTACATTTTTAATAAATTATACCGGTATATATCATGTATATGATATTTTATATAATATCACTCTAATGCTAATAATATAAAGATTGCCTCTCTGCAAAAACCCTCAGTGTGCAACTATCCCCACAATTACTCAGCAACTCCTGCTCTTTATTATATCGCTGTGTCTTCCGTATGTTAATATTGTACATTCTGTACTGCCAATATCTCTTGATAGTAATAGTGAGACGCAGCCCGTCACTCATGGACTCAATCTGTGCATCAGCTCTGCTCCATCAGAAGCATATTCATGGAGAGAGATACAGAGAGATATACACAGAGAGAGAGAGTGAGTGAGAGAGAGAGAGAGAGAGAGAGAGAGATGAAGTGAGTGAGTGAGTGAGAGAGATAGAGAGTGAGTGAAAGAGAGAGAGATAGAGATGGAGTGAGTGAGTGAATGAGTGAGAGAGAAAGAGTGAATGAAAGAGAGAGATAGAGAGATGAAGTGAGTGAGTGAATGAGTGAGAGATAGAGAGTGAGTGAAAGAAAGAGATAGAGAGATGAAGTGAGTGAGTGAATGAGTGAGTGAGAGAGAGATGAAGTGAGTGAGTGAATGAGTGAGTGAGTGAGTGAGAGAGAGATGAAGTGAGTGAGTGAGTGAGTGAGAGAGAGAGAGATGAAGTGAGTGAGTGAGTGAGAGAGAGAGAGAGAGAGAGAGAGAGAGAGAGAGAGAGAGAGAGAGAGAGAGCATCAGAAGCATATTCATAATCCTTCATCTGAACAGACGAGGAGCGGCGCTCTGCTTTTACTCGTCCATAAACATGTCAGGTGACACCTCATCTCCACATCCATATGAATTACACCTTCAGACGGACTCTTCCGGAAGCTCCTCGGGAGGAACGGAGCCGGATCATCAATCAGGACATGGTTAGTCTCACCTCGCCCTGAGACAGCCCCATTACCCAGAATCCCTCAGGATCCTTCTCCTCCTGTTGTCCTTCTTCAGGGGGTTTGTCTTCTGCCGACTCTCCGGTGCCACGGGCATCTCCAGGACAGATGGTGAGGAGACTTCAGCACAGCTCGACTTCTTTAACACGCCTGTTATCTTCCGCTTTGACTCCTTTTCAAAGTTTAAAAATACTTGGCTTATTTGGTGTAATCATCATGTAAAACATATAATGATTCCGTTGACATAAGCGCAGAGGTGTAAAGAGTAGCAGACAGCCATACTTGAGTAAAAGTACAGATACCTTTGCCACACAACTACTTCACTAACAAACACGGTTTTCCAAGTTGCAGTAACTTGTTCAAACTCCTTTAGTCCACGTTAACGTTTTATCAGTCCGTCAACGTTTTAATGTTAATTTGGCTTGCCATACTCACTCTTCTACTCTGTGTGACCTACTACACCGACAGTCATCATCTGATTCTTCCTAGTTTTATTGTCTCGTTCTGTTCCTTTCAGAGATTTTCCCAACACGTCACTTTTTCACATTACTTTTGCAAGAAATGTAACATTTTTTGTATCTTTTAAATACGCTGAACTTGAGCTCTCAAAATGCAAATCTTCTTGATAAAGAATATTCCTTAATGGTTTATCATTTCTTTCAAGCGTTGCCTGGAAACGTGGCACATTCAGAGAAAACGCTGTGTTTTTATTCGTCGCCAGTTTAATCGTCACGTTAAACGTCCAGAAAACGTCCGTTCGGCTCAAGAGAAAACAAATTAAACGAGAGTTAATCCAAACTCAATGATGGAGAACAGGAAACTCTTCTGAAGGAAATAAGCCGAGTTTGGCGTGGTAAATGACGCCCTGGATGGCTGGATCACAGAAGCCACAGTCTTGATTGAAATTGCTTTTCCTCGTTCTCCTTGTTTTCCGAGTCTCCCTCTGTGAACGGCTAGAAGAGGAATTTACAAGCAAAGCGTCTGTTTAAAACAATCAGCTCTCGGCCGCTTCGCTTTCCTCAATTCTGTTTTCCTCCAAAAAAAACAAAAAATACCAAGCTGTGTTTCCAGGACAACGGGGCGGAACCTTCCGTGATGTTCCGACAGTCTGAAGGTCGAGTGTGTTACGCCTCTGATGAATAATCAAAAAAAAATGAAAAAAAAAAAAAAAAATGAAATGAACTTGAACTTGAATAATCAAGGACATGCTAATTCACAAAAGCTTATTAGAATTAATCAAGCCATCAGACACTAACGAAGAGGAAAAAGTCGAGTCGGTGTCAAAGGTCACGTCTGGACCAAACGAGATCAAATGAGATAACACGCAACACTGAGACGACGTCAATCACACGTACGTACGCTTTCTGAGCCACTTTTCTTTTTCTGGGTCACGGGGAGCCAATCACAGTCACTCTGGGTCTGAAGGACACACCCCCTGACTGATGGACAACCAATGACACACACACATTCGAACCAATGGGATATTTTCTCCAACTATATCCAATCCAACTGAACACAAGTGAGAATATGAAGGAACCCGGAGACCCGGAGGAAACCCACACGAGCTCGTAGAAACATCCTGATTGGCTCTTAAACTTGACGCCCTAAACCAAGCACGCTCGTTTAAAATACTCTCTTCCTTGCTCGAGTAAAAGTACAAATACCTTATTGTCAAATTTTAAAAGTAAATGTAAAAAGCTGTAAAGTGTCCCATTTTGAACGAACTTTAGTATTTTACTCATGACGGAATTTAGTCTCAAAAACACCAAGAAATGTGAAAACACGAAACTATGAGGTTTTAATTCCTAATACAGGAATTAAATTTAACACCTCAATGTTTAAATTTGATAAAAACAAACAAAATAGACTAAAAAAAGAACAAAATTCTGTCAAAATAAAAGTCTCAGTCAAACTCAAAAGTGCAATAAAGAGCCACAGCTAATTTACTTTGATAAACAGCGTCCAGTACCTTCAGCATCCTGCAGATGGCGATACTATCACCTCATCCACCAAAGAAATTAACCGTAGAAATGGTATTAAATGGTAGAAATAGATGCTCATTTGCCACACAATCACAATGTAACGAGTAAAGGTGAGTGTCCATTAAAATGTAGTGGAGTAAAGGTTGAGTTACTCAATCAAAACAGTAGTCAAGTAGAGAGTAAAAGTTACTCATTTTTGATAGTACAAGTACAAAGTAGCCAAAAAAATTGCGGATAATTTTTATCAAGTATCAAGTAACAAAGTTCATTTCCTCAAGTATTTTACACCACTCACACACACAGACACACACACACACGCACACACACACACATACACACTGCTGCTCTATAGGTGCAATCAAACATTCTCTAGCTATTGTAAAGGCTCTGTTTGCTTCTTCTGCATAGTAAAGCGTCTGACTTGCACTGCCTGTGCGAGTGTTTTATTCAAATGAATAGTTTATTATGCCAGAGGCAGTGAAGCGTGACCAAGCGCTGACATTATCTCAGAGGAGCGGAGAACACGTCCTGCTGTCAGCTGACCACACGGGCTTTAATGAGTAGAGCCGTATGGAAAGGCTCCGAAAAATTGCTAAGTGGAATTAGAAGAGCTGGTTATCAAGGCATTCATTCATTCATTCATCCGCTATGGTGGGAGGCTTCATCGTAGTAATTTACGTAGGGTTTACACTGAAGCTCCACCCACTGTAATAATATTCAAGACGTGTGAAAAGCGTGAAGTTGTTGCAAATTACTTTTGGATTACTTAACTGCTTGAAATCAAAGTCGGATTATTCTTTTGTTTCAATTGACAAATGTTTTCAATTGTTATTCATTTCAAATTGATTTCAGAGATTCCTCTTTGGGATTACTTTTCCATGTCAAATCACTTTCAGATTACTTTGCCTTACCAAGTCACTTTGGGATTACTTTTCCATGTCAAATCACTTTCAGATTACTTTGCCTTACCAAGTCACTTTGGGATTACTTTTGCATTTCAACTCCTTTCGGATTACTTTACCATGTCTTGTTACTTTCAAGTGTTGGGGTTACTCTTCTTTATCAAATGGGATTACTTTTCCATGATAAATATCCTTGCAATATATTTCCTGATCAGATCAATTTCAGAATACTTTTGCTTTTCAACTAATTTCCGGAGAACTTGTCAAGCGACTTTACAGTCTTAAAATCACTTTGGGATTACTTTTTCTTTTTTAATTACTTTGGGATTACTTTTTCTTTTTGAATTACGTTTGGATTACTTTTCCATTTCAAATTATTTTTAGACTTTCTTTTTTCATCTCCAATCTTAGGATTACTATTTCCAAGCATAATACCAAGAATCAAAAATCCTAGGTATTTAAACTCTTGTCAAACTCGCTCACTTTCACTTTTCTAGTATTGACCTCTATGTATAGAAAGCAAGTAGATCAGGTCAGACATGTTTGTCACCGTATACTGATTTTCAAGATTTTGTGATCACTGTCCCTGGTCCTGAAATGGCCTGGTGTCTCACACAACTCATTATCTATCACAACTCAATCAAGTGACAATCACAGTTGTGTAGAAAACCGGTGTTTGCTTGTTGCTCTAACATAAATCCTTTTACATTTTGTCAGCTTGTGAAAACACACACAACTCCATTAATGAGCTGTAGCTGAAAGGCATTGTGGGAAATGTAGTTTTTGGTCAACGCACGCTCTTCATTTATTTTTCGGTGTGTGTTTTCAGACACTCAAAGCTTTTAAGCTCTCGTGACACGTGTCGTATAGACGAGGAACTGGACACTGAGCAGACTAAAGCTTCCTCTCGTTTCCATGGCTGGTCTGGATTTGAGATCTTATCGCTTCCTCTACAAGTAAAGCTAATGACCATTCAGATCCTTAAGCAGGCAATCTATATGCAGAGTCTCCGGTTATGGATTTGCTCATTTATTACTGTTAATGTGTTAATGCTCAGGGATGAGGATGATGACACGGACTCTGAGGAAGGAAGAGATGTTTGTTGTGAAGCATTAGCAGAGCTTTCAGACTGCTATCAGATGTTTGGAGTGATTGTTGTCGTGCTTATGGAATATCCATCACACAAACACTGCGCTCGGACGTATTCTTGCGGTTTTATTGGTGGTTTCTTCACCTTGCTTTTGCCCCCGGATACCATCCCATTTCACCCGAAACCCGATCGGCCTTGTGGGTTGAGAAAGGCCATAAAGTGAAACCCTGATCCACGGCCGAGACCCGGTCACGGCAGAAAGGACGCTAATGGCATCGGTTTGACCGCAAAAATGACTGGAGATGACACCGTAGATTGATGAAGAGAGTCGCTCTAATGCAGATCCATTTAGGAATGTGCTCGAGATTTGGAATCGTAGGATCATGTGAATGTCGCTCTGGACACACTTTTTTTTTTTAATTTCTTATTGTACACTTTTTCACTTCAGAGTTATTCTTTTTTTTTTATTATTATTATTGGTGTTATGTTTCTTGTGAACACAGAAATACAGTTCTAGCCTATTCTACATCTTACGTTGTGGTTGATGACGATACAAAAACTGTATTTCTAGCACTTTCGGTTTTCTGATTGTCTGATGGTTTTTACAATTTTAACATTTTTACAATACATGAAAATACTGTAGACCTCATATTGGATAACGGAATGTGATGTTAATTGTTGTTTTTTATGTTAATTGTTTAATTAATTTTTTGACTGTTTTGTTCTTTATAAAAGTTGAAATTACCTCAGATTTGCAAAATAAAAAAATTAAATTGAAATCACATTTAGATTACTTGCCTACAAAGATAATGTACCTACAAATTACTTTTAAGTTTCAAGTTACCAATGAAATACGATTTAAATACCATTTTGGATTACTTTTTCTGCTTCAAATAACTTTACCTTTAACTTTACCATTTAGTTTCTGATCACTTTTGGATTACTTTTCCCTCTTCAAATTACTATTGAAATGCTTTTCTGTTTTAAATAGCTTTTGGATTACTTTTCCACTCCAAATACTTTTGGGATTACTTTATAGTTTCTGATCACTTTTGGATTACTTTTCCATTTCAAATGCTTTTTTGTTTTAAATACCTTTTGGATTACCCACTCCAAATACCTTTGGGAATATGTCATAGTTTCTGTTCACTGTTGGACTACTTTTCCACTCCAAATAACTTTGAGATTCCTTTGTAGTTTCTGTTCACTATTAGATTACTTTTCTGCTCCAAATACCTTTGGGATTCCTTTATAGCTTATGATCACTTTTGGAGTACTTTTCCATATCACACTACCATTGAAACACTATTCTGTTTTAAATACTTTTTTTTTATTTCAAATAACGTTGGATTACTTTTTAGTATCAGATCGTTTTGGCATTACTCTCCGGTTTCAAATCACTATTTCAATTACATTTCGTTTGAAACTACTTTGGAATTACGTAGATTTCTGTCTTAAATTGCTCTATGCAATACCACCAAGAACATCATCCATTTTGCAAATTAGCTACTAATTTGAAGTGCGAGATTCATGACTTTGAAAACAAATGAAAGACAACTGAATGTCATGGTCTACTTACATACGTATGTATAACTCATCCATCGTTTTCTCCCACGATGGCGAGTTTCTAACGTTCCTCTCTGTGTAAGTCAATCTCGACTTCTGCCAGACGACAGAATGTAAGAGTATCTCCCCTCATTCATTCGATATAGCAATAACATGCTTTTTTCATATCAATGATGTCATAGCGAGATTTCAGACGGATGATGATGTGTTTCCCAGAGCTCTACGAACGCAACCTGACCTGATAGACGAGCCATTACTGAGGGTGACGTATGGATCGTGTCTCCAGCGTGGAGAGACCAGGCATGAATACATTTGTGGGGAAATTACGAGAAGCTACAAGGTGGATTCTGGGAGAAGGTCGTCCTCCGGGTGATGCTCGGGACAATTACATGGCGTCGGAAATGCTGATTTGCTAATTCATGTGTTGAAATGAGATTCACTCCAGGAGGGGAAATGTCACTCGAGTTAAAAGCTCCGAGAAAAAAAATCTGTAGAATCTGCGAGCCACGGTAAACAGAAACAGCCTGACGAACACGTAGAAGAAAAGAAGGAAAACCAATGCATTTGGAGAAACGGTAAAGCATCGTTGCGTTACTGATAAAAGGTTATTATTGTAATACTTATTTAAATGACAAAAGTAATTCAGAGAAATCCACAAGCGATTCAAAAAAAATTTGGACATTTCTTCGATTATGTTAAACCAAATCATTAAAGTATATAATGTAATCCAAAAAAAGTAATTAAAAAAAGGAATACCGTAAATAATTAACTTTGACTCTTATTTTATTTTCAACTAAACTACATCTTAATCCCCATTAAACAATGTAATCGTACTTAAAAAAAAAAAACGTGTTCAAATTATTAGAGCTCAGTCCCCGACAAGCTTTTTAAATAATGAAGCACAAGTACTGTAAATGCATTCAACGTGGGTATCTAAAATGCATTAAGTGCATTTCTAAACAAATTTATTGAAAATTTCAAATCATTACGCTTAATCCCTGTCAAACATTTCAATTTAAAACAATTTGGAAAAAAAAGCGATAAAATGAAAAAAAAAAAAACTTGAACACTGCTTTGATACGATTTCTAATTAAACTACACCTTAATCCCATCAGGCATTGTAGGTATCTAAAGTAAGAAAAGTAATTTGGACGCTTCTTTAATGATAGTTTAGAATGATTAAAATTTCCACACCAGTCATTGTAATTTTATAATAATTCAACAAAGTACTAAAAAAGTAAATTGGATGCTTTGATAATTTTAATTAATTACAGCACAATCCCAATCAACCATGTATCATAATTTGAAGACAAAGTAACTCCAAAAAGTAATCAGAAGTAATTAGTTAACTTGTCTGATTGCGATTTTATTGCACATTCCAGCCCGTTCTGGTGGGTTTCCTCTGGGTCTCCGCTTTCCCCTCACAGTCGAAACAGTTCAGTCTAGAATTTGCATTTTAAACGAATCTCCAATTAAATTTCCCTCAGGCTTCCATGTTCCTCAGAATTGCGCCTCTCAGGCGAGTGATAATCTAGACGCTGTTGTTCAAAGGCGTCATTGTGAAGGTTCTCCACAAGGTCTCCTCTCTGATTGAGCGCTTGTTGACAGGCTTTTATTCACTTCCTTTGAAACTCGTCCACAAACACACAATCACCAAAGTTCTCCACGGACCATTTCATATTCAACATGGCATGAAGGCTTCACTCCGACTCTGCTGAAAGTCTCTCCGCCGCCCTTTTCTTTCAGCGAGTAAACAAAACCGTTTCCAGAGTTGGCATTTGACGCTAGCGCTAACTGCCGCCACAGAGAAATTGACATTTCACTGAGGAGAAAATGTCTCCCGCTGACGATATTTCCCTCCTTGACTGTTTTGGCCTTGATTGCAGCTTCTTTTACGAGTTTAAAACCCGTTGTTAGCGGAAATGCTGCATTCTACACGCTTCCAGGAAAGCGTGAAGTCTGAATTACTCGGCGTTTTTAACCTTTCGTGGTCGAGTCACACTTTATTTCAAGATGAAACACACAAAAAAGTCTTTAAAAAGCACTTAAAATGAATCAGGTGTGTTAACGCATTAACTTTGACAGCACTATTTTATCTTTATTTTATTTTTTATAAATTTGAATTTATATTTGAATGAATCTATTACCAGGTACAAAAAACGTGTTGAGTTTTGGAACTCATTTCTAATTGTTTGTCGTTTTTTTTGTGTTGTTGATCAAGCTCAGAATTTTCAGTTTGAAAGGAAATATTGACACAAAAATTGTGTTTTTGTTTTGTAATGACCTAAAACCACAAAGTTAAATTGTGTCTCACAATTATTATTGTTTTGAAACATGTGCAAAACAACACGTTACTGACAACTGAGAAGTTTCCTTCGTCTTGACCCTCAGAATCCAATGATTCAATTACATCAGCGTGAAAAACAAAAACAATTCTGAAATTTTGAAGTCTACAAAATGTTTGAATGTTAAGACGCCTGAATGATTTCTAACGTCAAACAAGAAAATTGAAGCAACAAAAGATGTTTTTTAAATCCAGACGCCACTAGTGAAAACGCTCTGTCGGCTATCGCTATCAGCGCAAGATGACAAGCCGCTTTAAGTCCAGATTCATGAATGACAGCAAAGTCCAAATCACACGAGGAAATTCCATTTTCTGATATTGGGTGGGAATGAAGCGTCGTGATTGGCCGCGGCTCGGGCTATCACGCGGGAGCAGACGCGGATTTGTCTTCTCAGGAATGGCAGCTTATCAGTGGCGTGGGAACACAAGGTGGCGTCGTAGATCCCGATCTGACCTTGGCTTGTTGGGAAATTTGATTGTAAAGTCGTTGTAAAGTCAATCCGTCAGTCGCTTCTCCCAGTGATTCGCCATTTTGTCGTCTATGAAAGCGGAGATTCGCGAGATCTGATTGTAGTATCGGACAAAATACCGTACGTAAAAAAAACACGTGTCCCACCAACATGAACGTTCAACGATGTGATGTCAACCTTGAGGACTCTTAAGCTCTTGATTAGCATTGTAGCATTGAAGCTAATTAGAAAAGTCTGGGAAAGTCTCTAGTTAGTTTATTTTATCATTTATCCACTCGGAAGACTTCATCAGTTCGTTTTTCACGTTTCAAGCTGGGTTCGTTCTCCTGGAAGACTCCGTGTTGAGTCCAGGACTGAAAAACGCATTTAGCGATTAGCGTTTAGCGCTTTTAGCATGTAGCATGTATCTGGCTCTAAAATGATCCCAAAGTCTCTCCATCTATCCCGAATAATAATGATGAGCAGTTCCACGGGTTCTCCAGGGGGTTTGGCGTCTATAACCAAACATTTAGACGTTTTACTGAGGGAAGATTTACGCTGGATGGCCATTTCTTCTGGTCCAAGAAACAGATTTTCCTCAACTTTTCCTCTCGATGAGCTTTTCCATCCCTTTCTTCTCAGTTCTCATCGACTTTGAATGGGAGTCTCGATTCATCACGTATAGAGTAAAAATGTCGTTTTGCGTTTCTATGTGTGTGTCCACGACTCGTCTTCAAACCCTCCCGGCTTCATTTTTTCAGCACTTTGTACTTTTGCTCGTTTTCTACCTAATATTTATCATTTTCGTCCTCTTTGCGTGTAATAAGGTGGAGCTTTCATGGCGTCTGGTTTGCTCATCAGATAACAGCATCTCTCAGCCCCGGGACACTTCATTCACTTAGGGCTTTATCTGATCCTGTAAGGTTAGTAATAACAATGACATTATTTTTTTTTGTTTTGTTTTACTTTATGCATAAAGTAAACCTACAAAAGTAAAAAAAAAAAAAAAAAAAGTTTAATATAAATAAATATGTAGTACGCAGGACTGAGTTTACTCTTTTGGATCGGCTCTCCACTATGTTTTTATTTTATTATTATTTTTTTCATCATGTTTTGATTCATATTTTAGTCTCATAATCTATCTATCAATCTATCTATACAGTATATCGTTCAAGCAACCTATCTATCTCTTTTTTCTCTTTTTCTTTCTCCTTTGCTTACTCAGTCTGTCATATATATTTTATTTTCTCCTGCTCTTCCTCCCTCCTCTTTCTTTCAGCTTATTTTCTATGGCTTTATCTATCTATATATCAATCTATCTCTTTTTCTTTCTCTTTTGCTCACTCTGTTTGTCATATTTTATTTCCTCCCTCCTCTTTCAGCTTTTTTCCATTTCTTTATCTATCCATCCATCTATTCCGTATATATAAAATATAACTGCATAAAAAATTATACAGCTATTGTAATGTAATCAAGAAATTTTCCTTATAATTATGTAGTTGATATAAATAAATGATAATTATAATTTTGTAGTTGATATAAATAAATGATAATTAATTAACAATAGTTGTATTAACAGAAACGGAACAATCATCTTCCCGCAACTTCACGTGGTTCAACACTGCCACCTAGTGGACAAACCGTGTAGCGGCGCACGGCAGCTCTTAAGCAACATTATCACCGCGTCTAATTAGAGAATTCAAAAATATCAAACGGAAATTTCTAAGAAACGGGAAAAAAAAATATTTCAAATGAAAACATGAAGATTTGCAAGCAAAAAAAAAAAAAAAAAAAAAAAAAAACTAAAAAACAAACCTAATTGCAAGTGAAAAATAAAAAAAACCCAAATGTAAATGTGAAGTGAAATTTACGTGTGAGTATTTTTGGCACTAATCTGATTCCACAGCTTTGGGCCAATTAAAACGGTGACATCCCCGAGAGAGGCGGGAAAAGCGTCAGTCGACTCCAGACGTGTGTATTTCTTAAAATTCTTTATTCGTAAACTTGATGCAAGTTTACAAATTTACTGTACATTGTCAAAAATTACACTTACGATGGAGACGAAGAAGCGATAAAACCGAAGCATGCCGACAGTGCAGAACGCATCCAGGTTCTGGTGGACCTTCTCAACCACAGAAACCGCGTTTGTTGGCCTTTTGTAGTCCAACGCTGGTGTAGATGTGAGTCTCGTCCAGTCTGTGGCTCAACTGGTGGAGAAAAACGTCTCAAAACGAGGAGAGAAACTGTGCCCGAGATGATCCTCACGGCCAGAACCTCCAGGTGAGGAACTTGAGGAACGTTTCCTCCACATTTTGGTGAGGAGAAAGTGAACGGATTCCAAACGGATTTGGATTGGTTAGATGGTGAAACACTGAAGATGAAGCGACGGAGAACCAGCAGAACCAGCAGAACACATTCTCCCTCCGTGTTTAAGGCATTGGTGGTCTCCTCGCAGGTTTCCTGGACAGACTACACCAACCATCTACCAAGATCTTTGTGGAAATCAAGAGCAATGTTTGGTTCTGCGGTTAAAGTGACAGTAGAAGACGAGTGGATGGAGGAGCGGATGGAGAGGAGATGATCAGAAGAAGTCTCCAATCATGACAAACCAGGAGGAAAAAGAAGAAGAAGAAGAAGAAGAAGAAGAAGAACAGGCTCCACTCGTCATGTTTGTCTGTGGTTGAAATGAAAAGTGCCTTTCTTTATCCGTCTTCCTTTGGTGGCGTGTACCAGCCTGAAGACACACACACACACACACACACACACATACACACGTGTTTAGAGCAAAAGAAGCGGTTCCACAAAGACACGCTCAAAGCAAGTCAACGCGAACCTAGTTCCGTCAGAAACGAGAACTGGAGAAGAAACTGGTGAGAATCTGACAAGATTGAAGTCTACAAAATATTGGAATGTTAAGATGTGTGAAGCCTGAATGATTTCTAATGTCAAACAAGAAACTTTGTGCACCAAGGAATTGGGGAGAAAAGTTCCTTTTGGTCAGTACGTCTGTATTTTAAATGCACAAAAATCGACAAAAAAGTTTTGCTGGGAAGAAAGATCACGAATCTTTCACTATTCTGCATTTTTTTTTTCTATTATAACCGATATAACCGTGAACATCAAATTGTCAAACAGCAATAGAATAACATATTACTCTATGCTTACAAAAAATGTAAGGGAACAATGTAACGTAAAAGTAATGATGTAAAGAAAGAAAATCTTTTAAATCTTTTATAACCTTTATTATAACTGCAAAATCCTTCCCCCAATTTTAGTTTTAGGAGCCGATGTGGTGGGCGGGGCAGCGAAGGTGGAGATTCACTTTGACCAATCAGAGGACAGAGTCAAAGAAATAAAATAAATAAATAAATAAAACAGAAAATAAGCGGAAATAAAAGCTGGACTAAGATGGCGAGGTGGGTGGAATCGAGATCGATTCATTGGGCAAAAATCAGTACGACAAGCCTCAAAATAAAAGAACAAACGCTTATGTTAAAAAAAAAATGCTAATATCAAAATAAAACAAACTTGATATCAAAATGGTAACATCAAAATAAAGTTAAAATAAAAACGAAACGAAAAAGCTGCATTATTTCCAAAGGCTAAACAAATCAGTACGACAAGTCTCAAAATAAAACAAACGCTTATTTTAAGAAAAAAAAAATGCTAATATCAAAACAAAACAAACTTGATATTAAAAAGTTAACATCAAAATGAAGTTACGTAAAAAAATACTAAAAAGCTGCATTTTTTCAAAGGCTCGCAGGTTTGACTTAAAAAAACGTTAAAGTGACGCTTTACAAACTGCATGAAACTCTTACCGTTCTTTTCGTGTATTTGCACCAGTGATTTGTACGACTGCTGTGCTTTGGCAAGATTGTACTGGTTCTGGAAAGAGACGAGACGCGTGTGAGCTCCATCATCAGTGTGAAGGGAAGCGTGAGGACTCACCTTATTGGCTCCAAACTGCACTCGGGCCTTCCCTTTCACTAAAGTGGCGTTGATCTGCATGATCACGGACTCTATGGAGTAGGCGCTGCTCCATCCCTGAGACACGACACACCAGCATCAGCACAGCATCATCATCATCATCATCATCATCATCATCATCAGCAGCATCATCAGCAGCATCATCATCATCACATCATCATCAGCACCAGCATCACAGCATCACATCAGCATCATCAGCACCAGCATCATCAGCAACATCATCATCATCATCATCATCAGCATCACAGCATCATCATCATCATCATCATCATCATCATCAGCAGCATCATCATCATCATCATCAAGCATCAGCATCATCATCATCATCATCATCACCAGCATCAGCAGCATCAGCATCATCAGCACCAGCATCATCACACCAGCATCAGCACCAGCATCAGCATCAGCACCAGCATCAGCACCAGCATCAGCATCATCAGCACCAGCATCAGCACCAGCATCAGCATCAGCATCATCATCATCATCATCATCAGCACCAGCACCAGCAGCATCATCAGCACCAGCACCAGCACCAGCATGTTTGAAGTATGAAGCATTTTTTTTTGTTTGGCTTGCCATATTCAGACAAATTGGACAAAAATGGAAATATTTGGACAAAAATAACAGTCTGAAGTGTGCAGACCATTTACATTGTGCACATTAAATAATTGATTGTTTAATGCATCATTAAAACCATTAATAATGACATTATGCAAACGATAATGTCGTTAAAAAAAATAATTACGTAAATGCAAACGATGTTGCAAAAACTGATGAAAGATTTTAAACCAGCAACGGTAAACATGTGACGTCCTCGTTCAGCTCTTAAAGGGGCGGCGACATGTTTCAGGATGTGATTGCTTAAAATAAAATGAAAAAAGCCTTACTATTAAGTAAATTGTCAAAATGTGTGCTCTGCTTTATAAACCCATCCGGTGAAGTGCACATACACTAGTTACATAGCGCTTTTCTCAGTCTCAGACCAATGTAAAGCTGTTGTGCAAATCTGAGAAAAACAGAGTCATTAAAAAAGAAAAATGTCCATTGTCCATGGTCAAATATACAGTAAATATTCTATAGAATAAATATAATTTATTTTTATTCTTCCTAAAAGTCTGTTGTCGATTTGCTTAAACTGCCAGGACTTTTTGCACTTAAACAATTTGAATTCACATTTGTTGTGCAAAACACACACACACACACACACACACACACACACACACACACACACACCTGTTTAGTGAGTAATTCCATGCAAAGAGCTCCTCCACCAAGAACATAACTGAAAAACACAAGAAGAAAATGTTGAAAAACCTATAATTCAGCTTTTTTATAATACCCTAATACCTATAATAATCACTGATTATATCCATTGGAATTAGGAGAAATTAAAATGTTAAAAATAAAAGTATAAAAAGTGGAGAATGAAGGTGGTGTTACCCTCCGGACAGCACGGGAGAGACCACACGCACAAACGGGGGATCGAACGGAAAATTGTCCTGCAATAAAAAGCAACACATTTATGGAAATGAAACATAATATCAAATATCGACAAAAGTGTGAACATACAAAATCGACTCAAAAATATAGAGTTAGCATTAATTTGGTAACTCAAAAAACACAGAATATGTGAATAAATGTGCGAGCTAGTACTGGGTCTAAAGAAAACATAATTGTATATATTAGACTTTTTTATTTTTAAATAGAAAATAAAAACAAGTTGGTTTATTAAAAATTATTTGGGTTATAAAAGTACAAATTTTTGGGTTATAAAATATACATTTTAAATAATATTTACAATATAACTGTAAAATATAATTTATAATATAAAACTATTAAATATAAACACTTGATTAAAAAAAAAAAAAACTTTTGATTTTTTCTTTTTTCTAGGTTTTTGACCTGACTCATTTTAGCTAAACCTGTAGCGGCCGTTACAAATACGTAAACTGAACCGTTTTTGTTTGTACGTATGTAGATTACACTAACTAAGACAAGCAGGAGTTTCAAGGAGTATAAGTATTATTTTTTATTAGTAAAGTTTACATGTAGCGTGGCGTTACAAATATCTGAGCTGAATCCTCATATTTGTATATGATAATTACACAAAATAAGCCAAACAGGAGAAGTTTCAAAGAGAAAAAAATATATACTTAAGTATTTTTTTTTTTTTACATTTTTTTACTTTTTACAAAACAATTTGACCTGAACACAAAATAAAATAAACAACTTAACACCTTAAATAAAAAAAATAAACCATCAGGTTTAATGTGTGTTGGAGAAGTATAATTAGAAGGACGTGGCATCAGGAATCTCACTTTGTAGGAGAAGTTGAGGAGGATGTAGTCCACTCCCTCCTTCTCCTTCAGCACCTGGAGGTCACTGTGCAGAGGACTGTCCGGATCCACCCTGCACACACACACACACACACACACACACGCACACACGTCATCAGCACGTCACACACACACACACACACACACACTTACGTCCTCAGCTTCACGTGCCACTCGTACAGGCTGTCGCTCACCAGCTCCACCGAGTAGATGCCTGTGGAGGGAGAAGAACTCAATATAGCACATTAAACCTGATATTTGTCACTTTTTTTTCATTTAAGCTGTTAATTATATATTGATTATATTTATATCTTTCATGGCATATACAAAATTTTACATGCATTTATGTACAAGAGAGAACATTTAGTAATACAGTTCCTTAATTATATACAGTCCATAAAAATGTGTAAATATGCTTCATAATATGTATTTTAGATCAAAACTCAGATAAAAACTTATCTAGAAAAAACTAAAAAACTTGAAAAATAGATAAAAGATAAAATATTTGATGGTAAAACACACAGAAATAGTTCATTCAATGTCTTTTGAGTAAAAAACTATTGTCTTATGGATTTAAAAACAGGGCATTCCAAAAATATGCGTTTCATTTAAGGTGTTAAATTGTTGTTTTTTTTATGTCTCGCACTAGCTTGACATTAACCCGCCTATTATGTTCCGCTCAAATTCACCCGTTTTCAAAGTTTAAAAATAAGTGTTTTTTCACTTTGAAACTTCTCCTGTTTGGCTTATTTGGTGTATTTATCATATAAAAAAATATACTGATTCAGTTCACATAAGTGTAACACCACGCTACATGTTTATGTTGCAAAAACACTGTACGGGTCAATATGACCCGTGAAAAAAGGTCAAAATTGAAAAAAATGACTAAAAAGTAACTCTCTATGAAGCTCCTGCTTGTCTTGGTTAGTGTAATCTACATACAAACTAAATGTTTCAGTTCATGTGTGTGTAACGCCCGCTACATAGATAGATCAAAAACTTCGAAAAAATAAAAAACATTTCGTTTTTTTAACCAAATATTCATATTTAATTGATTTTTATATTTTTGAACCCCAAAATGTATTGGGTTATATATTTTATAACCCAAAAAATACCGTTCTTGTAGCTCTGCGAGCGGTAGATCTCACGTAGCTCCTTCATCAGACGATCAGACGCCTGCACAGATCCCGACACGGCGCCCTGAAACACACACACACACACACACACACACACTCTTCCAGAATCAACGTGAACGTCTCAAAGGCACTTGAGAAAAAAAAAAAAAAGTATAAATATTTCTCACATTTACATCTTATTTTTGTATTTTCAAAAGTAAAATTCTAAATAATTTTTGGGGCTCTACTAACAAGCAGCACGTGTTGTCTGGTTGTCTGTTTGAGGATTGCTTTACCGTGTCTTTTGAAATTGTGCGCTGAAATGCGCCAAAATGTAAAAATGTATTATTGTTATTATTATTATTATTATTATTATTATTAGACTCCATACATAGATATGAAGCAACTTTGGTTTAGTAAAAACTACAGACTGGTTCGTTTGGTGGGTGAGAATTTAGCACAAATAAACAATCATAAAAACACATGAAATAATAATTAAAATTTAAATAAATAAATGTATAATTTATATGATTTTTACACTCACGCACCTAATAACAGCATGATACAAACATCTCTACAATGTACAGTTTTTATTGTGCACGTAATTTTTTTATTGTTAACTTTTTATTATTATTATTTCTCTATTGTCTAAAAATCATTTAATTTATTATTACCATTATCTAAAAATATTACAACTACAATAAGGATTCTAGCTCTTTCTGTGGTCCTAAAAACGCCTGTAAAAATGTTTAAGACTAAGCGTGTGTGCGTGTGAAATGGATAGAAAAACACTGGATATAAAATGCATTAAATATTTACACGCCCTGTGAAATCCATTATAACGTTGATACAAAAAGAAAGAAAAACAGACTTTCCTTTTTGTGCAACACAGGCTTTTAAATGTCAACGTGTGACGGGAACAGCCCAGAAAAGAATCATGTGAACCATTTCTGACACACTGTATAAATAATTCTGAAATATAAATGAAAGTAAGAGAGCTCGGCAGAAACAGCTGTGGCATATAAAAATAACAAATAATTAAGTTTAGATTTAAGCAGACATGTCGAAAAATTCATTTCTGTATTTAAAAACAGGGCATTCCAAAAATATAATATGGTGTTAATTATATATTGATTATATTTATAGCCAATTCAGCTGCAGAGGCTTTTTCATGGCATATAGACAATTTTACATGTATTTATGTACAAGAGAGAACATTTAGTAATACAGTTTCTTAATAATATACAGTCCATAAAAATATTTAAATATGCTTCATAATATGTATTTTAGATAAAAACTCAGAACCTTATCTAGAAAAAAACGAAAAAAAAAATTAAAAACTAGATAAAAGATAAAATATCTGCATAAATAATTCTGAAATATAAATGAAAGTAAGAGAGCTCGGCATAAACAGTTGTGGCATATAAAAAAAACAAATAATTAAGTTTAGATTTAAGCAGACATGTGGGAAAATAACAACCTGTCCTATATTTTAGATCTTCTACGTATCTAAAACCATTCCATCAACCGTGATCAGCAAGCATTAAAAAAACCCCATAAGACCCCAAAAGCAAATGAAAAGTCACCTTACCGAATGAGCACTTACGTTCAAGTGGTCCTGCCTCTGGTTCTTGCGGATCTTCTCCAGAATGGCCAGGTTCTCCTTCTCGATCCCATCATCTTCAGACTTCTTCCCATCCACCGGCTCCTCTTTCATGTCATAGTGATCGAGTTCCTCAATGTCCTGCTAATGAAGCGCAACACACACACACACACACACACACACACGGTACGAGATTATTTCACCCAATCTGGATAATGTAAAAGAGGAAAACCTCAAAAATCAAGAACCTCTGCCATGTCTTCCTCCTCTTCCTCTTCTGAAGTGACTTCATCCGTGGTCCCAATCTAAGAAAAAATGTATCAATTAATTTAAAAAAATAATAAAACAACCATATTCAGTTTTTATCCTCAATAAAAAGTGCGATTTCAACACAAGAGGCGGAAAAACTTGACAAGCCAAAGGAATAAAATTCAGTGTCCGTACACAGCAGCTCTCAAAGGCCGCTTACATTTTAAAGCAAAGTTATTGTGTGTTAAAGGAACCAAATCCAATATAAATGATGCAGTCGCGCAATAATTTCTTCTTAAAATCCATTTGTTTGATTTTTTTTACGCTATTTAAGCTTCAACAGCTAAATTATAGCAACATGGCCTTTGACGATTTTACACCTTCAAAAAGAAAACCATCTCTACAACAGTCGATAAATAGCAATAAATACACAACTTTTCAATAGTACTTGTACAAACTAGATAAAATCAAGTTAATTTTTGTAAAAAAAAATTGTAAAACCCTTTGTGGTAAAACATCTGTTAAAACCTTCGCCTGATATCATACGATTGATCACAGTCAATTAAAAAATCCTTTATTTCTTCGTAAAACGGAAACAAAAAAAATAATGAATTCCCTAAACAAAGAACGTGTGGTGATGGAAGCCCCTCTAACACCCTAAAGCCATAGTCAGTGTTTGAAGGAGCTCGACAGAAATAATAAGCAAGTGTGAGGAGTTTGATTTAACACGAGGAGTGTGAACCTGAGGTGGCGGCGCTCCAGCTGGTCACATAAACATCCAGCCAATCAGAACGTCTAAATATAGCGCTCAACTAATCCCCAACGTGACCGCGCGCCCTGACCAATCACAGCGCGACTGTGGCGATGCGGCGAAACATCAACATTGAGAGTGGAACTCGGTTCAACTTCCATTTAAATTCAGCCACCAATCAGAACACGGTTCTGCGGAAGAATCCAGAAAGTAAACTTGGATGATGGACATTGAATTCTTAGTACAAATAGGAAGAAATGGAGAAAAAATAAATAAATAAAAAATAAAAAAAAGACACGTCAGTCAACGCGCCACAAAACATTTAGGAGTCTAAAGGTGTTCGAACAAACACAGATTACTTTAAGATTACTTTCTCACTACTTCAGAATACTTTTCAGTTTACAAGGACTTTTAGAAAACCTTTAAAACAATCGAAAAAATGGAAGGTGTGACATTAGAACCAACTAATTGTTTTTAGATTAGATTTAGTAGTTTTGACTACTTAAAATTACTTTTAGAAAATAGAAAGGTCTTTTAGAAATCTTTAAAAACAATCCAAGAGTCTGAAGGCGAGACGTTTGACAAAGCACAGATTACTTTGAGATTACTTCAGAATACTTTCGGACTACTTCAGATCACAAAAACTTTTAGAAAACCTTTAAAACTATTGAAAAGTCTGAAGGTGTGATGTTTGAACAAACACATTTTTTTGAGATTTCAGATTATTTTTGACTACTTCAAATTACTTTTAGAAAACAGATAAGACTTTTCAAACAATCCAAGAGCCTGAAGGCGAGACATTGGAACAAACACAAATTACTTTAAGATTACTTCAGATTACTTTTCAACAACCTCAGATTACAAGGACTTTTAGAAAACTTTTCAAACAATCCAAGAGTCTGAAGGCAAGACTTTTGCACAAACACATTACTTTTTGACTTGACTACTTCAGATTACTTTTTGACTACTTCAGACTACTTTTTGACTACCTCAGACTACTTTTTGACTACCTCAGACTACTTTTTGACTACTTCAGACTTCTTGTCAGATTACAAGAACTTTTAGAAAACGTTTAAAACAATCAAAGAGTCTGAAGGTGTGAGGTTTGAACAAGCACAGATTACTTTTGGATTACTTCAGATTACTTCAGAACCGGCAAGGACTTTCATAAGGAGATGCTCACCTTTCGGTCGCCGTTGACGGGGCCTGCGGGAAGAGGCTGGTCCAGCATCTCCACATCAGGATGCTGCGGGAGATTATAGAGGCGGCACAGGTCACAGATCAGCCTCTTTAACTGCTGCAACAGCTGGAGGAACAAACAAAAACACAAAGAGCTTCAATATTTGCTCAGGCCGAGGTCTCGATCGGACACAAATATAGATCGATGCCAACAGCACATGACTCACGAGGAGTGACCTCGGAGAAAAAAAACGCCAAGAAAAGCAGCCAGTGTTTCCAAAAGAACCGGGAACAACACAGTTCCCGAAAAGCCTGGGAGAAACCACCATGACCTAACCTTCTAAAGCTCACACGGTCATAAAACCCAGCAAATACCAGTGTGTGGGTTGGACAGAGAGTTTTAACCCAGGGCTGTCGAAAACGTCAACTCTCGGAATTCCGGGAATGGTTCGAGATGAGCGGGAAGAGGAAAGCGTTTGGTCTTCGTGGCCAAATGTAACATCTTCGTGACATTAAAAAAAAAAAAAAAAAAGACGGGCATGAAACTGGTTCCTGAGACAAAACCCTGGATTTCTTCTGAGAACTTCCAATCCACCGCTACAAATAGTGTTAATCGGAACCGTTTGCTTTTACTTCGGCTTGATCGTTTTATACTTTTACTCAAGTATAAACAGAAAAGGTTCGAGACAAATATATGTAGAGCGCAGAATAATTTAAGCATAAAAACTCGCAGTCTAAACCTGAACTGGTTATCCGGAACTACATTTTCCAATTTACTGGTCTGAAAGAAATTGAGATTAAAGGATAAATTCTACTTCAGTTTGATGATAAATATTTATCATCAAACCAAAAAAACAATTATTTATTTAAAACTGATTAAAAACCTGAGTTGCTGTTGGATAAACTAAAGCTGTGATTGGCTAAGCGTTGTCAAGTGACTATAGAATTAATAATTAATTATATTATGATCATTAAATATAGTAATATGTCAAATAAAATTGATCGTAGGTGTGAGTGAGCGTTTTAGTTTTTTTAACATCACTTTAGCACCAATGGCTATATTAACGGCAAAATGATTCATGTTACATTTCAGAAAAATTCAAAACCTTTTACCCTTTTAATCTTAAACACTTTAAATCAAAGACAAAGACCATGAATAGTAACAGAGACACAATATATTGAAAGAACTACTACAAATTAGATGTGTGAGTGCGAGTGTGTCCCGCTCTGTGATTGGTTGACCCAGTCCAGTGTAAGTCCCGCCTTCAGGCTTTAGTCATATAACTAAAAAGAGGGGCTAGTTTGAAATTAAGAACAGTTATTTAAAATGTATTTATTAAAAATGAAAAGCTTGTTGTTTGCAGCATATTACAGGATAAATAATTATAGAAAGTTCAAACTGTGACAGTGCAACGGGTTTTTTTTTTTTTAATCAAAATGAAATAATATTTTAACATTTGTTTTTATTTTAAACTTATTTTATCTTGATTTCATGTAGATAACAGTAAATTACAAAAATAAAAACAGTTCAGCTATGTTTTCACAGACTGGTCACCCTTTACCATTATTTGGAAATGTATGAATTAATGTGTTGATAATAATTACACCGTCATCACCATGCATGAGGCGCTGCTTTAAAAAATGATAAAAGAGTACGGGATACACAATAATAATAATAATAATGAGTATTTTTAAGGCGCTTTTCACAGTTTTAACTTTAGAAAATGTAGTAATAATAATAATAATAATAATAATAATAATAATAATGAGTATTTGTAAGGCGCTTTTCAGTTTTAACTTTAGAAAATGTAATAATAATAATAATATTAATAATAATGAGTATTTGTAAGGCGCTTTTCACGGTTTTAACTGTCTCAAATCGCACAAACTGTCTCAAAATGTGATATCGAGCTCGATACTGATACCGATATCTGTGTATCCCTAGATGGATGAGTACACTTATTATCCCAAGGAA
>CM051499.1:24605758-24622116 GCA_028031935.1 Paedocypris micromegethes
AATTCTATCTCAGGGTGTGTAACGTGCTACTGTACGTGCTTTTCTTTATCACCACTAGATGGCGCAATAACGCCAAATACTCGCGTGTTTTGGTATCAAAATACAGAACTTTGCGTGGTTAGAAGTTCAGATATCTTTGCTCAAATCTAAGCAAAAAAGTTTTAAAAGTGACTATTTTCAATAATAAAAGGGATAATAAAGCAATACATTATATAAAAATAACTTCAACATAACTCGGTTTTATAAGATTGTGTTTTCATTTCCCTGAAACGCCTTTATTATAATGTCATTATTCATCAAAATTCCCTGAAATGGCAGTAAAAGACATTTGAGGGATTATGTTTATAGTTCTATCACTCATACATTGCAGAACAAAAGTCGTTTCCATTATAAAGTACAAAAACAGCATGAAAAATCCTAACACAATTTATTTGTAATAATATACAGGGAAATCGAATGGTAAAACATTTGTTTTTCAAATCTTAGTTACAATAAAGACAATCCCACTTCAAGTAAATCTAAAACTAAAATTAACAATAAGTAAATCAAAACAGAACTCGCCAATTCATTTATATTCGATGTGGTTCATCTTTCCTTCAATCGACACAATTTCCAATATTCCAATAACTGGCTGAGTACGCATAAAACATTTAGACAAATAAGAAGCAATACCGTAATTATATTGAATATATATTGTATAAACTAAAATGGGATGCGGTTCAATTTAATTTAATTAAGAGCTTATAGACTTACATCTCTGTCCTGCTGAGAACACATTTTTAATGCTGAGAACGTTTCACACACATATCAAATCATTGAATAAAAATATATAAATTACGCCATTCGTACTAAAGTGCGCGTTCCATTATAATAAGCAGAATTCTAATAAAGCAAGACTGCAATTTTAGATAAAGCAATAACATGATTTAGCATTTTACACACAAGAAAAAAAACTCAACAGTGACGCCATTAACGAATATTAAAACACAGTCTACACAAAAAAAAAGATTCTACAATTTTACAAAAAAAAACTCTTTAATAAAAATGAAATGAATGAACACCCGACACCTGACGTTAAAGTAACGGCAATGATCGTCACTGCACCAGGGTCCTTGACAGTTTTTCCTACCCGTCAGATTTCGCTACCTCACGCTGTAAGAGCCAAAATCAATGTTATTTATGTTGTATGTTTTATTTGGGAATTGGAGTTGCTCATGCTATATTTCATTCATTTATCGTGTTTTTGTTGGAATGATTGATTCATTTTGGAACCAATTTATGCTTGACTTTTTTGCCACGCCCACCTGAGGTTTGTGCACGTGATTGACAGGTGAGAGGAGAAACAGCTTTTTTAACATATACACAGGAAAGGTGTTGCTTGGAAGCAGAAGATGCTCTTAGTTGTTGGTTTTGTGTACTGGACTTGACATTATATAGACACTTAACATTATACAGATATTATTGGTTATCGGTGTAAATATCGACCTGTGATTTTATCGACCGATAAAATGTTGCCGCTATAAGACTGAAGTTCCGGTGTCTTTTCCAGTAGTTTCAGTTTTTTTCCATATTTATGTGCGTGGCCGTTCATAAATGATTCGTTAATTTTGAACCAAATAAGTTAGAAGGAGTTAAAAACGTAAAAATGAGTTATTAGTGTAGTCATAGCGATTAATTGAATAGTGAGTCACAGCAGAGAAAAAAATCATTTCGTGTATTGCTTGTTTCATTGTACTGAATCCGTATTTCCCTTTCCTATTGTTTTGTGCCCCAATTAAGTGGAATTTTGTCCCAAATAAGTGAACAATAGCCTTATATAACTAGACGTGTTTATTATGGGGGTTAAAATTTGGGTTCAGTAGTTGTCCAGATTATTCGAAGGTCCAGTTTGACTGTCTATACACACACACACACACACACACACACACACACACACACACACACACACACACACAAGGTGTAATATGTAAATTAATGTAAACTCAACACTAAATACTATCGTTTAAATATCGGTATATTGTTTAAATACTGCAATATAATTTTGTATAATTTTTGTTCAATTTGCAATATATTTTCTTTGTTTTTTAACCCTCCGAGGTCGTTGAGGCTTGTTGAACAGAGATTTGAATCTGACGAACAAGTTACGTATTTGCAGTTGAAACGTCATAATGAGCCACACCTGGGTGACACTAGCGCGGCTCTCTGGGTCTATTCGTTGCATTTTCACCAAACCCAAAGTGAAAAAACTGCAACTGTGATTAATGGCGTTAAAAAAATTACTCGATTAAGCACTTAAAATTAATCGTGTGCGTTAACTAGTTAACTTTGACAGGCCTAATATATATATATAGATGGGTATCATTTACCCTGAACAGTTGTATTTATAAATATTTCATAAGCAAATTTGTAATATTCAACAGATAGAATTAAAACTACAAAATGTTTTCATTAAAAAAGCTGAATTTATAACGGGCGTCGCTCCCCCCGCGGTCTGTCCCGGGGCTATTGATTTAACAAAAGCCTCCATATATTCTCCTTCTCGGCGTGTATGAAAACTGCTGAAATAAATAACCTGGTGTAAGACACGCGGGTCAAACGCCCTTTGACCTCTCTGACCCCTCCCCCACGCCCTGTGGCAGGTGCGGAGTTCCTTCTGGTTGGCTGGGTGTAATTAGTGGGTGATGTGGGAAGGGGAGGTGGGCGTGGCCTCGGACATGTGGAGGCGTGTCTAAATCCCGCTAATGGGACAAATGGACTCTTCATTATTCCGTGTTTATTTCCTGCCGCTGACATTTAAATCCCGACCGTGTTGTGATTGGCTGACCTTCTGCTTTCTCATTTCAAACGCAATAACATTTCCGCGTGACCTCGGCGTGACCCCTCGTTTCTCTCATTTCACGTGTTGGCAACAGTGAGTGGATGTGAAGAGCCATGAGAGGATGGATGGATGGATGGATGGATGGATGGAGTGCAGAAGACTGATTTTGGACCATTAAATGTTTTGGAGTATTAAATTAGTTAATTAAAGGATTAAAATTACTTTTGAAATGTAAATATATTTTTCTTCTCTTTTTCTTTTCGTTCTTTATTTCTGTACACTATATGTTCACTGTTTTACTTTTTTTTAGTCATTGTTACTAGTGGCTGTTCCGGCAATTGAATTTCCCCTGGGATCAATAAAGTTCATTCATTAAAATTTGTGTGACGTCTATTTGAAAGTTGTGTCTGTTTCTGAAAGTATAATTTGCTAAATAAATTAGCAAAATGAAACACACACTTACCGGTATTTTTTTTTTTTTTCAACGTAGTTTTACAGTGTCTTTTATGTATTTGAGAAAAAAAAAAACCCTGCTGAACACAAAAATGTCCCCTAGTGGGATTAATAAAGTCTTATCTATCTATCTACTCTATGTATAGATTCTGTATATACTTTCAGAGTATATATAAAACTCCAAACATTCAATATTCTGTACTAATTGTGTGTGTGTGTGTGTGTGTGTGTGTGTGTGTGTAAGGTATTATAATCGTATATGATATTTGTATGTGCGTGTGTGTATTTTGACTCAAACTATATAAATTATATTGTTAAATTACTAAAAATATGACTTGACATGTTTCTTCTTTTCAAGTTAAATATGACTAATATTTAAATATTAGTTAAATATAATTGTAAATAATTAGCTTAATACAAGTGCTGTACAATTTGCATGAAAATTAATACTATGATTTTGTTATATGAGTTTTATTTAGATTTACAGCAGTAAAACGTAAAGCAATACATGAAATATACTGTAACTACAGTAATAAAAAAACACTAAAAATTTAAGGGAAATATTGGCGTGAGCATATTTCTATTTCAAGAAACCAACATAGCTCTTTTCGTCACACGCATCTACACATTTACATAACTAGTGACATTTGCCTTTTGATTTAAGCTTTAATTATTCAATGTTCAGATGGAAAACACCTTCAGGATATAAATTTGAAACATAAAAGTCCCGACCTGACAAACAGAAGGAATGTGTGTGTGTGTGTGTGAGATCATCTTTATGATGTAATAAAGCGCTAGATGGGGATCTCCGTCACCTCCGTGTGCTTTAACCAATCACTGTCCACCTCAATCTTTCTTCATATGACCAGAAGTGTAAAGAGTACCTGAAAATGAATACTTGAGTAAGAGTACCTTACTGTAAATATCACTCCATTACAAGTCACCAAATCATGTCGCTAATTAAACACATAGTATATATATCAGGCCACTAATTCACGATCACAAATATCATCCAGTACCTTCAGCATCCTGCAGATGGCGATATCACCTCGTCCGCCTGAGAAAATAACCACGGTAGAATAAGACGTGTTTTGTTGAGTACAATCACAATGTAACGAGTAACTAGTCAAATGTAGCGGAGTAAAGACACAGGTACTCAATCACAAATGTAGTCAAGTAGAGAGTAAAAGTTGCTTATTCTTTTGATACTCACTACAAAGTAGCAAAAGTAGCACAGAAATACTCATGTAACGACTAACGATAAGTGTCCTTTCAAATGTAGTGGAGTAAAAATACAAATTCTCAATCAAAAATGTAGTCAAGTAGAGAGGAAATTTGCTTATACTTTTGATTCTCAGCACAAGTACAAAATAGCAAAAATACTTCTATAAAGTAACCAATTACTCTAAAATTTTAAGACCAATTACTTTAAAATGTTCTCCATTACAAGTCACCAATTCATGTCGCTAATTAAACACATAGTATATTTATCAAGCCGCTAATTCACAATCACAAATAGCATCCAGTACCTTCAGCATCCTGCAGATGGCGATATCACCTTTCATCCTCCCGAGAAATTAACCACGGTAGAATAAGTTTGTCGCGCACAATATAGCGAGTAACGATAAGTGTCTAATCAAATGTAGCAGAGTAAAGATACAGATGTTCGATCACAAATGTAGTGGAGTAGAGAGTAAAAGTTGCATATTCTTTTGATACTCAAAAGAATAAAAAAAACAAAGTAAAGTAACAAAGTCCATTTACTCAATCACAAATGTAGTGGAGTAAAGATTCAAATACTCACAAATGTAGTCAAGTAGAGAGGAAAAGTTGCTTATTCTTTTGATACTTACTACAAAGTAGCAAATGTAGCAAAAAAAAAAATACTTAAAGTCACAAAGTCCATTTGCTGTAAAAACTACTCCATTACAAGTCCATTACTGCGGTATAAAAAGATACAGACTTGTCGCGCACAACGTAACGAGAAACAGTAAGTGTCCAAGTGGAGTAAAGAGTACAGATACTCAATCACTAATGTAGTGGAGTAAAGAGTACAGATACTCAATCACTAATGTAGTGGAGTAAAGAGTACAGATACTCAATCACTAATGTGGTCAAGTAAAGAGGAAAAGTAGCTTATATTTTGGATACTCTGTACAAGTACAAAGTAGCAAAAATTACTCAAGTAAAGTCCAAACCCAGACAAAGGTCCCCACTTTGACCTAAACACTTGTTCCAAAGTCACTTTTGCCTCCATTAATCATATCTTGATGGAATAAAATGGCTAAAATTGTGCGCTTTGAGACAATTGTAATTGTGCAATAGTGCTTTACAAATGCATGAAGGTTATAGTATAGAAGTATAGTATAGAAGTGCTAAAAGTGAACTGAACTGGCTTACGTCATTCCTTTGAAGGCCTTTTTTTTCCAGACTGAACCATTCGCAGTGATTTAGGCGTCGCTGGAGGACGGCCAGACGTCTAATGATCTTCTAATACCTCGGCCACTATTAGGAAGCACAAATCTGTGCAAGATGCCAGGGCCAAATTTCATGTAAAGCCCTGGTTTAAAGCTAAAAGGCTGCTCCAGCAACATTTCCCAGAGCTGAAAAAGCATTCAAGAACGACTTTCCATTCCAGATTGAACTACATTATTGAATCTGACGCAGAATAACCAGATTCCATGACCTCGCTTCAAAAAGTGATGGATGAGCAAATCACGCCGGATTTTAACCACGTTCTTCAAAGATGTGAATTATATTTATCCCACAATTATTTTGGGTTATACTGTATATAATAAAAAATAAACTTGCTTTTTTTTTTTTTAAACACATTCGTAAATCTTTCATCACAGACGACCTTTGTGGATCTCGAACTCCACGTCTACGTTCTTGCATTTTAAGTCGACTTCCGTTGACGTGGAACGCAGTTTAACTTAATTTAATTTAATTGACTTTAATTTAACTCTGAATTAAAGGAGTGTTTTGATGGCGCCCTCGAGACTCGTCCGTATGTAAATGAGACTCTCGAAAGGTCAACCTCGTGTGACCTTGAGCCGCTCGTCTCGTGATCCTGGGTAAACGATAAAGCTGAAAAGCCAGTTGCATTGTCGTAAACTTGCTTTTCAGAAGTTCGTTTTGCATTTGTAAAACTAATGTTACATTGTTTTGTGCTTTTGCATTTTGTTGTCTATTTAGATATATATTGTTTTGTATGTTTTTGTTTTGTTTTATTTAGTTAGTGTGTATTATATTATATTATATTATATATTGTATTATATACTATATTATATTATATTATAGTACATTACATTATATCATTTATATTATATTATATTATATTATATTACATTACATTACATTACATTACATTATATTATATTATATTATATTAGACTACACCAGATTAGATTAGATTAAATTAGATTAGATTTGGATCAATTTGTTCAATTCTTTTTTGCACCAAACGATAGTATTCCCAATTTCATTGTAATCATTTAATCCGATTCTATTCTATTCTATTAAGATATACATTATTTTCTGTTTGTGTTTTATTTTATTTAGTTTGTGTGAATTGTATTATATTATATCATATCATATCATATCATAATATATTATATTATATATATTAAATTAGACTACACTACACTACACTAGACTAGACTAGACTCGATTAAATTAAATTAGTTTGCATTAGATTACATTACATTAGATTAGATTAGATTGTTCAATCTTTTTTTTGCACCAAACAGTAGTATTCCCAATGTCATTGTAACCCAGCTATACATTGACAATAAAGGCATTCTATTTGATCCGATTCTATTCTATTCTAGTCTATTCTATTCTATTCTTTCCTAACACTCAGTTTAACATGTGACTCTCGTATCATCAGTCGTGTTTACACAGAACTAATGTGTTTGTGAGCGTCATGTCTGTGCTGTGTGTGTGTGTGTGTGTGTGTGTGTTGTTGTGAGGAGTGTGTAATGCTGTAAGAGCGGAGAGGAGTAATGGCGTAATGGAGTGTGCTGGGAGCGTGTGATCTGATTAGCCTTATCAGTGTATCAATGCAGGGCAACGTCACTACGTAAGTAATCAGATCCACTGCCAAGTCCCAGTCACTTATTCACTCGGTCAGTGGAAAGTTCAAGTTCAAGTTCAAGTTTATTTAAGAGTAAGTAAGTGAGTAAGAGGCTTTTATTGTCATTGTATGTTGTACAACAAAATTTCTTTCGGTAGCTCCCCGAGTGCAGCAGCAATAAAAATACATTTTTAAAAACAAAACAATAAACAAACAAAAATAAACAAAACAAAAAAAATTTTTTTTTAATTGAATTAAAATAAAATAAAAAATAAAATATATAAATATAAAAGTAAGAAAGAAATATAAAATATAAATACAAAAAGGCAGTTGTGGGATTGATCGATTTATATAGCGTTTTTCTTAGTTCCAGACCAACGCAAGTCGCTATGTGAATTAGGGGGAAACAATTTGTCTTTAAAAAAGAAAAATGTCCATTATTTATCTGCATTTCAAAAATGAGGGAAAAAGAATCCAAGAAAAATGTCCGGTATTTATCTGTTTTTCAAAAATTGGGGAAAAAATTCCAAGAAAAATGTCCACTATTTATCTCTTTTTCAAAAATGAGGGAAAAAGAGTCCAAGAAAAATGTCCATTATTTATGTTTTTCAAAAATTAGGGAAAAAGAGTCCAGGAAAAATGTCCGGTATTAATCTGTTTTTCAAAAATTAGGGAAAAAGAGTCCAGGAAAAATGTCCGGTATTTATCTCTTTTGCAAAAATAGGGGAAAAAGAGTCCAGGAAAAATGTCCATTGTCCATCGTTGTTGAGACACACAAACGTTCTATACATTTGACCCTTTCACCAGACAGGTAATAAACCTGTAAAAAGCACAGTTGTGATTATGGAAAACGATAAACCCAAAATGGGAGTTGGTGATGAAGGCACAGCTCTTCTGTGTAATGCCTAATACTTCTCTGGATTCTAAGAAGCCAGGAAGCTTGGTTCAGTAGGTGGCAAGCGTTTTCTTCAGTATTAAAGCCTGAGCCAACAGCTCGACCCATCCATCAGCTTTACGGCTAATGTGGTTTATGGGGCCTGTGCGAGGCCGGTCGGGCTGACAATGGGCAAACGCAGACCCGGTTTAAATCAATTAGCTAAGAGGACAGATCTGGCTTAAATCACACGCAGTTAGAACTACAGTCGCGTTTATTAAAAAAGAAACGACAAAAAGGAAAGAGGAAACGAATTCTGCACCGGAGAGAGCTCGGTCAGCTCTTATGGAGGACCTTTAAATAAATCCATTTATTTATGTTATTACGACAAATGGGAAATAAATGTACTTGTGTATAAATAAATGCAGAAATATAGCAATGAAAAACAAATGTATAAATCCGTTTATTTATGTTATTACGTTATTATGTACAAATTTATGTTATTATGTGCAAAAAGAATGTAGGAAATAAATTAACAAAAAGGAAATACATGTAAACATTTAGCTTTTTTATTTTTATGGTGGAACGTTGGCGTATTCCTTTTTCTATGTTGAACTGCGTACGATACAGTATTTAAACGAGCTTTTATTTAGTGTTGAGTTCACATTAATTTACATATTACACCTTAATATCCAATATTATAAGCTTCAGTCATTTAATCGTGATTAATCGCGATTAATTTGGTCAGGGAAGTGCGATTAACTAGTTAAAAAATGTATTGTTTGACAGCCGTAATATATATATATATATATATATATATATATATATATATATATATATATATATATATATATATATATATACACACAATATATACTATCTACTGTATTTCCTAACTGCAACTTATTGTTGCCTGATAACTGTAATAAAAAAGCTAGAACCCCACTTTTTCTTCCTACAGCTATATTTTTTTAATCTATTTTTAGTTCAGATTTATTATCTGAAAAAAAATTGTACAATAAAACACCTTTTCATACCGAGTTGAAAGAGCAAATGAGTGACAGAAAGAGTGACAGAAAGTGCTTTCCCCTTCGGTGTTCAATCCTCGGGGTGATGAAGAGGAAGAGGAGGAGGAAGATGGACCATTGGATCTGAAATCCAATTTCTTCTTCTCCTGTGAAACAGACGGACATCAGCCCGAATCCGAGGAAAACCCAGGAAAAGTGGACTGAGACACAGAGATTTCAACACAGAAATTCAGAAACAGTCGAGGCGTTTAAACAGGAAACTCTGGCCTCGTAAAACACTTCCAACTGCCTCATTTCTATTCATTTTCCTCCAGGCTGTGAAAAGCCTCTTCAATCTCTCGCTGAGACGCATAAAAACACAAGTCAATTACACCAGGCCGAGTCTGATCGGAGATTGTGCCGTCTATTAGGCCGACTATTATCTCTCGCCGTAGACTACGATTACAGCACAATGCCGCACTTAGTCCACGCTTATCTCCAGCCAATTACACTCAAACCATTATACGCTTTATCCCAGGATCCAAACACAACGTAAAACGGGTTCGAATTGGGAAAGGTTGAAATAAAAAAGTGAAATATGAACTGCAAGACCGGAATAATATAATAGATGGGACTGACATCTTCATCTCCGTGTCGTCCAATCACTACGCTCGGAATCAAGATCAGGACCTGAGGAGAAACACTGCGCACATTAATGTCTTCCCTGTGTTTTATGTCTGTCGGCTTTAAAAGCCAATACAATTCTGATTTCCAGCTTCATTTTTTTTCATTACACACACACACACACACGCGCAAGTCTTTTTGATTAAAAAGCGGACACACGGAGAATCTCGGATTTATAGCTGACCACAAGAAAATCAGGAAAATGACACGTCAAGTTCACCCAGGGTTCAACAGACTGTAAAAGAAGCTTGTATAATCAACGTCTTTATTAAATTATTGTCTGTTCTGTCTGCTTTCATAACCGTCAAAAGAGTCTGGTTATCCTCTCCCGGGTTAAAACATAGATTCGGTTTTTTATTGATCTCTATAATCTTGTTAAACTGTTGTTGTTGTTGTTGTTGTTTTATATTTATTGCATTTTTTAATTAAAAATTAAGTCAAAATATTTTTAAGCATCATCAGAACATTAAACATCCTTATTCATGCTTCTTTGAATAGTCAGTGACCATTTCTGTACGTTGGTTTGGGAATGAACAATCGAAAAGAGAACAAACAAACAAAATGAAAATCTGAGACACATACACATCGAATAAAACAGAATATAGATACAATTATACCACATCTATTATATTATCTACATTCTATTTTATTCAATGTGTTTATCTTCATTTTGAAGATTCGTTCAGATTTAGATTTTGATCGTTCGTCCCCTTATCTTGCAACAAACGCAATAGTATTTCCAATTTCATTGTAACAATGTGACACAATGACAATAAAGGCATTCTATTCAATTGTATTTATGCTTTTCATGTGATATGTGCTCATCTTTATGACGTGTATGTAAATATTCTTCCATTCAGAAGCGTCTTTCATTTGTCCTTGACTCGCAGCGCTTCAGTTCTCGTAAAAATGCACTTACAACTCTGACTGTCTCCATATCGTCTCCATATTGTCATTCTGTCACTATTTCACAAAGACAAACGGTCTCTATCAGTCCAGGCAACTTGTAAAATGTTTATGGCTTGTATTAGAGTTTGTAATAGTCTGCGCTTCCTACAGGGTTGTAAACGCTACCGATTATAAAAACCCTCTTTCATTTTTACATATAGTGTCACAAAGAAAGCAAATCAATTTAAAAAAAGTTTTACTGTAATTTGTTTTACACTATAAGACGGAAGTATTGATTTATATGTTTTTTTCTCAAAAACAAAACAAAGACTTGATGCAAATTACATTTAAACAATGTAACACCATGTATTTGTTTATATCATAAAATGTTGTCAAGAAAAACAAACACGTGTCAATTACGGTATGTAGAAACAACAGGACAAATTAATTAAAATGACAAAAACAATTTCACACTAATTTGACAAAATCATGAGTTAATATAATTCTTACAACTCTATAATAACAGTATCTAAAGAGTATACATTTGTGGGTTGCAAAATAACTATTAAGAAAATTGCCAATATTGCACACGGTCAATTGTAGCTAGGCACTACATTACCCAGAGTTCCTCACTCGGGCATCGTGAAGAAAAATACCAACTTAATCATTTACTGTGTGTTGATGGAATAATGAATTATTAAAATATCTGCTGTACACTATTTGAATATTAAACACTCAGCAGACAGCTTTCCTTGAATCTACGCAACCAGTAAAAATAATTTTAAGAGACTCCTACAGTCGGTTTGTCAGATTTTACAGCATGGATGAAACCTCTAGGGCGTTAAAGCTCTGAGAAACATAATCCACACATCACGTGACAACCTGTCAAGAGAAGATTGATCGGTTCTCAGTCTAATAAAGTTTAAACTGTCGCTCCATCACGAGTCAACGATAAGAAAAACCTGACGATGACGAATTAGACACGTTTAACTGGCCTGTAAATGTCATTTATTATCCTGATCCTCAACAATTGTCCTTTACTTCACTGGTTTGACAGACTCGTTTATCCGAACTGACCTGCAGAATGTGAAGACATTTGTAATTGAAAGGAAATAATTAAAAGCTATTTTATCAAGATATCATATCTTAATTTAAAACTAGAGATTGAAGATTGTGTCAGTCAGTAAACAGATAAATCACTGAATTCCTTGCTGTTTTTGTATTATGCATTATTTGTATATTATTTTGTATTACTTAATATCTCAAGGTAATGACTTTCCAACTTATTATGGCTTAGTCAATCTATATTATGACTTAATATCTCATAATTATGACTTTTTAACTTATCATTATGACTTAGTAACTCAAAGTTATGACTTAGCATCTAAATATTATGACTTTCTAACTAATCATTATGACTTAGTAAATCAATATTATGACTTAATATCTCAAAATTATGACTTTCTAAATTATCATTATGACTTGGTAACTCAATGACTTAGTCTCTAAATTATGACTTTTTAACTTGTCATTATGACTTAGAAACTCATAATTATTACTTTATAACTCATCATTAGGACTTAGTAACTCAATATTATGACTTAGTATAACTATATTATCACTATCTAACTAATCATTATGACTTAGGAAGTCATTGTTATGACTTAGTACTTCAATATTATGACTTTCTAAATTGTCATTTTGACATTTTTTAAAAGACTCGTGTAAAATATTCACATTTAATTTCCACATACGTTTGCAGAAATATCACAGCAAGTTTGCCCTCCCCCCACATTATATATAACCGATATATAACCAGAGGTGTAAGGTGCTTGAGTAAATGTACTTTGTTACTTTACTTAAGTATGTTTTCGGCTACTTCGCACTTGTACTGAGTATCAAAAATATAAGCAACTTTTACTCTCTACTCCACTGCATTTGTGATTGAGTAGCTGTACTTTTCACTCCACTACTTTGGAATTGACACTTAGCGTTACTCGTTACATTTTGAACCATAATCGATTTTTATAGCGGTACGGCCGTACTTAAGTAAATTGTACACGTGTACTTAAGTAAAAGTATTTTACTTCCGTGTGATTCAGTACTTTTACTTAAGTATAATTTACTTAAGTCTTTACACCTCTGTATATAACCTAAATGGACAAACGCCTGTCACTGTCTGTCTTCCTCATCCAAAAAGCCATCGTCCAACATGCGTATTGTCGTTATTGATCAGGAAATCTATTTTAAACACAACAACCCGGTGGTTTCTGGGTGAGATATGCCGGCTCACGCCCCTCACTGCCCCGTCTGCTGTGATTATGTGGTGGCACGTCTGGTGGAGACTGTACGTGGAGCTTCCTGAGCCGTGCAGATGCTCAGGAGATGATCAATATCTCGCTATAGGCCACTATAGGAGCCAAGCACTTGAGGTAATGAACTGCCCGTTTGATATATCTACGCCCCAATGTCGACACGGCAACACTGTTTCGCTACATCTGCAGTTCTGTGATTGGTCATTTCTCTTCCATCACCTCCTTTCTTCTTTTCTAAGCTCCATTCATCTTTATACTTCCATCACACACACACACGTGTCCCGCATCCCTGACTGGAAGACGTGAGGATGGGTTTTGGCTTTAAAGTCACCTGTGATTATCTCTCCAATCCGCTTTGTCCATTTCTGGGTTGTGGGGAGTTGGAGTGAGATGGTGTAGACAGGATCAGTTGACTTTAAATGTGTTTTTTCCTAAAATTGGAGCGTAATATTACACGTTGAAAGCATTAGGACCACATCGCAAAAAATGCACGTGAAAAAATTAGATAATAAAACACAAAATGAGTAAAAAAAGACTTCAATCAAGATAAATTATCACTTAATGAAGAGAGAATTTTACTTGGTAGGAGGTTTTTTTTAAAACAAGCAAATTAATCTTTTACTCTTAATTCTAACAAGCCAAAAGTAAGTTTTAGAAAAGTAAGTACATTTATCTCATCTGAAAAAAAACAAGATTTATTGTGTAATTTCGAGATCTTTTTGCTTGTCAAGAATTCCAAATGCCAATTGCAAAATTGCCAATCCGCTTTGTCCATTTCTGGGTTGTTGGGAGTTGGAGTGAGATGGTGTAGACAGGATCAGTTGACCATAAATGTGTTTTTTCCTAAAATTGGAGCTGAATATTACACGTTGAAAGATTAGAACGAAGCATTAGGACCGCACTGCAAAAAATGCACGTGAAAAAATGAGTTAATAAAAAACAAAATGAGTAAAAAAAGACTTCAATCAAGTTAAATGATCTCTTAATGAAGAGAAAATTTTACTAGGCAGGACGGCTTGAAACAAGACCTGTTTTTTTGAAACAAGCAAATTAATCTTTTAATCTTAATTCTAACAAGCCAAAAGTACGTTTTAGAAAAGTAAGCTTCACATTCATCTCGTCTGAAAAAAAAACGAGATTTATTGTGTAATTTCGAGATCTTTTTGCTTGTCAAGAATTCATTTTATGCAGTGTAGGATTTAATATTAGAGTCAATTCAAATTAAATTAAATAAAATCAGTCATGCAGTCTGGAATGTGCTCACATTTCTGTGTTTAGAAGTTCTAACTAATCAGTATTTTCCAAGCACATGTTTTCTGTATACAAATGTCCTAGAACGTTAAATTTAATGGTTTTTTTTGGCTTATTTGTTGGTCTTTTTCTTTCAATGTCAGCTGGATCTGCTCTAAACTGTCAAGATCTGCCATTCCGCACTCCATATCCTTCCGCTGGACATAAAAAACTAATTGCCCAAGTGAATGCGAAAGTGAATTATACCACATTCCCTATGCGTCCGTCAGAAAGTGTTTTATAACTCAGACGCCGTCCGTTATTCACTCAAGTAATCCAACGAATCTGTAAACTATAGAAACCGCACTATATCTGCACTTAAACTACAGTTACTCGCTACTTATTCCAGTTCTCCTAATCAGAAATCAATGGCAGCGTCATGCCATCCGCTATTGTTCTGGAACATTCTAAATGAAGAACACGCATCAGCTCTTCTCATCGACTCACTGACCTCGTGGGATTGATGGCGTTTACTCACACAAACATATTGCCATACGCTCTCTTTGCGCTTTTTAATTGTCGGTTTAAGACAGCAAATCGGTTGAATCAACACGTCAGGGGCAAAAGGCACAGGATCCGTCTCAACACTTGAATTATCTCGATCCAGGAGGGAAAAAACAACAAAAGTTCTTCTAGTGATCAGGGTCGTATTTTAATAACGGAGAAAAATGGACGGAATCTGGAAAATTCGGCTTGTTGTGGAAATGCAGCGTTTTTTCGAATCCCCGTTGGTTTTTCTTAACCCATCACTGGTCTATTAATTCCATAATGACTCTTAAAGGCGATAAATCCCAGCATCTCTGAGATTGGATGGCGCCAGAGTCGACAAGGCATAAGTTTAACCCTCCAGAAACACAGGAATATATCACCGATACGACCTTAGTGTGTCCTTAGCGCTTCACAAACCTGATCTTATTAGTCTCGTGCCTCGTCTTTGTCCTTTCAACGAGGAGGAACTTTTAGCGAAACAGAAAATACAGAAAAAGACGGGAAAACAAAAGCACTTTGATGTTTAAGTGGAATTTAAGGTGTTCAATTCCTTCTGTGATTGAGTGTCTAAATAAAAGTGAAAAGTACAGACTTGAGCAAAAGTACGGATACCTTACTGTAAAATTACTCTGAAGACTTGAGTAAAAGTCGTAGTCAGAAATGTTTCAAAATGACAGAAGATTTAAAAAAAAAACTAAAAAGTCAGTCTCTGTCAAACTCAAATAAAGTGCAAGGCAAGGAACTCTTAATAAATGAGATTTCTTTTCCTAATATAGAAATTAAATTTGATACAGGAATGTTTCAAAATGACAAAAGAATACGTTTTAAAAAAGATTTAAAAAAAAAAAAAAAAAAGTCAGTCTCGGTCAAACTCAAATGTGCAAAAAAGTGCTGAGAAATAGCATCCAGTACCTTCAGCATCCTGCAGATGGCGATACTATCACCTCATCTAAGAAATTAACTGTGATAAAAAAAGATGCCTTTACACTTTACATCACTGATGTCTTGAAATATAAGATTTGTGCCATGAATCAAATAAAACATAAACAGACAGAAAAGAGGGAATCAATAAATAACTTCAAACACGCACAAATCTGTCAGCAGGACGGTGGATATTCTGAAATGAAGCAGGTGAGAGACGGAGCGAGTGCGAGGAGTGATAGATGGAGGTCAGAGCGAGGTCACTGCCCTTCATCTGGAGCCGTGACCCTGACACTTACACGCTCCTGCCATCAGCACCACGACTCTACACACCGTTTATATTCATCAAGCTTCCCATCTGTGACGGGGCATCACTTCTTTCTGTTCTAACACTGGAAAGGAAAGGTTTAGTTCCCTTGCACACAGCACAATGTGTGTGTGTGTGTGTGTGTGTGTGTGTGTAGAGAAGCTGGACAAAGAGCTAGAGAAATCAGAGCGAGAGAATAAAGACGGACGAGAGCGATGCACAGCAAAACAAAGAGGA
>CM051499.1:24622656-24651112 GCA_028031935.1 Paedocypris micromegethes
GAGAGAGAGAGAGAGAGAGAGAGAGTGTGTGTGTGTGTGTGTGTGTGTGTGTGTGTGTGTGCGCGGGAGCGCGCGCGCGCGTGACAGAGATCGCTGGTACTGATGCTGCTCGTCTCCTGATCGCGGGGTAGATGTAGATCGTGTGTTGTTATTATTATAGTTGTTTACTCACAGTAATTTGAAGCGGCGGGAGGTTTTTGAGGGTTTGCTCGGTGATGAAGCTGGAGGAATGGAACTGAAGTTCCGGGACTAATGGTGAACATCAGCTGGACCATGAGACGCGCCTTGACCCTTCTCGTTTGCTTCAGCTCCCTCGTCCGAAGTGAGTAAAAAGACAATATAGTCGTTTATAATTGGCGTTTAATTATTTAAGTTAAAGTTAACGAGTGTTGCTGGCGACGTCGCTTCCGGGTTTGCGCTCATTCAAAATAAAGCACGAGAACTTCAGTATGCTTAAATAAATAAATATAAAAGTATGCTTATATAAATACATTAAATGGTCAAAAAAAAAAAAAAGAAAAACAAGTTGCCCTTTTTTGTGGACAAAGATAGCATAAACTTAAAAACTACTTTTTAGTTAGTAACTTTTATCACGTGGTTCATTAAAACGATCAGCATTATTTTAGGTATAATAACAGAAAACAATCAAATTCGCCTGGCTTTAAAGTTGCTTTCAGTCTTTTTAATTTAATTAATTAATTAATTTATTAGTTTTTTTCTTTTTACCTTCAGTCTAGAAGTATGACAGAGATTGGCAGCCATGTTGTTTATTATCACGTGACCTGCTTTGGAATCGCCATTAATTAGCATCATTAGCATATCTTCAGCATTACTCACCTCAAACCACAGGTATTTCCCAACGTAATTAATAATTTGCGTTGGTCTCAGACTACAAACGAACTTGATAATACCGGCCTCTGTAAACACTACATTGGCATTTTTCTCAATGCAAAAAAATAATAAACACCCAATAAGATAGTTTTTGTGACGTTTAAAGCTAACACGCTATGCTTGTCCTACACAGCATTATACAGTGAAATAGCTTGGTCACAGGCTGTAAATCCTGTGAATCTGCACACTGTGTGTAGTGTGTTTGCCCACAGGAGGTGGAGACGGATCTCCTGTCATCCCGAGCCATCCATCATGGTGAGGAGAACACGCTTTGACACGGGTCTCCCAATATGTTGACTGTGCATCATCTGCGTTTGGCAGGAATCCTCATCACTAAAAAGATCTAAAGCACTTTTTGCAGACTTGAGTCAATGTTCAAGGTGACCAGAAGGACTTGGAATGAATATGATGTTTGTTACGTATCATTCACATTCACCTAGAGCAGTAATGCGTATAATACTAAATTAAATGTAAAAACTTGACTCTTTTCCATTTCTGGGTCACGAGGAGCTGGAGTCAAGCACTGTTACTCTCAGCCTGAAGGCGTGGCACACACCCTGGCCGACCAATCAGAGAGCTGAATACGCAGACACACACTTTCACACTCTCACTCACATCTATAACCGAACTTTCCAGACTCTAATATTGATCAAATTCATGTATTTAATATTTTTATATCAAATGTTTATTTAAATATTTTTTCAGTTTGTCTCCATGTGATCTTTTTACTCTGAAATTCTCCTTATCTTTGCTGTTTCTCTTGTTTTGTACGTTTTCAATCAGCATTACAAGGGAAACGCTTATAGGGGAACTCCAGGCTCTCAAATTAACAAACCGCTTCTCATTAATATTAATGACTTCCAATTGACTTAAATTAGTCTTCAACCCCTGGGCTCCTACTTGATAGATGCACGCAGTTTCTACCATCTTAAAGACGACTTTGTGTGAATCTTAAGGTCTATACATGGAAAATGTTTTGTTCATTATTTTTTATCTTATCGCATGATAAATACTGACTGCTAAGAAAAGTCTTCTAAATGTCATGCCAGATTTCATCTAGAGCAAAAAAGGGGGTAAAATGAATTTAAACGTCAGTCTTTTACAATTCTGACTAGGGGTATTCACCTACGTATTTCGAAATGAATAAAAAAAAACTCATTTTCTGAATCTAGATGCTGAAAAAGTTTACAGTACTTTAAAGTTGATCTCAAACGCACAAATATAATTTCATAATGATCAGGATTTTATGTTTTACTGAGTTTGACGGCCAGTTTTTTTTTTTTTTTTTATATTTTTTATTGATAAAATGATGCACAGTGCATGCAGACAGACAGCGAAAGAGAGAGACAGACAGACAGAGGGATGGATGGGATAGATAGATAGATAGATAGATAGATAGATAGATAGATAGATAGATAGATAGATAGATAGATAGATAGATAGATAGATAGATAGATAGATAGATAGATAGATAGTGAGAGAGAGAGAGAGAGAGAGAGAGAGAGAGAGAGAGAGAGAGAGAGAGAGAGACAGACAGACAGTGAGAGAGAGAGAGAGTGAGCAAAGCAAATCGTTGCTTCTAGACTTCCGCGGATTCGCATGCAGATCCAACTCTCGAGCTTTGAGGCCTAAACCGGTGAAACCGTCATTAGGTTGAACTTGCCGTCATGTGTCTGTTGATCTGTGTGCAGTGGGTGTGTGTGCAGACTCAGAGGAGCGACTGATGAACTGGCTGCTGGGAAAAGAGCGATATAATAAGCTGATCCGGCCCGCTGTGAACCGGACCGAGAGGGTGACGGTTCTTCTCCAGGTTTCTCTGGCTCAGCTCATCAGTGTTGTGAGTGGAAGCTGGACTTATAGACATTCTTATTATTGTTTTTCAAATTCATACAATACTGTTTGATGAAAAAAGTACAAAAGGCGCGTCGATTAAACGAAAGAATTAAACGAAAACGAGATTTCATTTTATGGCTAGCCATCAGTTGTAATGTAAAGTGCTTGCTTTGATTTAGATTACAAGTAACTCTTGCAGTGTAAAATGAATACATTTCTTAAAGTAAAGTAAAAATGTGGTTTGGAGCTGGAGATTCGAGTACTTTTGCACTTTATATTACATTTTTTTGTACTTTTGTGTACTTTTTTTGTACTTTCAAAGTACTTTTGCAAAACAACTGTGTATGTTTGTTTTGGAAAAATAAAGTATTATTTTAATGAGACTTGGGGACGTGTCTGCCGCCGCTCTATTGGGACAGCCTCTTAATTGGGCCGTTTGTTTTTTTTAAATAAACAGTCAGCCAGTGAAAAATTTAATTACGCTTTTTTTTCTAGAAGTCAGCAAAAGAAAAAAAAAAAACGAAAAAACACTTGAAAATTCAAGATGGCTAGATTCAAGAACTTGACTAGATAAAAAGAAATAAAAAGAAAAAAAATACTACATATAAACGTACTAACTCCGATAACAAAAAAAACCAGAAGGTCTAAATAAGGCAAGATTGGTTAGTCAAACACCAAAAGCTTTAAAAAGTCCTAGCAGAATGACTTAAGTGCTCCTCCACATATAAAGAGCGTCATACATCTTTAGTGACACAACAGAAATACACCTTCCTTTCGAAAATTGCTTTTTGAAAGCGACTTATAAAAGGTCGTTGCTGCCTCGAGCATTTCAGCACAATAGAAAAAACGATAAGTGACACGATGTATGAAATTGAGCGGTGCCCTGCGTCTAATCAGAGGTTTTACTGTAGAATAAGTGTTTGCTCAGTTTGTTAACGAAAACAAACGAGAGTCACCTTCACGTTTTTTTTTCTTCTGTTATCTTCTCACTTGTTTTTAGAATGAAAGAGAACAAATCATGACGACCAATGTCTGGCTCACTCAGGTAAGGCTCCTCGCTATTCAATTAAAATTTAAGGCTAATATAAATGCTGATATCTTTGCTGTCGACCTTGAGCTTATCCAGAGACTGTAAAAATATACAGTCGAGAAATATACAGTGGAGAAATCCCAAAATCCAAATCATATCTCATAAGGTAAACTGGTTAATGGTTGTGTACCAACGTGTCCCAATCAAGAGTACCAACCATACTTGAAAACCATACTTGAGTAAAAGTACAGGTTGCTTCCTGTAAAAAAATACTTTACAATTTACAAGCCACCAATTCCAAGAAGACTTGAGTAAAAGTCGTAAAGTATCCAATTGTAAAAGATCTTACTATTTTACCCGTACAGATTTTTGATATCTAAAAAACCACCAAGCAATGTAAAAACAAGAAACCCTTCATTTATGAGGTTTTAATTCATAATATACAAATTAAATTTAATGTTTCACAATAGCAGAAAATAGTTTTTACGTAATTTAGCTCATAATTAGCATCCAGTACCTTCAGCATCCTGCAGATGGCGATATCGCAGCGGAATTAACCGTGGTAGAAAATGATGCCGACTTGTCTTGCCCGATCACAAAGTAACAAGTAACGGTGAGTGTTTGTTCAAATATAGTGGAGTAAAAATACAAATACGCAATCACAAATGTAGTCAAGTAGAGAGTAAAAGTTGCTTCTATTATTGATACACAGTAGCCAAATATACTTATCATAGTAAGAAAGAAAGAAAATTACCGTATTTTCTGGACTATAAGCCGCACCTGTATATAAGCCGCATTCGCTCTATGAACGATTTTGAATGTATGAACTAAATAGATCCTTTCCTAACCTGCATTTTAACACGGCAGCAACTTTGCAGATTAAAACGGGACAGAAAAAAGAGAAAATAAACGGTATCTACCGTATTTATCTTCATTATCAAAAAATCTGCAGAATAGCCGCACCTTTGTATAAGCCCCATGGTTCAAAACCTATGAAAAAAGTAGCGGCTTATAGTCCAGAAAATACGGTACTTTATTTTCCCCAGAACTGGAACGATTACCGTCTGTCCTGGGACCCGGCTGAGTACGAGGGCATTGACAAGCTCCGAATCCCCTCCAGACACATCTGGCTGCCCGACATCGTTCTATACAACAAGTGAGTGGACCACGATATCCAAGCGCTCTGATGGACACGAGTATCTGGTTGCTATCACTCTAACCGTCTACTGGTTCTGCAGTGCCGACGGTACGTACGAGGTGACGGTCTTCACCAACGCCATCGTGCTCTTCAACGGAAGCATTGCCTGGCTGCCTCCTGCCATCTATAAAAGCGCCTGCAAGATCGAGGTCAAGCACTTCCCCTTCGACCAGCAGAACTGCACGCTCAAGTTCCGCTCCTGGACCTACGACCACACCGAGATCGACCTGGTGCTGAAGTCCGAGGTGGCCAGCATGGACGACTTCACCCCCAGTGGCGAATGGGACATTTTGGCTCTGCCGGGAAGACGGACGGTCAACCCTCTGGACCCGACGTACGTGGACCTGACCTACGACTTCATCATCAAGCGCAAGCCTCTCTTCTACACCATCAATCTCATCATCCCCTGTGTGCTCATCACCTCTCTGGCCATCCTGGTCTTCTACCTGCCGTCAGACTGCGGAGAGAAGATGACCCTGTGTATATCAGTCCTGCTGGCGCTCACTGTCTTCCTTCTCCTCATATCTAAAATCGTGCCTCCAACCTCCCTGGATGTGCCACTGATTGGAAAGTACCTCATGTTCACCATGGTCCTGGTCACCTTTTCCATCATCACCAGTGTGTGCGTGTTGAATGTGCACCACCGCTCCCCGAGCACCCATACTATGCCAGCCTGGGTGAAGCTGGTCTTCCTGGTCAAGCTCCCAGCGCTGCTGTTCATGCAGAGGCCGAGAGGGAACTCTGCTCGACAACGACTGAGGCAAAAGAGACGTCTGCATGATGCCAAGTCGCTGTTGGGCCTTCACTACGCTGTTCCTCACAAGACTTCATCTGCTTCTGTGCTGCTGGCTGCATCTTCAGCTTCGGCACTTTCCTCACCCGGACACTTTTACAGTAAAGGAGCAAATCTCGGCTTTAGTTACGGCTCCAGAAAAGGAGACTTGCAAGCCAGCGAACACTTGCCCAATGGCCACCACTCGACTCAGGACCTCAGAGGCTCCAGAGGAGCTTCACACTGGGGCAGCGACATTCAGGAAGCGGTGGATGGTGTTCGTTACGTAGCGGAGCACATGATGGGAAACGACGATGATCAAAGTGTGAGTGAAACATCTGGGAAATTTTTTGAAGAATTTGTTCTTAGCATTGGCATTCAATTGGCTTCCTTCGCAATACTTAATTAATCACAGCTGAAGCACTAATGAGCTCTCGGTCAGGTGTTCTAGAAGGTTTGAAGCAACTCTCGATCAGGTGTTCTATAAGTTTTGAAGGAACTCTCTGTCAGTGGTTCTTGAAGTTTTGAAGGAACTCTCGATCAGGTGTTGTAGACGTTTTAAAGGAACTCTGTCAGGTGTTCTGCTAGTTTCGAAGGAATTCATAATCAGGTGTTCTAGGAGTTTGAAGGATCTCTCGGTCAGGTGTTCTAGAAATTAAGGAACTCTCCATCAGGTGTTCTGGAAGTTTGAAGGAATTCTTGGTCAGGTGTTCTAGAAGTTTTGAAAGAACTCTTGGTCAAAGGTTCTAGAAGTTTTGAAAGAACTCTCAATCAGGTCTTCCAGAAGTTTTAAACAAACTCTCGGTCAGTGGTTCTTGAAGTTTTGAAGGAACTCTTGGTCAGGTGTTGTAGACGTTTTATAAGAACTCTCTGTCAGGTGTTCTAGAAGTTTTAAGGAAATCTCAATCAAGTGTTTTGAAGGAATTCTCGGTCAGTGGTTCTTGAAATTTTGAAGGAACTCTCGATCAGGTGATGTAGACGTTTTGTTGGATGTCTCGATCAAGCTTTCTGCTAGTTTCGAAGAAACTCTCAATCAGGTGTCCTGGAAGATTTGAAGGATCTCTCGGTCAGGTGTATAGCCCTATACAACATAGACTTAATAAAACTTAAAAAAAAATGCTCTGAAAATAAGCCCCAGCCAAAATCAGTCTTCTCTCAGCTTTTGTCTTGGTGTCTTTGGTCTTGACTGTCTGAAATTTGCAATCACGACTGAATGGATTTCAACATGTAGTTTGTATATTTCGCTAGTGTGAATGTGTCCTGCTCAGTGATTGGCTGGCCTTGAGTCTAGGGTGTGTCCCACCATCAAACCCAGAGCTACAACATCAGAAATGTACAGAATTTAACACGCATATTTTCAAAACCGGTGCATAAATTGTAACAGTTTTAGTGCGATATATTAAATAGCAAAAGCTGCACGTCATCACGTTTTGACCGTCATTCACACCATCCGCCAGACGCTCGATTAGGACGCAGAGGTTGTACAAAGCAGAAGTAACATTTACACGTTTAGCCAAACTTCATTGTGAGGAAATCGAGCGCGTTCCTCGATCGATGCAGGAGGAGCAGAGCTGAGTAATGGTGGCTATCAGAAAGAGCCGAGCTCAGCAGTCTGACACCAGGTGCGTGGTCAATATCTGAAGCTCAGCACTTCTGCGTCTCACAACTCTTCATCAACGCGATTTTCATTTAAATTCCCGCTCGATGACTTTTTGTTAATGGGTTTATTAATGACACTCTCACAGGTCATCGAGGACTGGAAGTACGTGGCCATGGTGGTGGACCGCCTGTTCCTGTGGATCTTCGTGATCGTGTGTGTGGTGGGAACGCTGGGTCTGTTCCTCCAGCCGCTCTTCCAGAACCAGACGCTCCTGGTGCAGCATCCCAGCAGCGAGTCTGCCAGGAGAGATGGGATGTGACGTGGATCAATGAGCTGTGTGTCTTCCATGGGTCTCAATAGTGTTCTTCATTTTTGTAAATAATGTATTTATTAATTTAACTGTTTTTTTTATTTATTTAATTAAATTTAATAATAATAATAATTTGTCTCAGTTAAAAAAAAAAAAATATATATATATATATATATAAATACACACGTATATATATATACACACTTTAAAATATTTTGGAATACTCAGTGTTTGTTTATAATCCATTATTAAGTTATGAGTTATTACAACAACAATTCAATGATGATATTTTCTCGTATATATCATTATCATTATCAATTATATCAACATTATAAAAACAATAATTAATAAAAACACATTCTTTTTAGACAGATATGCAATTTCCTAATAGTTTATTTGTTTTCCATTGCACTTACATGAGGATTGTCTTCCAGTCGGATTTTGGATTTATGATCGAACTGTTTCATCCACTGCTTTATCAAACCAGACGCTACTGAACTTTCTGAATTACCCAATGTACCCAATGTGTACGTTTATATGTAAAAATATGCAAGTTTATTTTTGGTTGCAACTGACCTGCAAATTACTTCAATGTATAATGAAATACAGACATTTTGTCATTATCTGTTCATAGGAAGTTTTTTTTTATTAATAACTGAAAATTATTGTCATTTTTTTATGTTTTTGTATTTTTAGACTGTATTGTTGAACAGATCTGGAAGGCAGATCAGGATCACGTGATGCTCTGCCCCCTGCTGGCCACAACTCTTGATTGTTACTTTAAATTAAACACAATTGTCATACTGTATATTTCTTAAATTAAAAATAGTTTTTTTAAACTGTATTATTTTACTTTTCTTTTATTCTACTTTTTTATTTTAGTAGTTTTTTAATTTAATTTATAAATGTTTACGTTATTAATCAGGCTAAACAGGGACACATGTTTATTGGTGTATTAAACTCTTTTTTGAACACTACTGATTTTCAAAGTGTTGTGATGTTGCAATTACAATTAGCGACTTAATTCGAGTAATGAATGTGACGCGAATTCAAAACGAAAAACGAATTACTTGAAACATTTGGGATTTTTTTGTATATGAATGTTGCGCTGTTTTGTTTGATAATAATCATTGTTGTTTTAGTAAAATTAGTATTGTCGTGGTTTTGTAGTAAACATTTCCTTGGCCATCGCATAATTATCTCTAAATTATCTCTTTCTCTCTACCTCGATCTCTGTCTCTCTCTCGCTCTCTCTCTCTCTTTCTCTCGCTCTCTCTCGCTGTCTCTCTCCCTCACCCCTCCCACTCTCTCTCCACCCCCATCAGTTCTCTCTCCCTTCTAACCCTCATCATCACCCCCCCCCTCTTCCTCCGATCTCCTCCTCATCCTCGCTTCTCTGTCTCTCGTCGTTGCCGGTCTTTTCTCTCCGTTTCTCGTTCGGACTCTCGCTGGATTTACCAGAGTTCGGGACAGTAAAATGAAAGCGCAAACTCTCCTCATCTGTCACAGCAGCTACTTTTTCTGTTTTCTTCTGTCGGGTGAGTAAAAAATCACTGATACTGAGATGAAGCTTCTACTTGTTGCTGTTATAAGCTGAACGATCTTGTCTTATATAAAAAAAAAAATACATTAATTAAATGAATTATTATTATTTGTTAAAGTACAATTTTTGAAAGCTTGAATATACTGCAAATATTTAGTTACTAGACATTTACAGATAGGACAACAGATAAATTGTTTATACAGTATATAAATACATTGATACAGTTACATTTATTGCAACAATTACTGTACATTGCTGCAATAAATTATGTGCTGACACATATGTATATATTTGCTGTGTCTGTTGATGCTATATTTTGTAAATACAATTTACACATTGAAGCTTAAATTATATCCCTTAATATCATGATTATTATTATTATTATTATTATAATCATGAAAATTACTACCATTATTATTATAATTATATTTGTCATAAGCTAGCAGAGAGAATGTGTGTGTTCTCCTCCAGGATCTCTTTGCTCGGAGGCAGAGCACAGGCTGTTTTCAGGGATCTTCTCCAGTTATAACCAGTACATCAGACCAGTGGAGAACGTGTCTGACCCCGTCATAGTCCAGTTTGAAGTGTCCATGTCACAGCTCGTCAAAGTGGTGAGTAATTGGCCAGGAAAACAACAGCAGACGGATGTTTCGGGACGTGAAGCGATGAGTCTGGCTCGTCTTCAGGGACGTGGATGATGGTACTTTAGGATGCTTGAGCTTCAATGGTTGTGGCTTCACGTTTATCTCTGTGTCTCAGACCGTAAAACTGGAATTGATCTGTCAATTTGAATGACCCAGCATAGGAGTTTTGAGATGTGTGTGTGTGTGTGTGTGTGTGTGTGTGTGTTGGGTGAGGGGCAGAGTAGTATTGAACTTAGAATAAAATAATTTAGAATAAAAATCTGCAGTCTTTAGTTTCCTAAAATATGACAAACACAATGCCTGAAAAATGAAAAATGCGTTTTTGAAGCATCAATGTGCTACGCACAAATACACGGTTACCTTCATTTTCTGAGGTAATTTAGTGCTTAGTGTAAAATATTGTTGACCTAAAAACCCATAATGGTAAAATTTCCCCCCAAAAAAGAAAAGAAGAGAAAGAGGGGGAACGATATTATGAATAAAAGTGAAGAGAGAAAAAGGACAGAAAAAGTGAGACGGAAAGAGAGTAAAAAATAGTCATTTAAAGATTGTGTGAGCTATATCAATAGATTAAAAGGAAAAAGAGAATGAAGTAATAACATACAGCAAAGATAGAAAGAATCAAACAAAGAGAAGAGAGTTAATAGACAGTGTTATAAAGAGAAAGAAAGAGAGTAGACGGATGGTTGGACGGAGGGACAGACAGACGGATAGATAGATAGATGAATGGATGGATAGATAGATAGATATATGAATGATGGATGGATGGATGGATAGATAGATGGATATATAGATAGATAGAGGTGGACACATAGGTGGATATATAGATAGATAGAGGTGGACACGCCTCACTCAGACCGCAGCTTGAGAATGATGGCTCAGGACAGCGCGCTTATTTAACACGTGAAATATTCATCTCAGATGATGATGTGTTATTCCTGCACCTCTCACAGACTCTGTTCTGCTCCCACAGGATGAGGTGAACCAGATCATGGAGACCAATCTCTGGCTGCGGCATGTGAGAGCCTTTATTATTCATGTTCCGGGTCCACGAGGGTCAGAAAGGCTCGTCCACCTCCTCATTTCAATGATGGAATAGAGGCAGTTTGTAGCTTGAGGACACTTCAGTTCATCATCCAGCACAGACCTTTAGTCTTCCGGCTTCTTGGTTTTTTTCTCATCTTTTCACAGTTTTTATTTATCATCTTTAGTGTTCACAATTATTATTTATTATCTTTAGCATTGGTATTTTTCTCAACTATCACGATCAATATTTTTTTTATCTGGAGTCTTCCTTTGGAATTTGTTTTTCAATTGTTCAGCATTTTATCCGCAATTATTACACTTATTATTTATTTATTGTTTATTTATATTTGTTATTTATTTATTTATTTATTTATTTGTGTTCCCCGTTTCTTATTTTGTTTTTATTGCTCACCCTCACAATTATTACAATTATTATTTAGTATCTTTGGCATTCCTGTTAGTATTTTTTCTTCAATAGTTCACCATTATTTTTCACAATATACAAATATACAAATATTAGTTTTTTCCCCAATGTATTCCTTTTGATTTTGTTTTCTAATTGTTCAGAATTTTTTCCCCACAATTATTACACGTATTATTAAAATTTGTGTTACCTGTTTCTTATTTTACTTGTATTACTCACTCGTTCTTTTCACAATTGTCACAATTTTCTTCAGTAGCATTCCCTGTTATTATTTTCTTTCAATCGCTGACCATTGTTTTTCACAATGATCAAAATCATAATTATTATCTTTAGTGTTCCTTTTGATTTTGTTTTCCAATTTTTCATCATCGTTTTTATGGTAATTATTCCATGATGTGCTCCATGTTTCTTATAATATTTTTATTAGAATTATTATTTATTATCTTTATCATGCCACTATTCTACCTTTTTTTCAATTGTTCACAATTAGCACAATTATGTTTTTTTTTTTCATCTTAAGCGTTCCTTATGATTTTGTTTTCCAATTGTTCAGAACACAATTATCCACAATTATCACACTTGTTTTTTTTTTTTCTTTTCTTTTTTACTGTTGTGTTCCCTGTTATTTATTTAATTATTTTCAATTGTTCACTAATTGAAAAAAATTAAATTATCCTCTTGCATCAGTACATGGGCATTCACCACCTCACTGGTTCGATTTCTGGACTTAAGTTAAATAATACAGAATTAAAATGTGTTCTTCGACATAATTTAGTGGAATGTACTATTGCTTTAACATCTTGGTCCGCTGCCGTCAAGAAACCTTGGTAACTTTTTATTTTCTCCTTATTGTATTTTCTTTTTATTTTCTTCTAAGAGTTCCAAATACCTGTTAAACCAGTGACTCTCACAGGTAGTTTAGCTTTAGAAGTTGAGGGTAAATAGTGAACTGAGTGTCTGAGCTTCTGGGTGTTTACCTTCACAGATCTGGAACGATTATAAACTCCGATGGGACCCCAAGAACTTCGGCGGCGTTGAGTTTATCCGCGTTCCCTCTAACAAGATTTGGAAGCCCGACATTGTCTTGTACAACAAGTGAGTCCAGCCGAATCAGTCTTAGCATCTCTGAGACTCTCAGGCTGCGTTTACACTGCAGGTCTTAATGCACAGATCCGATTTTTTGACTGTATCTGATTTTTTGGCCCCGCCTGTTTACGTTTACTATAGACACGCCTCATATCTCATATCCGTGTTTACACTCGTCTCCCACCTAAAAACATTGGCCTTCACCATCATGAGCGCAAAGACTGACCCTTGAATTTTTAGCTAATCCAGCTTCTCCAAAACCGGCAAAAATATACCCGACTGCAATTGATAAGACAAAGAAAGAGAAAGCGGATTTTTAATGCTGTCGTCTTAAGAGCCGCGTTGACGTTTTCCGACATTGTTGTCCCGACAAGTGTGGGAAAGAGGAAGGAGGCAGGAACGGTGGAACCAAGTCCAGTTCTTTGACGAAAAGGAACGGGTGTAGAATTTTCGCTTAAACAAACTTTGAGTATCTTTGTGATCATCCACGTCTCTGTCGTAAGGACACCCCGTTAAGAAAATCGATTCCAGTGCGCAAACGTGTCGCTCTTGCCTTACGGGGGCCATATAATTAAACAAGCAGATTTTCTCGCGCGCGTCTTTAAAACTAAAACAGCCGCTCTTCTCTTAAAGGTACAGCGCAGTAAACGCAGCGTCAGGCGTATGCGCGTGAAGTACAAACTGTGTTTGATTAGTAATGTCTGTGCCGTCATTGATAGTTGTAAGTTACAACTTGTAACAAAATTAATGTGTAATACTGTATTAAGGTGTTTATATACTTATATACAAATATAATTCATGAATTATCGCGGTATCGACGATAATGCAAAATCCATATCGCGGCACATCTCAATACCGCTATTCAGGTTAATACCGCTATACCGCGCAGCGCTACATCACTGTTTACTGACGTTACTGACTGTTCATGTCACATGTTTGGCATACAATTGTTCTTAAACTGCTGTTCACTTTTATACAGTTGATACAAAATAGTTTACTACAGTATTTGGTTCAGAATCTTTTTTTTCTAGATTTTCTTCCTATAAAATTGCTTATATATTGCTTATATGCCGGTGCGTCTTATATGGCGAAAAATACGGTACGTATCTGATTTAAAACCACATTTGGAAGCGGCTCAGATCAGATGCGAAAAAATCAGATCTCATGCGCATTTCTCAGTTTGCACGTGTGTCAAATTCCGATCCGTGTCAGATGTAGGCAAAAAAAACGTATTTTTCCTGCCAGTGTCAACGCAGCCTGATTCTGTCGTGGTTTCCAATCCTCAGTGCGGTTGGAGACTTCCAGGTGGACGACAAAACCAAAGCTCTTCTGCGCTTCAACGGAGACGTGACTTGGATCCCGCCCGCCATCTTCAAAAGCTCCTGCAAGATTGACGTCACCTACTTCCCCTTCGACTACCAGAACTGCACCATGAAGTTCGGCTCCTGGACTTACGACAAGGCCAAAATCGACCTGGTGCTGATCGGCTCCACCATCAACCTCAAGGACTTCTGGGAGAGCGGAGAGTGGACCATCATCGACGCTCCCGGCTACAAGCACGACATCAAGTACAACTGCTGCGAGGAGATCTACACGGACATCACCTACTCGCTCTACATACGCCGCCTGCCGCTCTTCTACACCATCAACATGATCATCCCCTGCCTGCTCATCTCCTTCCTCACGGTCCTGGTCTTCTACCTGCCCTCCGACTGCGGGGAGAAGGTCACCCTGTGCATCTCCGTCCTCCTGTCCCTCACCGTCTTCCTCCTGGTGATCACCGAGACCATCCCGTCCACCTCGCTGGTCATCCCTCTGATCGGCGAGTACCTCCTCTTCACCATGATCTTCGTCACGCTCTCCATCGTCATCACGGTCTTCGTGCTCAACGTCCACTACCGCACTCCCAAGACGCACACCATGCCCGGTTGGGTGAGGAGCGTCTTCCTCAGTTGGCTTCCTCGGGTCATGTTCATGACGCGGCCTGAGAAGGAGCCGGAGAGGTCCAGACCGGCGTCCCTCAAGCAGCACCTTCTCCCTGGAGGCCTGACCCAGCGTCCTCATCTGCTGCTCTGCACCGAGCTCAACAACCTCGGGGAGGCGTCCAAGATGGCCTCCAACCTCCTGTGCAGAGAAGGTCCGTGTGCCTGGAAGCACCGTGGCTCCAAACTGGCTCAGGAGGGTGGAGCCAGTGGCATGATGGGAGTGGGAGGAGCCAGTCCCTGCTCCAGCTCGGAGTCCTTGAGCGCTGGAGTGTTGTGTTTGCCGTCCGTATCACCCGAAGTGCGAGAGGCCATCGAAAGCGTCAAGTATATTGCGGAGAACATGAGGCTGCAAAACGAATCCAAAGAGGTGAGGGATTCGCCGTCTAGTGGTGGGTTTCCTGTAGTGATGGAGTAGTGAGTCTTGCACCAGTGACTGTTCAATAAGTTCGGAGCATTTGTAAGGCGCTTTTTACAATTTTTATCGTCTCAAACGCCTTCCATAAATGATCTTCAAGTAGATATTTCGTGTCCAAAAACTCACAATATAATCTCTTAACTACATTACCCAGAATTCCTGCTCAGTCAAAATGGCCGAAAGCAGCTGTTTTTTTTTTCTACATTTTTTTTGTGAGTTTCAATTCAATCAGACGATACAGTGACAGCCACGAAAAACCCATGTGATGAAAGCGTTGGCAGGAAAATTTCGTCCAGAGTTGCATATTTACATGTAATCCCCTAACTACATTACCCAGAATCCCTGCTCAGTTAAAACGGCCGAAAGCAGCTGATTTTTTTTGTGAATTTCAATTCAATCAGACGATACAATGACACCCCAACTTACGAATGTCCTTTGTAACGAAAAACCCGACTAACGAATGCGTTGCAGGGAAAATTTCGTCCTGAGTTGCGAAAATTTTTCGATACACTAAAACGAACGCGTTTTTTTTCTTACCGCAGGCGTGCATGAATGAGACGGTCCAGAAGTGTAAAAAACAACTGTTTAATCCTCACGCAGATAAACAAAAAAATTCAAAGATGGAGGTAACTCGTTTTTTTAGGGATAATAGTTTATCATATCTATTAAAAAAAATGTTGGTCCGAATCCACAAAGTCATGGCACAGATTAAACGAATTGCGTGTAAAATGCAGCTCAGCTAACGAAAAATTCAACGAACAAAAACGGCTCTCGCCACAAACTAATTTCGTAAGTCTGGGCGTACTACTGCACTTGTTTTCTCTATAGTGTCGATGAAACTTCAAAGGGAAAGTGTTTATAAAGAATTTGTAACTAAGTATGTAAAACTGATTTTATGTTTTAATCCTCAAAATAAGCGAATGCGAACACTAACGTTTGCATTATCAGTGCCCAGAAAATGCAAAAGTAACATTCGTAAAATATGGTTAAATGTACAATTTGTGTATGATAAGTCGCCATATTGACAAACTAACTTCACTTTTTCCCCTTTACTTGCACGTGACTTGTCTTCCAGGTGAGTTATTGATCGTTGGTCTGGTGTCGTTCTAGGTCCAGGACGACTGGAAATACGTTGCGATGGTGATTGACCGGATCTTCCTGTGGGTGTTTGTCCTGGTCTGTATCCTCGGCACTGCTGGACTCTTCCTGCAGCCGCTTCTTCTGGTCGAAGATCTGTGATGCCTTCACTTCAGATGAGAACACAGAGTATTTTGTATATCCTGATCATTTTGTGGATGAAATGAGGAAACACGTTCTGCTGACAAAGCTCAATAGACGTTGAACTTTCCCAAACGTCAGATGTTGTAAACAGCGCCCTCTTGTGGACACCTTAAGCAATTCCACGGGCGAACTCAAGGCCACGTGACTTGAAAATAATAATAATAAATAGAATAAATAAAGAGTAAATTCCTTTTTTTCCCCCCCTTTTATGATTTTTCACAGTTTGTACACTCACACAACGTAAGTGAATATTTTTCCTGGACGCAGTGCTAATAAAAGTATAACCGATGTGGATTTATATATTTTTTTGTCATAAAATACTGATCATTTGTTTGATAATGTTTGCACATACTTTTGAAAAAACGAGCCCCACTGGACTCCATTACTCACGGCTGCCCACTGCTCCTGGTTTGTGTGTATGTCACTTCACTGGATGGTTAATTTCATTATAATTGAAAATATAATTTCAACGTACCGTATTTTTAACCCATAACACACCGACATTTAAGACGCACGCAATTTTAAAGGAGGAAAATCTAGAAAAGATAAGATTCTGAACCAAATACTGTAGTAAAATATTTTATATCAACTGTATAAAAGTTAACAGCAGTTTAAGAACAATTGTATGTCTAACATGTGACATGAACAGTCAGTAACGTCAGTAAACAGTGATGTAGCGCTGCGCGGTATAGCGGTATTAACCTGAATAGCGGTATTGAGATGTGCCGCGATATGGATTTTGCAATACCGTGGATACCGCGATAATTCATGAATTAGATTTTAATATAAGTATATAAACACCTTAATACAGTATTACACATTAGTTTCGTTACAAGTTGTAACTTACAACTACCAATGACGGCACAGACATTACTAATCAAACACAGTTTGTACTTCACGCGCATACGCCTGACGCTGCGTTTACTGCGCTGTGCCTTTAAGAGAAGAGCGGCTGTTTTAGTTTTAAAGACGCGCGCGAGAAAATCTGCTTGTTTAATTTTGATCAAAGTCTGTTTTGTTTGTAAATCCTGGTTTCATTGTTTCACAAGATTCTGCGCGAGAAAGAAAGCGAGACAACGTATGTATACCGCGGTATTGCACACTAAGATGGCGGTGAGCGCGCTCCGCGGATCTCTGCATTCGCCGTATAAGACGCACCAACTTTTCACCCTCAGTTTTGGGGAAGAAAAAGTGTGTCTTATACGGCGAAAAATACGGTAGTTTCAATACTGCCCCTAGTGGTCATACAAGCACCTTCACTAACACACATACCTCCACACACACACACACACACACATTTTCTTATCAAAGATTCTGTGATCAAACACGATTTATCTCGATCATGTATCAAACTGACGTGTGAAGCTCGTGACATAACGGACCCGTAGATCTGATAAGATAAAGGCTGGAAGCGAAAGGCTCCGGGCTCTGAGCAAGTCATGGCTCCGTTCACATCACTATACATACTTTTTTATTTGCGTTTGTGCTTTTAATCATCATTTCTTTTTACTCTTTGTAAAACTAACAGCTCTAATTATGTTTACAAATTTCTTTGATTGTACTGGTTATTTTGTGGAAAAGCAAAAAACTGTATTGTATTGATTTTTCTTTTTTCAACCTAATTTTTGAACACATATAAATAATGGACATTTTTCTTCTTTAAAGACTATTTTTTCCCTAATTCGCATAGCGACTTTGGGCTGGTCTGGAACTAAGAAAAGCTTGAATATTCTGGCGAAAAGCAACAAACAGTAATACTCTGTACAATGTATAAAAATAACTCCATACGAACCAAAAGATGAATAAACAGCAAGATTTTGATGGAGAAAAAAAAACCAAATTATGACACATTCGGCAAAATTGCGAAAAGAGAAAATAGTGTAATTATAATTTTTAAAATCAACAAAAAGTAAATGGGAGAAATTGTGTATATTTATTTTCCATATTTTATTAAAAAAGCAATTTGTTTTTTTCTGTATTTGACTTTCTGCCTTGAGAATTAATTTAGTTCAGATCCAGATCGTGTGAATCAGCCCAAAACCATGTGATCTGTTTTTCATTAATTTACCTGCGGTTTTAATTTGATCGTATTTATTTTCTGTGAGAACGACACCATTCAAACAGAAGAGCGACGTCATTTCATCAGCCACCATGGGATTCGGTGTTTGTGTGAGAATATTCCAGTGACTTTCTTCTGCGTTTACCTGACAGATCTGCCCTTTGGCTCTAACGCTTCCACAGTTTCATAACCGTATTTAAACACACGTGTCTCATAATTTATAATGTTTTAGGACACGGGAATGTTAGAAGTGCTTTTGTGTATATTCAACTGTATTATTTATATCTATCTATCTATCTATCTATCTATCTATCTATCTATCTATCTATCTATCTATCTATCTATCTATCTATCTATCTATCTATCTATCTATCTATCTATAGCACACACTATCTATCTGTCTGTTCATCTGTATGTCCATCCACCCGCCGTCCATCAATCGATGTGTCTATCAATGCATCTGTCCATCCATCCACCAATCACTTTCTCTCTTTTGCCACGCTTGCCATATATTGTAAGTGTGTGTGCGTGCGTGCGTGTGTTGTTGCTCTAGGTAAAACCGTCTGGAGAATGGAAATTTTGTGACCTTCGTTCAAAAGGAAAGATAATCATCTTTCATCGAATTTGTTTTATGGGTTCAAACATCTGTTGGCGGCCCCGAGGGTCTGGAGCGTTCCACCCCGTGAGAGTATAAAAGCGAGACCGCGACTGACATCACTCATTCTGTCTTCAGAATCCACCTGATCTTCTCATCCTCCATCTGTTTACTCAAAGAACCAAGAGATGAACTTTGTGTTTCGCTCAACGTTCCAGTCCAGTTTCCAGACCATGTCAGACGTGGTGGGTCACATCTCTGCTTTCCACATTAATGCCATTTCATTGTTTTCCATCCCTTATTTAAAAGTGGTTGATGTAGAACCTGTAGAAAAATGCCATGTTGACCACCAAGTTTTCCTAATTGCAGCGTGTTGCCTTTGCAAGCCCCATCTCTGGTGGTCTTCAAGCTGGAAAGTCCATCATCGTCCAGGGAGACTTTCTCTCTCATTTTGACTGGTGAGTGAATATTTGTACCAAAATTTTCATTATACTTGACCGACAAGAAGTTAACCGATAGTTTGTGCTTCTTCTACCATTCAGCTTTGTGGTCAACCTGAGGTGCGGAGAGTCAAAAGGAGACGACATTGCTCTTCATCTGAAGGTCGGAGCTGACGGCTTGATCCTCAACGCCTGTGAGAACGGATCATGGGGAGCGGAAAAGAAAACTCAGCTGGGTTTGGAAAAGAAGAGCAGCTTTGGTCTGATGCTTGTGGTCAATTCTGAGAACTATCAGGTTTGTTGAGTGGTGAGAAGTTGTGAAGGAAGAAGCTTAGACGATATAACATGAACATCCCATTCTCAGATTTACTGGAATGGTTGTGAAATGGCGCAATTTCAGCATCGAGTTCCACTGGAGCGCGTCACGAGTCTCAGTGTTGAAGGAGACGTTTCCCTGACCAACGTGATGTTGGCGTTGACCATGGAGGTGAGTCTCCTGCAGTTTTACTTCCTCTAGTTCTGGACATTTGAGTAAAACATGCGATTGTTTCTAGTTTATGCGACTTCTGTGTCTTCAAACCATGAAGATTATTTTTTGTAACTTAGAATTGGAGATCGGCATCAATGGCCAAATCAGTCAGATTTCTGGAGAGCTCACAGTGGGGACAGTCTCAGGACACGCTCATGTATCCGGTTCAAAATCCTGTAAGTTTAGTGAGAGTTTGGAGGTCAGGAAAAAAGTTTTCTTTTAACAGTTAAAAGCAATTATGGATGTATTGAAACAATGGCTTTCATTTCAGACTCTTCCGTACGTTGGTCCAATAACTAACGGACTGAAAGCAAACATGGCTTTGTATTTTGAGGGACGTGTTCTTCCTGACGGTGACTTGTAAGTAGACGCTGATGCAGCTATCATGTAGTAAAAGCATGGCAAGACTAAAACTTTGAGAAGAGTCCTATATCTTTTTCATCTTCTTTAATCCTCTATGCAGCTTTGCCATCAACCTCAAAACTGGCCAGTCTGATCAGGACGACATTGCTTTACACTTCAACCCTCGACTGGGATCATATGTGGCCTTGAACAGCTGCAAGAACGGAGGATGGGGGACTGAGGAAAGTATGAAAGACAATCCATTTAGAAGAGGAGAAACTTTCAGGATCATCATGGTCGCTAGACAAGAAGGATATCAGGTAGATGTTTACCTGCTCAGATCTCACAACAGAGAAGAATCTTGACTTTATTCTTACTCTGTTTCTGTGTCTGTCAGATCTTTGTCAATGGAGAAGAACATAACTTGTTCAAGCACCGTATACCACTGGAAAACGTCTCAGCGCTGAACATCTTGGGCAAAGTTGACATGAAGCTTTTTGGTTTCATTCAAGTAAATTTGAAGTTATAGATGGTTTAATGTTATAATATAGTAAATTACATCATTACTAACAATATATGTTGTCTTCAAACACTTTCCTGTTGTCTTGTTTAGAACTGGCAGGAATATTCAACAACCAAGCAGATTACTAGAACAGTCCGCCATGTTGATATGTCAGGATTCTCCACGTCTGCTCAGCAGTCAGAGCTCATGTCTCCTGTTCAAAACGCTGTAAGTCAAACAGTCTTTCCTGAAGGATATTGGTTAGATCTGACTGATATTGTGTGTTGAAAAGGTTTTGTGTATCTTTTTTTCAGACTCTTCCGTACGTTGGTCCAATAACTAACGGACTGAAAGCAAACATGGCTTTGTATTTTGAGGGACGTGTTCTTCCTGACGGTGACTTGTAAGTAAACGCTGTTTCTAATGTTACATGGTAATAAAACATTTACTTTTACATAAAGCTGAGCCAAGAAGCAAAGCTCTCGACTTTCCAGTCTACGGTCCAACCCTCACTTATGGTTTAGAGCTTTGGGTCATGACTGAAAGGACAAGGTCTCGATTGCAAGTTGCTGAAAATCATTTTTTTGAAAGATGACAGGGTGCAGCTTAAGAGATTTGAGTGAGAGACCCAGACACTTAGGAAGAACTCAGAGTAGAGCAGCATACTATGTCCTGAATGCTCTTGGACCTTCTCCCAGGCGAGATGTTTCGAACATCGCCAGGAGGAAGACCAGAGGAAGTCCCAGGACACGGTGAAGACACTATCTCTTCTAGTTGGCTTGAAAACATCTGTGTGTCTGCCTGGAGGTGCTAGAGGAGGTGGAGGAGGAGAGGAATGTCTGGGCATCTGTGCTAAGGTTGCTGCACAAATTGTCCAAACTTTTGAATCCTGTAAGAGGAACAAAGCTTGAGAGGACAAAGTGAATGAAGTCGTCTTAAAACTTTTGGAGAACTGTGAAGCGATCCGAAAATGTTCTGCCCTGTTTACTGGCATTCATTCCTTTTGAAGCGTTTAAGAGCAATATTCAGGTGTCAACCTCAAAAACCATCACAAGATACTTTGAAACCTGCCAAACTCATTGCTTATGAACTGAGACATTTTAGTTCCACAGTTTTAAACAAAAATAAATATACTCAACAATGATACTAGCTTTATGTTAATTTCACTCTTTTAATTTCGACTACTATCATTTTCTGTTCAGCTTTGCCATCAACCTCAAAACTGGCCAGTCTGATCAGGATGACATTGCCTTACACTTCAACCCTCGACTGGGATCATATGTGGCCTTGAACAGCTGCAAGAACGGAGGATGGGGGACTGAGGAAAGTATGAAAGACAATCCCTTTAGAAGAGGAGAAACTTTCAGGATCATCATGGTCGCTAGACAAGAAGGATATCAGGTAGATGTTTACCTGCTCAGATCTCACAACAGAGAAGAATCTTGACTTTATTCTTACTCTGTTTCTGTGTCTGTCAGATCTTTGTCAACGGAGAAGATGATAACTTGTTCAAGCACCGTATACCACTGGAAAACGTCTCAGCGCTGAACATCTTGGGCAAAGTTGACATGAAGCTGTTTGGTTTCATTCAAGTAAGTTTGATGTTATAGATGGTTTAATGTTATAAAATAGTAAGTTACATCATTACTAATAATATATGTTGTCTTCAAACACTTTCCTGTTGTCTTGTTTAGAACTGGCAGGAATATTCAACAACCAAGCAGATTACTAGAACAGTCCGTCATGTTGATATGTCAGGATTCTCCACGTCTGCTCAGCAGTCAGAGCTCATGTCTCCTGTTCAAAACGCTGTAAGTCAAACAGTCTTTCTTAAAGAATCTTGATTAGATCTGACTGATATTGTGTGTTGAAAAGGTTTTGTGTATCTTTGTTTCAGACTCTACCGTACGTTGGTCCAATAGCTAACGGACTGAAAGCAAACATGGCTTTGTATTTTGAGGGACGTGTTCTTCCTGACGGTGACTTGTAAGTAAACACTGTTTCCACTGTTACATGGTAAAAAAACGTTGTACTTATACTTAAACTCGAAACAAAAAGCAATGCTCTCAATTTTACCAGTCAATCTATGTTGATCCACCCTCACCTATGGTCCAGAGACTTGGGCAAATGACTGAAAGGACAAGGTGTTAGATGCAAGCTGCTAAAATCAATTCCTTTGCAAGGTGGCAGTGTACGCCCTAAGAGATATTGGTGAGAAACCCTGACACCCAAGAGGAACTCAGAGTAGAGCAGCTTATATTTCAGAAGCCCTTGAACCGTCTCCCAGTAGAGATGTTCTGACCATCACCAGAAAGAAGACCAGAGGAAGTCCCAGAACACTCTGAAGAGATTACTGTATCACTCAGGGCTGGCCTGAATATACCTTGGTGTCTTCCTGGAGGTGCTAGAGGAGAGAATGAAGGAGAAGAATGTCTGGGCATCTGTGGTAAGGTTGCTGCCCCACCCACTCGAACCGAACCCGGATAAGCAGAAGAAGATGCATGGGTTGGACGTAACTTGTAGGTGCTTGACCGTGCCCAAACTTTTAAGAAATCGTTCTTAAGCGTCTCAAAGCTACAAAATCATCTCAAAGTTTGACAAACTCCTGATCCTGGTAGGAGGAACAAAGCTTGAGAGGACAAAATTAGTGAAGATGTTCTAAATATTTTGAAGAACCGTGAAGCGATCTGAAAGCATTCTACCCTGTTTACTGAGATTCATTCATTTGAAACGTTTGAGACTGGTATCGGGACGTCACCCTCAAAACCCAATGCGAGAAATGTTGAAACCTGCTAAATTCATTGCTCAAGAACTAAGACGTTTCAGACCCACAATTTTAACCAAAAATAAATGTATTCAACAATGATGCTCGCTTTATTATATCAAGTTCACTATTTTGGTTTCAACTACATACTTTCATTTTCTGCACAGCTTTGCCATCAATCTCAAAACTGGCCAGTCTGATCAGGACGACATTGCCTTCCAGTTCAACCCTCGACTGGGATCATATGTGGCCTTGAACAGCTGCAAGAACGGAGGATGGGGGACTGAGGAAAGATTGAAAGACAATCCATTTAGAAGAGGAGAAACTTTCAGGATCATCATGGTCGCTAGACAAGAAGGATATCAGGTAGATGTTTACCTGCTCAGATCTCACAACAGAGAAGAATCTTGACTTTATTCTTACTCTGTTTCTGTGTCTGTCAGATCTTTGTCAATGGAGAAGATGATAACTTGTTCAAGCACCGTATACCACTGGAAAACGTCTCAGCGCTGAACATCTTGGGCAAAGTTGACATGAAGCTTTTTGGTTTCATTCAAGTAAGTTTGAAGTTATAGATGGTTTAATGTTATAAAATAGTAAGTTACATCATTACTAATAATATATGTTGTCTTCAAACACTTTCTTGTTGTATTGTTTAGAACTGGCAGGAATATTCAACAACCAAGCAGATTACTAGAACAGTCCACCATGTTGATATGTCAGGATTCTCCACGTCTGCTCAGCAGTCAGAGCTCATGTCTCCTGTTCAAAACGCTGTAAGTCAAACAGTCTTTCCTGAAGGATCTTGATTAGATCTTACTGACATTGTGTGTTGAAAAGGTTTTGTGTATCTTTTTCCAGACTCTTCCGTACGTTGGTCCAATAACTAACGGACTGAAAGCAAACATGGCTTTGTATTTTGAGGGACGTGTTCTTCCTGACGGTGACTTGTAAGTAAACACTGTTTCCACTGTTACATGCTTCTAGAACCATTTTCTTTTTAAGAAGGTTTAAAAAGATTGAGAACAATACATTAGCCCCAAACCTACACAAGCAAACTTAACATGGGTTTTTCAAAGGGATAAACCATCAACTCAAAGTCTGAAACCATGTCCCTCAACTAGAAAAGGGTGGTTTGGTCTTTTCAGGTTGGAGGGTCTATCCTGCATCAAGTAGAGGAGTTCTAGTATCTAAACATCTTGTTCAAGAGTGAAGGTCAAGGGGAATGTGAGCTTGACAGACGGATCGATGCATTGGCAGCAGAAATAGAGATCAATGTACCGGTTCATTGTGGTAAAAGAGGAGCTGAGCCAGAAGACAAAGCTCTCAATTTAACAGCCAATCTACGTTCCAAACCTCACCTATGGTCCATAGCTTTGGGTCATGACTGAAAGGACAAGGTCTCTGATGCAAGCGGCTAAACCTAAGTTCTTTTGAAGGTTGGCAGGGTGCACACTAAGAGTGATGAGAGAGAAACTCAGAGTAGAGCAGCTTCTCCTTCACATTGAGAGGAATCTGCTGAGGTGGTTTGGACATTCATCTCGAAAGTCCTTGGAACGTATACCAGGGGAGATGTTCCGAGCATGTCCCACCAAGAGAATGTCCCAGGACACACTGGAGATACTATGTATCAAAACTTGCCTGGAATTGTCTCAGTTTCTCTCTGGAGGTGCTAGAGGAGGTGGAGAAGGAGAGTGATGTTTGGGCATCTGTGCTAAGGTTGCTGTTCCATGTCCTGAATGAGTAGAAGAAGATGTATAAGTTGAGCTTATGTAACTGGGATGTGCAAACTCAAGATCGATCTCGCCCGAACTTCTGAAAACTCAACCTCAAGCGTCTCAATGAGTCTCAAAGCTGCAAAATCAACTCAAAGTTAAACCAAATCCTTATTCTGGTAGGAGGAACAAAGCATGAGAGGAAGAAAGTCAGTGATGTCATCCTGAAAACATTCTACCCTGTTTACTGGGATTCATTTGCTTAAAACCTTTAAGAGCCATTTTCTAGACGTCATCTTGGAAAGAGTGAAACCTGCTAAATTATGGCTCGTGAACAGAAATATTTGAAATCTAGAATTTTAAGGAAAAAAACTAAATGCGCTCAACAGTGATGCACCTTTACTATGTCCATTTCACTTGTGTGGTTTAATTTTCTGCACAGCTTTGCCATCAACCTCAAAACTGGCCAGTCTGATCAGGACGACATTGCCTTCCAGTTCAACCCTCGACTGGGATCATATGTGGCCTTGAACAGCTGCAAGAACGGAGGATGGGGGACTGAGGAAAGATTGAAAGACAATCCATTTAGAAGAGGAGAAACTTTCAGGATCATCATGGTCGCTAGACAAGAAGGATATCAGGTAGATGTTTACCTGCTCAGATCTCACAACAGAGAAGAATCTTGACTTTATTCTTACTCTGTTTCTGTGTCGGTCAGATCTTTGTCAATGGAGAAGATGATAACTTGTTCAAGCACCGTATACCACTGGAAAACGTCTCAGCGCTGAACATCTTGGGCAAAGTTGACATGAAACTATTTGGTTTCATTCAAGTAAGTTCTTTGAGTTTGTTGTAAAATAAACAAGTGTGTGTGTGTGTGTGTGTGTGTTCGCTCTAAAACTGTCAACTTTCACAGCCTGGCAAAAATAAAAAAAAAAAAACAGGAAAAAAACGCTAAATTCTTCTAAAAACATTTTAATTACAGGTTAAGAATATTTTTCGATTTTCTTTTAGAACTGGTCTTCAACTTCAATCATCAGAACGATGAGGCAACACACCGGTCAAGGCTTTTCTCAATATGGCTTTTCTTCTAAACAGATGCTGCATCCTGTTCAAAATCCTGTGAGTTGTAGAAGATCTTCTAATGTACAATAGAGAACAACTCAATTTTTTACTGAGCTCCGGATTTGCTGCTATTCTTGTTAAGAGTAAAACACGTGAAAAATGGGAAGTAAATTTTGTGTGAGTGATGTGGTGTTGTTCCATTTTTCTTTCTTCAGAAAATTCCCTATAATGGTCCAATACCAGAGGGATTAAAAGAAGACATGGCCTTGTTCATGCAGGGAATTCTTCTGAGCAATGCAGAAAGGTCGGCAACCAATCATGTTTATTGGGTTTTTTTTTTCATATTCGTTTTAGAAACTTGGAATTTTACATTTTCATCCTTATTCAGTTTTTTTTTTCTTAAAATTGTCCAGTATTTCTGAATGTTTTAGACAAATACATAGATTAAAGCCACAATTTTTTGATTATAACTTCCAATTATGAGCTTAAACTTGAAACTTAAAAGAGAGAAAAAGTCACAATTATTTGGTTCTCACTCCTAATTTTGGGCATTTAAGTTGAAATTGTCAAAAAAAAAAAAAACTCACAAATCTTTGATATGTATTTCCTATATTTCTATTTTTCCACAACTACACTTGGTGGACAAGGGTTTCAGCATGTTCAAGTTCAAGTTCTGAGCATTTGTAAGGCGCTTTTCACAGTTTTAAGCGGACAAAGCGCACAAAGTTCAAACTAAATTCTGAGTCGTATCACAAGCCAATTTGAATGTTACTATTTTCTTTTATATATTTGGCCAACCATTACACTGTCTATCTTCACATTTGAAGCTTTGCAGTGAATTTAAAGACTAGCGAGTCGCCCAAAGACGACACTTGCAATTATATTTGCTTTAGAAAATTGGAATTTTATAATTTCATCCTTATTCAGTTTTTTTTTCTTAAAATTTTTCAGTATTTCTGAATATGTTAGATAGATGGATGGATGGATGGATGGATGGATGGATGGATGGATGGATAGATAGATAGATAGATAATCTTTATTGTCTTTTTAACTATTTTTCCCTATTCAATATATTCTCAAATTCATCTTCACACTTGAAGCTTTGCGGTGAATTTCAAGAGCGGCGATTCGCCCCAAGACGACACCATCTTCCACCTGAAGTGTCACGCGGGATCCAGACTGGTGGTGAACAGCTGCAGACAGGGCAAGTGGGACTCAGAAGAAACCCTGCAGGACAACCCGTTCAAGACCGGAGAAGCTTTCCAGATGCTCATCATCACCAGATCCGAGGGTTTCCAGGTACGTCCTCAGTAGATCGGCTTCCTGAAAAGGAACGTCTGCAGTAACTCCACGTCATCAGATCGTGGTCAATGGGGCGGAGCTTCACCTCTTCAGACACCGCGCGCCGCTGGAGAACGTCAAAGGCTTGAACGTCAACGGCAGCGTGTCCGTGTCTCTCCTCGGCTTCGTGACTGTACGTTCTGGCTTTAGTCGCTTTTTCAGACGCGTGTGTAAAGTAATCGCCGCTCTGCTTCAGAAATGGAGCTCGTCATCTTCTCAATCCACCACCGTGACTGAGAGCTTGAAATCCGAAGTCCTGCTTCAGGTCCAGAAGCCGGTGAGGGATGAATCCAACGTTCCTCATTTCTGTTGAGACCGATCACGTCTGAGATCCAAACCCGCCTGTGAGATTCAAATGTGGCGTATGTTCCCTCAGACTCTTCCCTATGATGGTGCCATCGCTGGAGGACTGAGGGCCGGGATGATCGTGTGTCTGAAGGCTCTCGTTCCCACCGACGCTCACCAGTAAGACCTCGTTTTTATCTCAATTAGATTGCGATAATCTTTGTAAACCGGATCAACTTGGTGTTTTTCTTGAGATTTTTCGTCCTGTTGGAGCTTTAGAACGTTGAGATTGTCGTAGATCAAACTAAAGTTTAACAGTCCAATCAGCAGGAGAATCAGAATGTTTTTATGATTATAATGTGCACAATATAAATGACGCAACACAGCTGAAACATAGAATCAGACAGAACTAAGAATTCTGGGAAATGTGGTCCAAAACACTTTAGGATACAAAGTAATTGATGTTTTTAGGGTATATTTTCATAAAAATGATCAATGAACTATAACTATATATGTATGGTCTATATTTATATTTTGATAAAAAATGAACAAAAACATTGATCATGTTTTTTAATCAATACAGCAAATATTTATTTTAAATAACACAACAGATGTTTAATTTTGATATATTTCTATAGTTCTATAGTGATTATACTTCTGTAGTTTACTAATAACAAATATGACCATACATTAAAAACCATTTGTTAGTTAAAAAAAAAAATATATATATATATTGTCACGCCGACTGTCACTCGGACAGAGCTGGAGGGAAGGACCCACG
>CM051499.1:24651134-24688604 GCA_028031935.1 Paedocypris micromegethes
TTTTTTTTTTTTTTTTACATGTACGTTTCCAATAGTTATTACATCAAATTCTATACTGTTACTATGCATTAACATTTCACACAGAATTTGTTGTATTAAAAATAAGTATTGCAACATTCGTTTATCTGTTTTTTTGCTTTGCGCTATTTAAATGTGCACGTTAACACTTTAAACACCGTGTTCGTGCAGGTTCTCCGTCAATTTCAAGACCGGCGTGTCTGAGAGGGACGACTACGCTTTCCACTTCAACCCTCGCCTGGGGTCACACGTGGTGATGAACAGCTCCAGCGCCGGACACTGGGGGAACGAGGACAACGTCTACGACAATCCCTTCAGGAAAGGAGAAGCTTTCGAGATGTTCATCATGGTCACGTCTGAAGGATTCAAGGTTTAATCACGCTAATATGACTCACTTTAGTTTAAAGGACCGTTTTTTTATTCATCGTTAATACTGATAGGTGATATACTGTATTTTATTGGACGTGATGGAAAGATTTTTCATACCTGTTTTTGTGTGAGCAGGTCCAGATGAAAGGAAAAACCTTCTCCTCTTTCAAGCATCGCACGGATTTGGGAAAAGTTACGGTCCTTAACATTCAAGGAGACGTTATCGTTACTTCAATCACTTTAACCATGGTGAGTGTGTTGTGTGTGTGTGTGTAATTTAACGCATAATTAATAGTAATAACATATGTATCGATTTTTCAGGGTGTTTGAATTATCAGAAAAGCAGCGTCGAAGTTCATCTATGGAATTTCCCCCCTGTGGAATGAATAAAGTTTTTTTAATTGAATTGAATGGAAAAAAGTGTGCTTGACATTTACACACGGGGTAAAAAAAAAATAAAAAAATTCTAATTTACTGTTCATCCAAACACGGCAAATAAAATTGATTTGTTGGAAATCCTGCTGGTTGGATTCTTCTGATTTTTGGGTGTACGTTCTCTATCATCGTGTATGTTCGCTTTAGTACTATACTAACACACTGATTCGTATCATTGGGAATCGGTATTATTAATAATAATAATAATAAATAAAAAAATGTTTGCCGTCTTTCGAGACCCACACACCTATTCACATTGTTAAACTAGAGTATTTGCATTTTTAGACTGGTGTAAATCAATATGACCACAAGGTGGAGCAGTGTCCTCATTTCTTTATTCTGTCCTCCATCTCTACCTCTGTCTAACTCTCTCTCTCTCTTTCTATTTTCATCCTTTTCCCCTGTATCACATTTCCCAAGAATATCTAAACCAACATATCATTAAAAAAAACACGGTTAGTGTTTCTATCTACCAAGTGTAGTTTGAACCAAAGAATTGTGACTTTTAATTTCAGAGTTTCAAGGTATAAACTCAGAATTACAATGGTTGTTCGGGTTTCTTGATCAAAATGAGAATTGGTCACCTAAGCAATATTTCTGCTTCATGTAAAACTGATATTAACCCGCGATTTACTCTCATGATAAACAATAATATCACTTGATCATGAGTAATCAGTTACGTTAAGATGATGTCTGAATAAACCTAAATTAAATATTGTCGAGGACGTGTAAAGACTTGAGTGTATTATACCCAACACAATATATATATACATATATAATTTTTTTTATTCTTTCCTCAATATTTTGTAAAGTGTCCTTGAGTGTTTTGAAAGGCGCTATCAAATGCAATGTATTATTATTATTATTATTATTATTATTATTATTACTTCAGCAGTAAATACTAAACCCAGAGAGAATCTGAGAGAAGCCTCTTAACTTTCTCCTCATAACTCCAGTCAAATGCTTCTCTCTGCGTCCCCGAGGCTGTAAAACAGGTTTCGTAACTGCAGTCCTGCTATAGAATGTACGGGAGAGATTTACAGCAGGAAGATGCTGAAGATGCAGCAGGAATAAAGCGCCTGGTTTATTGCGGAAGCATCTTCTGATTCATCAGCTTGTCCTGATATTTCGGCTGGTGAGTGGGATAATTCAGTGACAGGTTCCTTGCTGTGTCTTTCTCAGTCACTAGGGGTCAACACTTCTGCAGCTTTTCCCAAAATTCCATTTTCTAAACCACTTAGGGGTCACGAGACCTGGAACCAATCACAGTTCCTCTGAAGACACACCAACCAATCACAGAGCGGAACACACAGACACACTCATGAACACTTTTCTACACTCACACTCTTAAATGTGTGATTTTGATCTGTGGAGACCTGGAGGAAACCCACACCACCACACAAAAAGACCACTTACAGGCCTTGAACTTGAGTCTCAAAGTTTTATTTTGAGGCGACTTCACTCCGATTTTTGTGCTTTTTGTGTGTAATTAGGCGTTTTTACACCTGTTTTGTGTACACCTGTTAGCTCAATTGTTACACCTGTCTGCTAATCTTATGTTCTCTGTGTAGATTGAGTTCAGTCTTGACCATATCGTCTGTTTGCATGACCATTTATTTTGGCTACATTTTTGTATTTGGATATCTATGTGTTTTATTAAATCTATAATACATTTTATAATACATTTTTAGTAAATTGCTTTAAGGTTTTTTTTTTCATTTGTCTGTTCCTAGAGCTTTGTGGATTTATAGACTGACTTTACCGAGCAACTTATGTCACTCTCTGTGTTTAAGTAAGGAATATTTGTTGTGTGACCCGAGTTGACCTCATCTCTACACTTTCACCTGTGGTCCAAACAGAGGTGTAAAGAGTACCAGACAGCCATAAGTAAAAGTACGGATAAGTACTGTACAAGTTACTCCAATACAAGTACAAAGTCACCACTATGAAAAAGATTTGAGTCAAAGTAGCAAAGTATTGAATTTTAAAAGAACTTAAGTATTTTACTTATACTATATTGAGGCTCAAAAAAAGAAATGTGAAAATGCTCCAATAATGAGATTTTATTTTCTAATACAAACACTAAATTTAACACCTCAAATTTATGAAAAGTTGAATGAAAAGTTACTCAATCACAAATGCAGTGGAGTAGAGAGTAAAAGTTGCTTATATTTTTGATACTCACAACAAGTACGAAGTAGCCAAAAACATACTTAAGTAAAGTAACAAAGTACATTTACTCAAGTACACCTCATGCAGAAGCTGCAAAAGCATGTGCATTTGGTTTAAGTACGTTTGAACTCAAATAACCTTTACTGTAGCGGTATAATAATAGCAACGTTGTATACAGAATTACACAAAGCAACATCAACACTTGACTATTTTACTTAACATATTAAAGCGCATTATAAAACCCACTTCAACCAAAAGCAAAAGCCATAAAAGTTGGTAAAGACACACGCGACATCCCGAACCGGTCAGTCTAAAGTGCAAAGTTCATTATGGCGCGTCTTTATGATGCTGCAGGTAAGATAAGGCATTCGGCGCTCTGGGAAAAACCTCCCAAGCAAACGTCGTGTTTCTCTGAAGACGTTTGATCAGCGTTGTGAAGATTAACGATTCCCTCCAGAAATCCTAATTCACGCGACACACACACACACACACACACACACACACACACACACACACACACACACAAGAAAGGGGTTTCACACAATTACGCAGGTAACAGTTGTGTAAAGTACTTAAGTAAATAAACTTTGTTACTTTACCTGAGTATTTTGTCTGCTTTGTACTTGAGTATCAAAAATAAATGGCTACTTTAACTCTCTACTTGTCTACTTTTGGGATCGAGTATATGTATATTTATATATATATATATATATATATATATATATATATATATATATATATATATATATATATATTCACTACATACTACTACAGACTGACTTTTTGTCCTTGTTTATCTATTTTGTTCTGCCTCTGTGAAACATTGAGGTGTTACATTTTGTTTCTAAATAAATAAAATCTCATAAGTAGTTTCATTGGTTTTCACGTTTCTTTATGTTTTTTGAGCCTAAAAAGTAAATATTTACTTATTAATTAATATGTAATAATTAACAATAAATTAGTAGTTAATAATTATTTAGTAAAATATTTACACCATTTACTTTTACAGTCATTTTTACAATAAGGTATTCATACTTTTACACTGTTATGGTTTTCAGGTACTCTTATCCTCTATAAAACGAATGTAAGTTTGTAACTTTTTCAAGTGCGTGAGATAATCGAGCCACTTTGCAGCGATTTTCCGAGTTGCGATACATATTCATGCAATTTGTGGCGTAAGGGCGAATCAATTCTCTCTTCCCGGAGAGAAAGCGAGATACAGACACAACAAACGCCATTAGAGAACATCTTCTGCAGCTCAGCGTTTCTCCCCTGCGGATCGACTTCATTAAAGCTTCTGAGATACCTGCTCTCATTACTCACTCGGCCCGATGCCGAATCAAGCTGATGATTAAACTGTTCACCGTGATCACAATTTCATTATTAAAGGACGTTATTTGGAACCCGCGGCGTGAAATTAACACCGGTTTTCTCAAATTATGCGGCACTTTTTGTCTTTTAATTGTGGCACTTTTATGGGCGTGTCTGTGAGAGAGTGTGTGCGTGTGTGTGTTTCATGATTTTGTCAATCTGATCATTTGTGTCGTATCATATATCCACATATGATTGACATTGACACTGTAACTATATTAGCAATTAAATACTGTTTTTATTTGTGTCGTATCATATGATTGACATTGACACTGTAACTTAGCAATTAAATACTGTGTTACTGGCTTGATAACAGCTAAGTAGACCTTTAGGAAAAATATGTGAAGGATGTGGAAGAGGAATAATCTAGATGGATGTGCAGTGGTCACGCTGCAGAGGAAAATCAATGCTTTCATTAAATCTATTCTAATAAAAACTATGAGATTTGTAAAAAAAAAAAAAACGTTGAAGAGCAAATGATTTAGTCTGTGTGCATTATAATAATAATAATAATAATAATAATAATAATAATAATAATAATAATATGTGATCAATTAAAAATCATTAATAAAATAAAAATTACCAAGTAGCTATATTTCAGACAGCCTGGGATTTTGCAGATTGAATTTATAATCGCAAAAAAGATCAAGTCACTGAACCAACCAATTAGAATCAATGGGAGGGGATACATGAATGTGACTATTGTGTGTGTTAGGTTGTGCTTATCTTACGGGAGTCGCAGCATAAATCTCACTACTGTTTGCGACGCATTACAGATGTTGTGTTTATGCAAGTTTATGCGCAAGTAAGAGTCCGTTTACCTCCAAACCCAAATAAAACAGGGGAAAAAAAGGTCTAAATATCTAAATATTCATTGAAAAAGCCGAACTCTAATGAACTCTTTGCTTCAGTAAGTAAACATATCCTAATATTGTACCTTTTTACATTTTATTTAGCCTGTTGATATACAAAATTTTCATTACATTTTATATATTTTATCTTTTTATCGTTTTATCTAGAGAGTGAGAGAGAGAGAGAGAGAGAGAGAGAGAGAGAGAGGGAGAGAGAGAGAGAGATTAGAGCAACAGTTGGTAGCCTACACCACACACACACCACACACACACACACACACAGACACACACACACACACACACACACACACACACACACATACTCGTGAGGCTGCAAAACCAGTTTTGGTGACCTGAGCTCACAGTTGCATTTTGAAATTATGTAATTTGACATTCTTAAAAACGTATTTATAATCATTTGGGCATTTCGAAAAGAAGCAATGGCAAACAAAGTAATGGTTAAGTCTCTAGGAGGAGATTGTTTTTGTTTTGGCTCCTTTAAATAAAACGGGAGCGCGGGAAATATTGCCGAAACATGTTCAGCGCTCGCGGGCATCGGTTCACCGGACTGTTCGTTCGTTGTTTGAATGATTCGATTCATTTTTCCTTGAATGAAACGTTTAAAAATTAAAATGGCGTAAAATAACGGTGTAAAAAAGGTTATATGGGTGGCATGTTATAAAAAATAGAACAAACAATTATTAAAACGGGACTTTATAACACACTTACCGAAATAAATAAAAGCAATGTATAAATGGATACAATGAAAAATAAAAATCAAGACGTAAAGAAAATTATATTTAAAATAATATTTACAAATGTAAATAAATTAGCGTGCAAAACACGTACACAATGGAAATTTAAGTTTGGTTTTTTAAGTACCACTTTATTCAGTGGGTGCTAGTGGGATGGTTGGGAATTAACAGAGTTGTTGCTTTTCATCAGAGGTGTAAAGTACTTGACACTTACGAGTACCGTTACTCGTTACATCTTGATAGTGCGCGACAAACCGTAATCGATTTTAACTGCGGTTAACTTCTTGGGCGAAAGAGGCGATTTAAGATACTGGAAGCTAATTGTGAATTAAAAACCACATGAACGTGAATTTTTTGCACATTTGAGTTTGATTGAGACTGACTTTTTGTTTTTATTTAATTAGTTTTACCATTTTTGAAACATGAAGGTGCTACATTCAGTTTCTGTATTAGAAAATCAAATCTCATTAATAGAGCTTTTTCACATTTCTTTGTTATTTTTAACCTCAATTCAATATGAGTAAAATACTCAAGTTCTTTTAAAATTTGCTACTTTGCTTCTTTGACTCAAGTCTTTTTCATAGTGGTGACTTTTTACTTGTATTGGAGTAATTTAAACAGCATGTATCCGTACTTTGACTAAAATATGGTTTTCAGGTACTTCTTACACATTTGCTTTGTATTCACAAACAATTCTCTCCCTCCCCGAAACTAGCCGAATCGTTTTCACTGGCGCCGGAGAATCGATTCCCAGGAGTCGTGAAAAGGACGATTCTTCTGAACGAGTCACTGAGCCGGTCGAGCGGAGCGGAATCGGGCGCAGTGTGTCTCCGTCCGGCCGAGAAACTGTTGATTGTCCGTTTGTCTCTGACTTTCGCCGGTAGAATGTGATGTGACGGGACAGTGGAGCGTCTTCTCCCCGCCGTCTGATCCAGAGGAATGCGGGACTGACTCGCGCTCGGCGGCGGTGAGTGACTTTCCCTTCTCCACGCTGGTTTCGCTCTTCATTTCCACCTCTTCACACTTCCACCGAGGATCTTCACCTCCATCAGTCAAGCTGTGTCGATCATCTGCTTAGACACTTTATTTTGGTGTGAAACTGAGCATTATAACACTATAACCATAAAAGACCAAAGATCATCATTAAGTGAAGCTAATGAGACTAATAACAAACAATTTCAAAAGTAGTTTTGAATGAAAAAACTAAATCTGTATCAATATTATTTATGCTAAATAAATGATGCTAATGAGACTAATACGTATAATAACGAACAATTTCCAATGAAAAAACTAAATCGGTTTCAATATTATTTATAGTAAAATTTAATATTTGTATATTTGCTCTTTAGGCACCAATCTTGAATGTTTTTGTGTACTGTTACTGTATTTGATTACTGTATTTTTTACCCTCTCATCACTGATTTTCTTGTACCACTTTCTGACGCTGCTGAAACATAGACATTTCCCCTATATGGGATTCATTCATTCATCACAATTTAAATTCAAACGGGTGACTGGAACTGCGTTTATGACGGGCAGCGCTACTTATTCATTTATGGTTTGTTTGTGTTTGTTTGTTTGTTTGTTTATTATGATGTGTGCAGGTATGGTTATGTTTGTTTATTTATTTAAATTTGTTCATGCTGTAAGAAATTAATTCATTAATTAATTCATTCATATAGCATTTCTTTGATGATTCTATTTACCAAAAAAAAATCAATTAATATCTGTATTTCTAAATGTATGTATTGTAATTAACAAAAACGTTATCAATGCGCTTTATTTTAAAACATTCTCCCTATTTATAAAGATACTTTTGACACCAATTTAACACCTCATTGTGGATGGGGTTTACAAAATAAAAGAATGGAGAATTAAAATTAAGAAATACATAATCGTTATTCCTATTACAGTAATAGTTTTAATAAAGTGTCGTTTTTACCTTGGAACGGCAAAAACGTTAAAAATCTTGATTGATTATATTCGTTGGTTTCATGTTTCCGAAAAAAATCACGAAATAACGAAAACCTTTATTGATTATTTTCGTTGGTTTCACGTTTCCGAAAAAATCACGAAATAACGTTGGATCGATTCCTCCTAGATCAGTCGTCACCATGACAGCGGAGATGACCAACCTGACGTCCCTCTTCACCAACGTGACCGAGTTTCCCAACCAAACCGGCCGATGCCTGCTCACCAAAACGGGCTTCCAGTTCTACTACTTACCCACCGTGTACATCCTAGTGTTCCTGACGGGATTCGTGGGCAACAGCGTGGCCATCTGGATGTTCGTGTGCCACATGAGGCCGTGGAGCAGCATCTCCGTCTACATGTTCAACCTGGCCCTGGCGGACTTCTGCTACGTGCTCTCGCTGCCCTTCCTCATCTTCTACTACTTCAACAAAACCGACTGGATCTTCGGGGACGTGATGTGTCGCCTGCAGAGGTTCATCTTCCACGTCAACCTCTACGGAAGCATCCTCTTCCTCACCTGCATCAGCGTCCACCGGTACACGGGCGTGGTCCACCCCCTGAAGTCCCTGGGCAGGCTGAAGAAGAAGAACGCGGTGCGCACCGTGGCTCTGGTCTGGCTGCTGGTGGTGGTGGGAATCGCCCCCATCCTCTACTACTCCCGCACCGGGCCCAAGAAGAGCTCCACCACCTGCTACGACACCACCACGGAGGACGAGCTGCCGGGATACTTCGTCTACAGCATGTGCATGACGCTCTTCGGCTTCTGCGTCCCGTTCCTCATCATCCTCAGCTGCTACGGGGGCATCGTGAAGGCCCTGGTCTGTAACGAGATGGACAACGCGCCGCTGAGGAAGAAGTCCATCTACCTGGTGATCATCGTGCTGACGGTGTTCGCCCTCTCCTACCTGCCCTTCCACGTCATGAAGAACCTCAACATGAGGGCGCGACTCTACTTCCAGAGTCCCGACATGTGCGCCTTCAACGACAGGGTCTACGCCACCTACCAGGTGACCCGGGGACTGGCCAGTCTCAACAGCTGCGTGGACCCCATCCTCTACTTCCTGGCCGGGGACACCTTTCGCCGCAGACTGTCCCGGGTCACCAAAAAGGCCTCCAGGAAAGGAGATCACCCGGTCACGTCCAGGAGCGAGGAGACGGCTCTCAACAGTCTTCCGGAGTTTGCCCAGAATGGAGAAAGTTGTGCCTAATGGACCATCGTCTTTTGGAGATAGTTGTGGCTGATGGACCATCATCTTTTGGAGATAGTTGTGGCTGATGGACCATCATCTTTTGGAGATAGTTGTGCCTGATGGACCATCGTCTTTTGGAGATAGTTGTGGCTGATGGACCATCATCTTTTGGAGATAGTTGTGGCTGATGGACCATCATCTTTTGGAGATAGTTGTGGCTGATGGACCATCGTCTTTTGGAGATAGTTGTGCGTGATGGACCATCATCTATTGGAGATAGTTGTGGCTGATGGACAAATTCTGTATTTGTGGGTGTCAGGATTCCCGTCCCTGCTTTGTTCTACGAGCGTAGGGGACTGTCAAAATAAGAGTCCCTTTAAACGTAGTTTGGAGTTGTGTCTGTCTATTTAAAGCCTCGTTTTCAGTGTTCTTGGTCTGTCTGGAGTCTCAGTGGGAACAGACCCCGTTGCAGAGGCTTTTATTTTGAAGTAAAAAGAACGTAAGGATGGCCACACAAGGAAACGTAAAAAAAAAGAACAGTGATGCACAACCTTTCATGATAGTTGATACGGGTCCAAGCCTAATTGTGTTGTAAAGACTACACAATGCAAAAAATGCACATTAAAAACAAGAAAATAAAACGCAAAGCGAGTAAAAAAGACTTAAATCAAGTAAAATGATGGAAAATTTTACTTTGGGTAGACAGATTAAAACAAGACATATTTTCTTGAAACAAGCCAATTAATCTTTTACTCTTAATTCTAAGCTAGTTCATTTATCTTGTCTGAAAAGAAACAACATTTATTGTGTAATTTCAAGACCTTTTGTCCTGTCAAGAATTCATTTTTTGCAGTGTAGTGTGTAATGCGAAAACAAGATCCAGTTTTGTTCTTCATCGCGGAAAAATTTTGGTCACAAACACCTCGGCCATAATCAGTTTTTCGTTTATCAAATTTGGAAGGTTCACGGGTGACATTTCTGCTTCAAACTGAATTTGCCCTTCACAGACCTCGGAAGGTCGTCTCAGATCGAAAGTTATTCTAATATTAGCGTACAGTCATAATCTCTTCCTCCACGCGGATTAAATTCACTAAAATAAGTCATGTGGACCAAATGAGCCTGAAATGGCCCACGGGCCGGAGGTTGAGCATCACTGGGCTTAATAAATGGTCACAAAACAAAAAAACAACAACAACAAAAAAAACAAGTATACTATCTCAGTGTTATTGTCCCAGTGAATGGGTGAAATGCAAAATGGGAGTAAAAAATCTTGTAGAAGTAGTTATCACGCAACTATAGGACCGTAGTGAAGACAGTCGTGTGTTGGTTTACTGCCTTGTTACTGTACAGATGTCTGACTGTACAGTTTGAATCCAATGAATTCCAGCAAGACTTTGAGCTTCATATGGATTAGAAACACCGTATGTATGTAATGCTGCATTTAACCAGTACTAAATCTATTAAATGTTGTTTTGCGCTGTTTATATGGAGTAAATGTACGGATCGACTGATTGTTCCTATTGTTCGGTGCATTCTGAATAATAACAGTATTATTTAATGTATAAAGTGGATAATGCAAACATAACGGAGTGCATTTTCTTATTTTTCGTCGATTTCTTGCTTTTGCTGAAATGGAGTCAAGCGTCTTTTCCCCCTTTTCTATTTCTGGGTCACGTGGAGCTGGAGCCAATCACAGCTGCTGTGGGTCTGAAGGCGGGAGACACACTACTGTCTGGCCAATCACAGAGTGGCACACATGTTCTAAATATATTTTGACAAGAATAGTTGGAAAACCAGGGTGAAACAACCTTCTGGATGTTGAGGAACGCTAGACAAAGGTTTCCTGGAAATAAACGTTTCATTTCGGTTTCTCTAGCTTTGTCTTTGTCCTTCCCAGGAAAAGCCAGGGAAGAGGGGGAATGAGGGAGGAATGAATAGCACTGCATTTTCCTCTTCTCCCAGACTTCTCCTAGCCACTGTCGGAGAAGGAAACAAAGGAAGAATGGTTATTGATGCTGGACAGGCTGTAAGTCTGGGATCCTGTAAAACACCATCGAGATTCACATCTGAACTGAATAAACCAGTTTAAATAACCTTGTAAACACACAACGATGGGAACAGAACTGCGCTGAAACGTTACATTGACGCAAAAAAATGAGTTTTAAGTTTTTTTTTTTTTTTTACTTTTACTAGTAATTTACATTTTTTGTGCAATTGATTTAGCCAGCCGTGGTTAAAAATAAACTAATTAATATTGTAGTGAGTACAAAACATACGCTACATTTGTTTTTCTACACGTTATTCTTAATTCACTTTATATTTCTGCACTTTAAAAGTAGATGCAGATTATTTATTTAAAGTGACACATAGTATCACGATCAAACATTAAATTGAACAATTTCCCTGGAACTCGAACCCACAACCTTGCGTTGGCAACACCAGAGCTACAGATTGAGTGTTTGTTTATTTTTTTTAATTGTTTATTGGTAATTTTAAATGTACAAATTGTCTCTTATACAGTAATTTAAATCAATTTAAGTCAGACACTGTAATGTATTTAAATATTATTTGTGCGCATTAATCAAATTGTGCAATAATTTTACATTATATTTACGCTAACTGACTCCTTTTCCTAATTTTTTAACACAGATGAACAATGGACATTTTTCTTCTTTAAAGACTTTTTTTCATTTATTAATTTTGTCCCCTCTAATTTCACACAGCAACTTTGCGTTGGTCTGGAACTAAGAAAAGAAAAGTGCTATATAAATAAATTTGAACTTATACTTGAACTTTCACTAAATGCAATAACAATACAGTCAAAAATGGAATAAATTCCCTGGAATTGGAATCCACAACCTCCAGATCCTGGTCTATTAGTAACTTAAAAAAATTGTAATCAGACGTGTCAATATTTGAGTTAAAAGCTACGGAAGTGTGCGTTAAATACATTACGTTTCCAAAACGCGTAAAAATACAGTGTAAATTTAATTGGGAATTGGAACCCACATCCTCAGCGTTGCTATCACGCCACGGAGCGCCAGGAAGGAAGTTTGCCAGCCTCTATCAGGAAGTTCACCAGTCTACACCAGCCCCTCCTGCGCCACTTCCTGCTGTTTCTCAACTGTTCAGAGTGAAAGTGACATGACGAGAAGTGAGAGTGAAACAGAGAAATAACGCTTTCTATCCTGCCAGAGAACCAGCTCGGACCAGACAAACATCTTCAGTCTATACTTAAATATGCCCTGTGTGTGTGTGTGTGTGTGTCCTGCATTTAGCAAAAAATAGTGCCCAGAATGCTAGTTTTTAGCACATAATGGGGCTCCGTTGTGTACTTGTGGGGTCTTTCTCTAGAGACCCACAACTTTGAAGATGTTTTTGAGGGTCAAGATGTCCTTTTAAGGGTCAAGATGTCATTTTTCATTTCAGTTTCTGTAGCTTTTTATAGTCAGAGGTTTTAACTAAGTTTTTGTTAAGGTTAGAGAAAGGGAGGAGTGGATTTTGATGCTTTGGGTTACAGCGAGAAGAGGGAGTTGTGTGTGCGTGTAAGTCAATGATGGGGCCTCACTATGATATAAATGCAAGCTTGTGTTTGTGTGTGTGCGTGTGTGTGTGTAAGTCAATGATGGGGCCCCACTATGATATAAATGCAAGTGTGTGTGTGTGCGTGTGTAAGTCGATGTTTGGACCCCATTATGTTATAAATAGGTGTGTGTGTGTGTGTGTGTGTGTGTGTGTGTGTGTGTGTGTGTGTGTTCACGACTACAGCTTCGTTTTTTTAAATACTTCATTTTTCTATTTTCCTTTATATCGCACCAGGAAAATAAGCAACATGCTTCTTGTGGCACAAAATTATTTAATATCTATAATCACATTTGCATCGTTCTTGCCTTCAGGCCATTAATTCCAGTAAATGTGCAGTGTGTTGGTATCAGCTTGGCACCGAGGAGAAGACTTAACCTCCATTAGCTTGATGTGAATGGTTTTGGAGAGATGAACCAGAGGAAGATGAAGAACCGTTTGAAAATTGTCTCTAGGAGGAAACACACACACACACACACACACACACACACACACACGCACACACACGCACACACACACACACAGTAGTTTAGTTTTCATATTGTGTTGTTGTTGTTGTTGTGCCACCAAGAACATCTAAATGGACATTGACTTTTTGTATGTGCATTGTAAATTTCTCATTGTTGGGACCAAATATTCTTCTTCTTCTTCTTCTTCTTCTTCTCCTCTTCTTGGCGAGGAATCTGTGTCTGGCTGCACTTATTGATGCCAGAAACTCACTTTGGGTTAATGAAGAATGTGCTCAGCCACTTTATCTGGCTGAATGTGTTTAATCCTCTTTGACTTCTGCTCTTTCTTTTCTGATTTCAGCAATTTGTCGTCTTCTGCTTTTCCATTTTTGTGTCACGAAGAGCTGGAGCCAATCCCAGCCTGCAGGCGGGGCACACCAGTAGGGAACCAATCAGAGAGTGGGATACACACACGCTCAGTTTGAAACGTTTCTCTCGCTCTCTTTCTTTTTCTCTTTCTGACTCGAGAAATGACACACAGGGTCTGACGCTGCATCAGTGAAGAGGTGCAGATGTTTTCCGCTTTTGTTGTGTGTGTGTGTGTGTGTGTGTGTGTGTTTATGACCTGCTCAGATCAGGGTTTCTGGAAGACAATTTATTTTACGCTCTTACTGACGAAGTGAAAGAAGAACGAGGTCTGAGACTTTCGATGACACAGAGCTTTCACATTTTTATGTTTATTTTTCTTTTACATTCATGTAAATTGTGTAAATTGTACATTTTTTTTACATTAACATTTTTTACATTCATTTTACAATTTTTTTACATTCATTTTCAGAATTACATGTCAGAAAATTTGCCTACTCAATTTAATCAAAAATAGAGGTATTAAAATGTAAGTTTTATTACTATTACACATGTTTAAAAGAGCTTCTTCCACAAATATATTAAATATGTTAAATCTATTTCTTAATACATTTATTACAATTCATTAATACATCTGTTTGAATACTATATTTAAAAAATTCCCAAAGTGGAAACGTGGAAAACACGTTTTAAAAAGCGGAACCATAAACACAAAATCTACGTAAAAGAATTGTTCTAGTTCATTTTTAACATTTATTTTTATACTGTCAGTCTATGGAATCAGACGGTAAAAATATCAAATGTAAATTTCTAAAAGTTTCGGTTTGAGAATTTTTTTTTCGATTCTGATTTTTTCGTCCATTTCATTTGTTTTCGTTTGAACTTCTGGCACTCGCTTCATGTGGGGGCGGGCCTTACTCTGATTGGCTGGTGAGAATGTGATTGACAGCCGCTAGACCAGGAATCCCGGTCCCGCCCCTTTGTCAAATGTTAGAAACCAATGTGGCCCGCCAATCAAAAAGTTTTCCCGCCCATGGTATAACTCCTCCCCATAAGTGCTGGGACATTTCATTTCTTTTCACTTTTCTATGAGCATTTTATGTTCAACACTTTTTTTATGGTTATGATTTTTATTGTTATCTTCACGCTATTATTTATTGCTAGTCACTTTTTACTTATTTGTATTATACTGAAAGTTTCTTGCAGACGTACATTCTTTTTCTTTTTTTGCTTTTTATTATTATATTTTTGTATTTTATATTTTGTGTGAGCAACAGTTACCGGAAAAGCAATTTCCCCCCAGAGGATGAATAAAGTTTTTCGAATTGAATTGAATGAAAGCGTTTAAAATAGTGTCGGGCCAGCAGGAACATGTGTGTGTGTGTGTATGAGTGTGTGAGTGTGTGTGTGCGGTTCAGTGTGACAGAGGCATTACTCACAGGCCGGTCCGTCTGTGCGGGACTCAACCTCGCCTCCGCATGACTGTTAAACACTCTTTACACAATAAAAAATGCGCTAAAATAAAGCACACGACGGTCACGTAGGCATTTCCTGCCCTCGACTGAAAGAACACCAGAAGGTTCTGAGCGTGTAAGTGTACTGCTACTCCAACCAACGCTCTTTCATTCACAGTGTGAATGTAAAGTACCTGAGTAAATTGACTTTGTTGCTTTACTTATGTATGTTTTGGCTACTTTGTACTTGTACTGAATATAAAAAATATAAGCAACTTTTACTCTCTACTCCACTGCATTTGTGATTGAGTATCTGTATTTTTACTCCACTACATTTGAGGTTGAGTATCTGTATCTTTACTCCACTACATCCGTGATTGAGTATATGTATCTTTACTCCACTACATTTGAATAGATTGAGTATTTGAGTATTTTTTGGATTGAGTGATTAAGTATTTGTATCTTTACTCCACTACATTCGTGATTGAGTATCTGTATCTTTATTCCACTACATTTGAGGTTGAGTATCTGTATTTATACTCCACTACATTTGTGATTGAGTATTTGTATCTTTACTCCACTACATTTGTGATTGAGTATCTGTATCTTTACTCCACTACATTTGTGATTGAGTATCTGTATCATTACTCGACTACATTTGAATGGAGACTTGCCATTACTTGTTACATTGTGTAACTGTAAGTGATTTAAACCGTGATTAGTTTCTTGGGTGGACGAGTTGATACGATATTGTAATGCATAACGTGTATTGTAATGTTACTAAGCCAAGAACTTTACAAACCAGGGTTTTTTGAAAATGAGTAAAAATACTCTTTGAGACTTTGTGTGTGAATTTTTTTCGTATTAAATTTTTTTACACATTTGAATTTGATCGAGACTGACTTTTTGTTCTTTTTATTTATTTTGTTCTACCGTTTTTGCAACATTGAGGTGTTAAATTCCATTTCTGCAGTGGAAAACAAAACCTCATGAATAATTTTAAATAATTTCAATAAAAAACAACAGGTTTAAATTCAGTATGAGTAAAAAGATCAAGTTCTTTTAAAATGGGATACTGCTTCTTTGACTCAAGTCTTTTTTAAATTTGTGACTATTTACTTTGCATTGGAGTAACTTATACATTAAGCAATACTTGTATTATATATTTTTAAATCCCAGGTCTGAATGGGGCTTAAAATCTGTTGAAATTCTTTCAGCATCAAAATTCTTTTCAGCTTCGTTCACACAAAAGTGAGACCTGGACTGCTCAAGGCTTCTTCTACCAACACCCTGTGCAAATAAACAGCTGAACAAAGTCAGGAGACCTTGAAGAAGACTTGATGTTTCCAGTGATGACTGACAGAAAACAGGATGTGTGAAATTCGCCTCATTCGATTCATTTATATATGGAATTAGGCTGATGGTTTGTTGAAGACAGGTCTAAATACCAGAGGTGTAAAGTACTTGAGTAAAAAGACTTTGTTACTTTACTTGTGTTTTTGCTACTTTGTACATGTACTGAGTGTCACAAATAAAACAACTTTTACTCTCAACTCCACTACATTTGAATGAGCATATTTTTCTACCGTGGTTAATTTCTTGAGCGGATGAGGTGATAGTATCGCCATCTGCAGGATGCTGAAGGTACTGGATGCTGATTATCAGCTAAATCACGTGAATTTGCAGTTGGACTTTTTTGTACATTTGAGTTTGACTGAGACTGACTTTTTGTTCTATTTTTATCTATTTTTTTCTGCCATTTTGAAACATTGATATGTAAATGTAAATTTTGTGGAGTTTCTTGTTTTTCGCATTTCGTGATGTTTGTTTTTAGGCTTTGATTCAGTAACAGCAAAATCTTCCTTTTAAAATATTATACTGTATATATATAAAATATATACGACTTTTACTCAAGTCGTCTTGGAATTGATGACTTGTAACTTTGAATGGAGTCATTTTTACTCCACATTTTTACTCAAGTACAAGTACACTCTACACCTCGAGTAGGTTGACTGTGAAGGCCTACACACACACACACACACACACTTTATAAAACTCTCACTCTCCACTTTGCTTTCCCGCAGAATTCCAATTCTGGTTTGTTTAGTTTATCAAAACGTTCTGCTCCAGCGACTGGCCCTATTAATTCTGTGTGTCAGAGGAGCGAGTGAGGAACTAAGATAGAGCGTGGAATATAGCGAGCGTGATGGACTGTGCTGCTCTGATTAATGAAGCAGGTAGCTGCTCTTCACAGCATCATGAGCTGGAAGCTTTTTCTCGCTCTTCCGAGGTCGTTGCATCATCTTTGCCTCAGACGTCTGCACACGCTTCTCGCAGCTCTTGCCTAATCCCTTCGTTTCATTTCTCCAATTAAAGTCCGTCTGCTTGGACTGCTCGATCCGCTCTCAGCAGCCGGAAAAAGGACTGGCGTGTATTTTTTATTTTGTATTTATGATTTTCCCCATTTTTTTTTTGTCGGAGCGGTTTATCCATTTCGGGGTCGCGCGGAGATCTTGACGCTCCATGCAAACCGTTTGGACCCTCTCTAAGCCAATCACAAGACGGGACATTCAGACACGATTTTGGAGTGTGGGAGGAAAGAGGACTGCAAGAATGGAGTTTGACCATTTAATTAATTATTCCATAGTGATGATGATGATGATCAAATGAATGAAATAATGAAAAAAAAAAAACAGAATTACGCTTGTGATAAAAATTTATAAATTTATAGTGAAATTTCCCCACTGTAGGACTATTAAAGGCTTTTCAATTCAATTCAATGATGACAAGAATAGAATAGAATAGAGTAGAATAAAATAGAATAGCCATTTACTTTCACAGTGCACATATACAGTGTAAGTCACATGGACAATACAATTAAATTATAGCTATACAGTGCAACACACATTAATAATTCTGGTCCAAAGATTTATGTGTAATACTATATAGTACACGCATATAATTTTTACAACAAAGGAGAGAAGAGAGAGAGAGGAGATGATAATAATAATAATAATAATAATAATAATAATAATAATAATAAGAAGAAAGAAGAAGAAGAAGAAGAAAAGAAGAAGAAGAAGAAGAAGAACAGCAATAATAATCAATAGAATAATAAAAAACATAAAATACTTATCATTATTATTTTATAATTGCTGTTGTTGATATTATTGCTCATAATTTCTATGAACATCAATTTGTATTCTATTGTCATCCTATTGAAAATTCAAATGTAGGAAACTGTACATTTGCTATATATAGAGTATTTTGAGTTCAAGCTCTAGAGGTAATAAAAAATATTATGATTTTTTTTAATGCATTTACTTTAAAAGCTATAAAAAATAATCTGACAAATAGTAATTTGCCCATTTGTCTAATTTGAAAAAAGTCTTGAAGCCCAACATTGCTGCTTACCGCTATATTTATATAGTATATGTTATTGTTATTAGTTTTCTGTTAGTTTGTCATTAGCAGCAGATGTAAAAGTGTAAATATGGCAGGTTCATCATTAATGGTTTATAATGGTCCATCATCAGAACTGCATTGATGTGGCATTTGTAAGATTAATAATTTCCTCTAGTCGTCCTGACTCAACATCCGTTACAATAATTACCGTTACGATCATACATAATGTTTGTTTTAATCAGAGAAGCTGCGTTTATTCCCTACAATTCTACAAATTCACCATTACTATTTGTAAAAAACAAACTTTAAATCAGAGAAACATTGGATTTCTTCACGCACGGGCTAAATGTGGTTCTCAAGACCCAGAAATGGAAGAAGCAGGTAAGACGATTTACCGCTGCTAATATGCTAATGCTGAAATGCATAGAAATGCTAATATGCTAAAGCTGCAGGAAAGCTGATAACACTACAGTAAAAATGTTAATCATACGGAAAAGATGCCAATGCTGCAGAAAACCCTATAATTCTACACGTGAAACATCATTGGGCTACTGGAAACGGTTATTGGCCACTGGATAAATGCTAATTCTATTGGAGGATGCAGGTAATGCTACAGCAAAAATGCTAATGCTACTAGAACGTTTCTAAAGCTGAAGAAAAACATATTTTGATACAAGGTTAATGCTAAAGCTACAGGACAAATGCTAATTCTGCCAGACAAATGCTACTGGAAAGACAAATGCTAATGCTACTAGAACGTTTCTAAAGCTGTAGAAAAACATATTTTGATACAAGGTAAATGCTAAAGCTAAAGTACAATTGCTAATTCTGCCAGACAAATGCTACTTCAAAGACATTAATGCTACAGCAAAACTGCTAATGCTACTTGAACGTTTCTAAAGCTGTAGAAAAACATATTGTGATACAAAATGTGATACAAGAAAGATAGCAACGTTGCTGAAACGTTTCTAAAGCTGGAGAAAAACATATTATGAAACAAGATAAATGCTAAAGCTACTTGGCAAATGCTAATTCTACCGGACAAATGCTGCTGGACAGATAGTAATGCTACAGCAAAAAAAGCTAATGCTAAAACTAATGCAGGACAGTTTGCTAATGCTACCGAAAGGTTTCTAAAGCTGGAGAAAAACGTATTATGAAACAAGGTAATTGATAGTTCTACTGAACAAACGCTGCAGGAAGGATAGCAGCGCTACAGGACAATAATGCTAATGCTACTGGAACGTTTGTAAAGGTGCTGAAAAAGCTTTACATGATACAAGGTAAATGCTAAAGCTACTGTTTAATTACTGTTAAATTCTGCAGGAAAGACAGTAGTGCAACAGGGGAAATGCTAATGTGAACGAAAGCTGCAGAAATGCTCATTATGATACAAGTAGGGGAGTAAGAAGTACCCGGCAGCCATACTTGAGTAAAAGTATCGATATTCACTGTAAAAACTACTCCATTACAAGCAGGAGAGTAAGAAGTACCCGGCAGCCATACTTGAGTAAAAGTATCCATATTCACTGTAAAAAAAACTACTCCATTACAAGCAGGGGAGTAAGAAGTACCCGGCAGCCATACTTGAGTAAAAGTATCGATACTCACTGTAAAAACTACTCCATTACAAGTAACAAGTCACCAGCTTAAAAAAGACTTGAGTCAAAGTAGCAAAGTATCCTATTATAAAAGAACTTAAGTATTTTACTCACACTGATTTTAGGCAAAAAAAAAAAACTCTTTATTTATGAGTTATGATTACTCATATGAGTTATGAGTTTTTTTTCCTAGTACAGGAACACAATTTTACACCACAATGTTTCAAAAGTGGTGCAACAAAATAAATTAAAATAACAAAAAATCAGTCTCAAACCAAACTCAAACCGGCAAAATAAAAAACAAATACAATTCTTAGCTACATTTGTGATTCTCAGTGAGCTCTCAGAATGAAAAAGAGCCAATATTTTTATTTAGCTTCTGCTAAAGCTGGTTTTCTCTCTTCACGTTTACGTGGTTTCTAATTCTCAAATAGCTTCCAGTATCGTCAGCAGCCTGTAGATGGCGCTATCACCTCGTTCGCCCTAGAAATTAACCGCGACATAAATGAATCACAATGTAACGAGTAACGGCAAATGTAGTGGAGTGAAAAGTACAGTTACTCAATCAGAAATGCAGTGGAGTAGAGAGTAAAAGTTGCTTATATTTTTGACACTCAGTGCAAGTACGAAGTAGTCAAAAACATACTTAAGTAAAGTAACAAAGTACAGCTACAGCGAAGATGCTAAAGCTACACTTTTGAGAAGCTGGACAATATTTTCTGGCCGTGGACAGAATGAAATGACTGGAAGTGGTAAACGAATGAGTTTTTAACGTAATTCTGATCATTAGCGGCGTCGTGATCGACCTGCTTCAGCACTTTCTGGAGTCTAATGCGGATCTCAAACCACTTTACTTCTTTACGCCCTCATCATCTCACTCCGTCATTATGGCTAGATTACCACGGGGAGAAAAGGCCGGAAACACTCAGAGAGCGAAACTAAACACAGCAAACCACAACAGGATGTGTAAAGCCCTTCTTCATACGCTCCACCATAATGGCCCCGTCACTGGCCTGCATGTATTATTAACGCCTGTGAAATGTCAGGCATGAAAGACGCGGATTGTGGGACGAGTGAAAGGCAATTCTCTCTCTTTCTTCTGATGGACAGAAGCTGTGCGGAGGGAATGAAGTGGCTCTTTTGTGCTGGATCTGATTCAAACGCTCAATCGCTCCTTCTCTTCTCGTCTGCTGAATCCCCATTGGGGCAAATCATTTGGAGGGAGACGATCTTCTCTCTCTCTCTTTTTTTTTTTTTTTTTTTTTTTTTTTCCTTTCAGCGGTCTGGTGTGATGATGTCACATCAAAGTGTTTGTACAATGCGTTCCGCGGTTTAATTTATAATGTGGTCGTTATGGTTGTAGGATTGTTGCATCATTTTTTTAGTTTAAAGAAATTTCAAGTTTAATATTTTGTTCCAACACTGACCTCTGGTGGAGAGAAGGTGACACGCTCTTTAGGCCGGACATTAAATGTAAAACGTTAAGGTTACGTTACGTCAAATGTTATGTAAGTTTTTATGGTTATGTTTTATGTCCAATATATAGTAGGTTTGGGTTTTAGCTCTTGGGAAATTAAAAGAATAGCTTTTCTACATTAACATGCCGATCGTGTTTATTTCGGCAATGTTGACAGATGACCGCTAGGTGGCACTACAGCTTCGGCAATACACATCCTGCCGCAAAATATTTTACGAGTCTTATTGTCTTTATTAGTCTTGTTTATCTTTAATCAGTCCTGTAATTTTCTCTGTCTCTTTTCTTGTGCGCGCTCTCTCTCTTTATTTCTTTGTGCGCTTTGAGACAGTTAAAACTGTGAAAAGCGCCTTACAAATACTCATTATTATTATTATTATTATTATTATATTTATTTCTCTCTCTCTCTACTTAAATACTTATCTACCTACATCTCTTTCTCTTTCTCACTCTTTCTCTCTTTTGTCACTTTGTGTACTACACTCTCTCTCTCTCTCTCTCTCTCTCTCTGGTCTCTCTCTTTCTCACTTTTTGTTCTTTCTTTCTGTCTGTCGTCTCTCTCTCTTTCACGTTCTGTACTCCTCTCTCTCTCTCTCTCTCTCTCTCTCTTCTCTCTACTTAAATACCCACCTACCTACATCTCTACTTTCTCTCTCTCTCTCTCTCTCTACTTAAATATCTACCTACTACATCTCTTCTCTCTCTCTCTCTCTCTTCTCTCTCTCTCTCTCTCTCTCTCTCTCTCTCTCTATCTCTCTCTCCTAAATCTCTACCTACCTACATCTCTTTCTCTCTCTCTCTCTCTCTCTCTCTCTCTCTCTCTCTCTCTCTCTCACTTGTGTACTCACTCTCTGTCTCTCTATCTTTTTCACTTTCTGTACTCTCTCTCTCTCTCTCTCTCTCTCTCTCTCTTTCTCACTTTGTGTACTCACTCTCTGTCTCTCCATCTTTTCATTTTCTGTACTCTCTCTCTCTCTCTCTCTCTCTCTCTCTCTTCTCACTTTGTGTACTCACTCTCTGTTCTTATCTTTTCACTTTCTGTACTCTCTCTCTCTCTCTCTCTCTCTTTCTCACTTTGTGTACTCACTCTCTGTCTCTCCATCTTTTTCATTTTCTGTACTCTCTCTCTCTCTCTCTCTCTCTACTTAAATATCTACCTTCCTACATCTTTCTCTCTATATCTCTCTCTCTCAAGGCTGTAGTAAAGTCATCCCGCTTTTTTACACTTTCATCAGACGCATCCAGCAGGAATCGAGTCTTTGCCTCTGTTGGGCGCTTCTAGTAAGTAATGGTGTAATGTCTTCCTCCAAGAGTTTACTCAGTGTAGAGTAGAGAGAAGCGCCGTGCTTTTACTGGAAAACACCCTGGATCTTCTCATCAGAGCCAAGAAGATTATTCAAAACGGGGCAGGAAATCCATACGGGCTGCAGAAGTGCAACGGACGTAATGAGATGGAATTCACCTCCGGTCCAGATGAAGAGCAGCACGTCCGTCAGCACTGTTTACTGTACTTTTACTGTACTTTTGGGTTCGCCAGACACTTCTTTTCATCCAAAGCGATTCACAGATTGTGCAGATCCGGTTTGGTGTCTTTCTCGGGGAAACATCAGTTGTCTCCCGAATCCTGGTCCAGGATGGGAAACTTTAAGATTCAAGTTTAAATTCATATTTTATTTGTCACATACATACATTACGTGGTACAACATGTAGTGAAATGTGTTTTTGATCGTTCCAGCATTTAAACACTGGGATGTGGGAGATACAACAAAATATGCGAAAGGGAAAATCAATAAAAGATAAAGAATAGAAGTACGATGAAAACAATCGATATAAAGATGACATGTGAATAAAAATACAAATTTCCAAGATAAAAATACAATAGAATTTTTAAATTTTTAGAAAGAGTAAAAGTACAAAAAGTGAGTAAAATACCAAAAAAGCGTGTTAATATGTAAAGAGTATGGGAAGAGTAGGAAAAGGCATTTCGACTCTCAGTACAGACAATTTACACTTTGGCTTTTTCGGCAATTTTGACTTTGCAAACGGGCCTTCAAAGATGTGAAGATAAAGGTCCCCACAAGTGACCATGAAAGTCTAGATACCTGGTATTTCAAAGCCAACCAAGATTGAACACACACACTCACACTCACACACCAGAGGTGTAAGGTACTTGAGTAAGTGTACTTCGTGACTTTACTTAAGTATGATTTCGGCTACTTCGCACTTGTACTGAGTGTCAAAAATAGAAGCAACTTTTACTCTCTACTCCACTGCATTTCTGATTGAGTAACTGTACTTTTCAGTCCACTACTTTTGAATTGACACTTACCGTTACTCGTTACATTTTGATTGTGCGCGACAAACCATAATCGATTTTTATCGCGGTTAATTCCTTGGGCGAACGAGGCGATTTCACCGTCTGTCGCCTGCTGAAGATACTGGAAGCTTTTTGTTCTTTATTTATTTTGTTCTACCATTTTTGAAACATGGAGGTGTTACATTTAGTTTCTGTATTAAAATAAAACACCTCCTGAATAGTTTTTTCACGTTTATTTGTTTTATTTTAGCCTAAATTTAGTATGAGTAAAGTGCTAAAGTTCTTTAATAAAATCAAGACTTTGCTACTTTGACTCGAGTCTTTTTTGCAGTGGTGATTTTTACTTGTATTGGAGTAACTTATACAGCACGTATCAGTAGTTTTACTCAAGTATGGTTGTCTGCTACTCTTCACACCTCTGTCACACACACATTATGTAAATGCCGGTTGGTTCCACTCCCTTCTCTCACGGGACGTCCCACTGGAGCAGGCACAGACTCGCTGTAATTCCAGTATAAAGAATCTGATGTGTATTCAGACATTCTCCAGACTTCTGACACGTCCAGACTTTGTTTTTCTTTTCGTTTGCGACGTTAAAATAAAAGCACAGCACGTATAAACACATACATTTAGATTAGTCTTCTTTCATTCTTTCAGTTGATCTTTTCTACCCTTTCTCTCTCTGTGCCTTCTTTATCTGTCTCTTTCATTTCATTCATCTCTTTCATAATATTTATTTTCTTTCTTTCTCTTTCTCTCATCCCTCCCTTCTCTTTTCTGTCATCCTTTTCATTCTTTATTTTTATTAATTTTTTCTCTTTGTTGTTTTATCCGTCTCTTTCTCTAGATTTCTCTATAGCTTCTCTCCCCTTTCTCTCTTTTATTCTATCTGTTCTCCTAACTTTTTTTCTTCCTTTCTTTCTTTTTGTCTATCTCTCATCCTTCCTTTCTCTTTTCTGTCTTTCTATTCCTTCTTTATCTCTATTTATATATTTATTTATTTTACTTTTTTCTTTTATCTCTCTCTCTCTCTATATATATATATATATATTTCTCTGTGGATCTTCTCTCCCCTTTTCTCTAATTCTCTTCTCCTTCTCTTTTACTCTGATACGTCTTTTTTCTCTTTGCTCACTTTTACTCAATTTCTCCCATTTGAAAATGATCATGATCAGCGATCAGTCTCTTTCCGTCTCCCTTACTCTTTCTTTTTTTATATTTCTTTTGCTCCATCTCTTCTGTCTCTCTATCTCTCTTCTCCCTCTATCTTTTTTACTCTGATACGTCTTTTTTCTCTTTGCTCACTTATACTCAATTTCTTCCGTTTGTGTCCTTCTTTTTTCCCGCTATTTTTCTTCTCCTTTTTGTCTCTCTCTCTCTCTCTCTCTCTCTCTCTCTCTCTCTCTCCTTTTTGTCTCTCTCTCACTCTGTCTCCCCCCCCCTCTCTCTCTCCCTCTCCCTCTCTCTCTCTCTTTCTCTCCAACATTAGACCTAATTCTCCTTTTCTGCTTTAATCAGTCCATGAAACATTTAGTTTTCTACCCGTCTAGTGGCGTGACAATGAGGGTAGATGATGTAGACGTGGATTCCTCTGGGCTTTTATCTGCTGAATGGCGCGGTGGAAGTGATTACCAGGTTGTGTGAAGGTGTGACGAGAAGCTCCTTTAACTTCTCTGGACGGACCTTTAAACTCCAGTGGGACTCCCTTCGCTGATCGATGGGACCAAAGACACTCTTGATTGGTTTGCCACGTCTTTATCCACCTAATTACATTTCCTTCAGAGTCTAATGTCCCTGTTCTCTGGACCCAGACTTTATTGAACAGACCAGGAGTCATCAGGCCACATTGTCTTCTCGTTTAGATCCTTTTAACTTTAACCTAGACGTTTTAACACGTGTTGGTTCGACCTGTTGATTTTGAGACTCGTTCGATAAATGTATATATTCAACAATTATATTTCATTTATCAAATGTAGTATGTTTCTGTTAAACATAAACATAATTTTAATAATATTGTCATATTTTATAATATCATATTTTATTTATTTTAATGCATTGTAAAGAGAGGTGTAAAGAGTACCAGACAGCCATACTGGAGTAAAAGTACAGATACTTGTGGTAAAATTACTCCATTACAAGTAACAAGTCACTAATTCTTAGACTAATTAAAGACTTGAGTCAACGTTACAAAGTGTCCAATTTTCAAAAGGACTTGAGTATTTTACTCGCACTGAATTTAGGCAAAAAAAACACCAAGAAATGCAAAGAAATTCAACTCTATTTGTGAGGTTTTGTTTCCTAATACAGAAACAAAATGTAAAACCTCAATGATTTAAAAATGGTAGAACAAAGTAGATAAAAAGAACAAAAAGTCTCAGTCAAACTGAAGTGTGCAAAGAAATAAAGTAGTAAAATAAAATTCTGATTGGTAAGTTATATATGATATAATAAAATTAGTAAAATACATTGCCTCTAAATCACGTTTGCGTGATTTTTCATATGTTATCATATTTTATCAGCTAAATAACGTTTGTGTGATATATAGCTTCCAGATACTCAATCATAAATGTAGTGGAGTATTATTTTTGATACTCAGCACAAGTACAAAGTAGCAAAAAATAAACTTAAGTAATGTAACAAAGTCCATTTAATCAAGTACTTTACACATCTGACTGTAAATATTAAAAACTGAACGTTGTTCACACCGGGATCTGATTTATTCAGCCGGTTTGACAAATTAAAGTAGCTTGTGTGCTAGTTCTCACGCGCAGAGGTATTTTAAGTGCTGCAATTATTAAAAACTTCATAATAGCGTAAATTCCACGAGCCGATAATAATGTAAAAAAGAAGACCAACACTCACGGCTTGAGAAGTAAAACATAAAAAGCCAGTAAAACGTAAAAAGCACCGTGCCCGCGCGTCTTTTATTGATTTCTGAGTCTATTTTGCTTAAAAAGGAAAAATCCATCGCTTATCTGAGGCCTAATGGCGATCACGAGATTAGATAAACGTGTGTTTTCAAACAGGCCGCGTCACACCGGTTTTTTTTTACCGCTGTTATGAAAAAGTCTTTCTACCTTTGGTCTGTTCCTGATGCGCAGGAAATGGACATGAGTCACGTCAAGTTTTCCTGCTATTTATATATTCTCAGCCTCTTCTGACACTCTGACGCACACACTTGGTTCTGGTCGAAAAGCATTTTTCATCGCGTTTACCAAATCGAAGCTGAGATGTGCTGAACATGTGCAAAAGCTGTTGTGGCGTCACACGTAAAACGAAATATTTCATTTTCTGGGGAATTCTGGGAGTTAAGAAAAAGAAGGTCTTTTTGTCTTTAGAGTTTTTAGCACATTTAGCATTTTTTCGCCAGACTTTGTGTGTGTGTTCTTGAAGAACTGACTCGTGGAACGTTCTGAGGTCAATACTGGTCGTGTCCAAACATCTCTGTGTTATTTCCTTGAAGCGGAAAATGTGTAAATCTCACACATGAATCTTCCACAACACTTACACAACAGTTTGCAAGAACACCAAAGGTTTTTTACTCGTGACTCACGACTGTTGCAACACGTTTTACCAGGAAGGTGTGGCACACGAAAAATCCCAAGTGAAGAAAGAAAGAGACACAGAGAGAGAGAAAAAGCAAGAAAACACATACAATATTAATATAGACATTGTGTTTAATATAAGCATGGTTTATATATATAAAGAAATAGATAGATAGAAAGATAGATAGACAGACAGACAGACAGACAGACAGACAGACAGATAGAAAGATAGATAGATAGATAGATAGATAGATAGATAGATAGATAGATAGATAGATAGATAGATAGATAGATAGATAGATAGATAGATAGATAGATAGATAGAGATGAACAGGCGGATAGATAGATAGATAGATAGATAGATAGATAGATAGATAGATAGATAGATAGATAGATAGATAGATAGATAGATAGATAGATAGATAGATAGATAGATGGATAGCGTGTGTGTTTGTGTGTGTGCGTGCGTGTGTGTACACTTGATCTCGTTATTTATATTAATGACATAGACTTGTAACGCCTCGATGAAACGTAAGTGTATTTGACGCCGTCATTCAAACAGGGGCATCCTCTTCACCCACTTCGGAGCCAGCCGAACCACAAGCGGAACTTGCCCCGGAGACGCTGCGCCTTTAAGAAACTCCGCGCCGCTGACGTCACGCGTGACGCGGCCCGGGCAGTGGGCAGGAAGAGCGCGCGCGTGCGGCACGGCGCGGAGCCTCGATCACTCTGGGCGCACACACGGACACACACACACGCGCGCGTCTGATGCCCGGCCGCGCTGGGAGCCCGAGACACCCTCCTCACCCTCCTCCTCACCCCGGGACACACATCGCGCTGCCCGCGGACTGAAAGCGGCGGCGGTAAGAGCGGGAAGCGCGCGCGCCTTTCACCAGCGGGAGCGAGCGAGCGTGCGCGTGCCCGTGCGTGCGTGCGCGGCCATGAGAGAATACAAAGTGGTGGTGCTGGGCTCCGGCGGCGTGGGCAAGTCCGCGCTCACCGTGCAGTTCGTCACCGGCTCCTTCATCGAGAAGTACGACCCGACCATCGAGGACTTCTACCGCAAGGAGATCGAGGTGGACTCGTCGCCCTCGGTGCTGGAGATCCTGGACACGGCGGGCACCGAGCAGTTCGCCTCCATGCGCGACCTCTACATCAAGAACGGCCAGGGCTTCATCCTGGTCTACAGCCTGGTCAACCAGCAGAGCTTCCAGGACATCAAGCCCATGCGCGACCAGATCATCCGCGTCAAGAGGTACGAGCGCGTGCCCATGATCCTGGTGGGCAACAAGGTGGACCTGGAGGGCGAGCGCGAGGTGTCGGCGGGCGAGGGCAAGGCGCTGGCGGACGAGTGGAGCTGCCCCTTCATGGAGACCTCGGCCAAGAACAAGGCCTCGGTGGACGAGCTCTTCGCGGAGATCGTCCGGCAGATGAACTACGTGTCGGCGCCTGGCGGAGATGACCAGTGCTGCTCGGCCTGTGCCATCCTCTAGGAGCTGACCTTGGACCTCTCTCTCTCTGTAAGGAACGCAGTGTTTACATGACGGGATACTTGAATGTTCTGCCACGCCCTTCTCATCATCGGCACTTGAGATTTCCTCGGGAATACCGCATGGCTCTTCAGGATTTCCGCCAGTGGCTTGGAACGGGCGACTGGAACTTACTGGGGGATTTGTTTTCCGACTTGAGAATAACACGGTATTTTTTTTTACGTTTGTTCGCCGCATTCGGGTTCCAGGAGCGCGTGGAGCGACGGCGACATCAAGAAACCACCTTCACGTGCCACTTTGCCCCCGCGGCCCCGCCCTGCCCCGCCCTCGAGGACTTTACTGTTGTGACGTGGGGAAGGCGGAGCTTCACGTCAAGTGCCTTCCAATCAGCTGAGTTTAGTGCCAACCCGCCAGCGCCGCCCACAAGCGACTTCACTGTTACGCGCTGATGTTTCGGGGCTTCGCCACTTTTGGGTTGTTTTAACGTTTTTTTTTTTTTATTTTCTCGCGTTTTTAGCCTCACGTTCAAATCTTTCAGTTCCAGTGGTGATCGCAGGTACTGACGCCCCCCGGACTCCCACCATCACCCTCTCTCCACCCGTGGGAACAAATGGCAAATCCTTTCTGTTCTTTTCTTCCGTTTTTGACTAATGTGATGTACCGTTGAAATTCTAATCGGATTGTACGTTTGATTTCGGGCTAGCATTTTAACCGCTGTCTGATTGTTTTAAAAGAGACTTTTAATACATGCCTTTTTAAAAAAGAAACCACTCGTGCACACTTGTCTTCCCCTCTTGTCGTTTACCCGCGTCCGTCATCGTGCAGAGTCTTCTCGTCTAATGCATCGTAAACAAACGCCGTTCTGCCTCCTGGGGGCGGGGCTAAGCTAATGAGGTGGCGTGTCATGTGACCCGGGCCTTAGTAGAACAGTCCGTTTGTTAAAAGAAGACGTGACTCGGCATCGCACGGCGAGGAAGAGAAAGCCGCCGTTAAAACATGTGCTGCACATGCTCAGAAATAGCTCGGGCGCTTTTAGCCGTTTAGAATCAGGCGTTGGCTGCCGCACATAATTATAGACGCGTCAAGTATTCCCCAGCCTCATCCCGGCTTCCCGGATCGCTCCACGGACCGTCACACAAGTTCATCCTGCTGAAACCTCAGGAATTTTAAGGTGGTGGTGGCCATGATCAGGGCGGAGCCTCGTGTGTGTGTGTGTGTGTTTCTGACGTCGCTTTGGTCTCTTAGTTCAGTCAATGCAAAACGTTTTACTTTAATATTATTTAGCACATTCTGTACAACCTATTGGCGCTAATCATGAGAAATTTGGTCTAACCATTTTACAAAAACTTTTTATACTTCATTTATTGTTATTTTGCACATTCTGTACGACCTAATGGCGCTAATGGCAAGAAATCTGGTTTAACAATTTTACAAAACTTTACTTTAATATCAATTTGTACAAATTCTGTACACCCTTTTGGTGCAAATCGTGATAAATCTGGTTTAACAATTAACACTTTTCTTTATTTAACCCTATTTTTCACAAATTCTGAACGACAAATGGTCCGTCTATCTGTTCTTCGCTAAGATCTATTCTGTTACTTCCTGGATTGCTGACACGTTCCCCGCTGTCGTCTTTCCTTCACTTCGGTCTCTTAGTTCAGGTTTATCAATTTTACAAAACTTTTGACTTTACAGAATTTGGTTTTTACAAAATAATGTTAATGGCGCTAATCGCAAGAAATCTGGTTTAACAATTTTACAAAACGCTTTACTTTAACATTATTTTGCACATTCTGTACAACCTCTTGGCGCAAATCATGAGAAATTTGGTCTAACCATTTTACAAAACATTTGACTTCAATAGTATTTTGCACAAATTCTGTACGGCCTTCTGGTTCAAATCGTGATCAATCTGGTTTAACAATTTTACAAAACGTTATTTTATTTAACCCTATTTTTCAGACGTTGTTCCCCCGCTGTCGTCTTTTCTTTCACTTTGCTTTGGTCTCAGTTCAGATCAGTTCCGATTCTCCCAGATGCTTCTCACAGCGTGTCTTCATGTTCCGACGTGGTTTCTGCTGTAATTACAGTTCTCGTGACATTCAAACTGTCCGTTTTCGAGAGGAAGCCCGAGTGTTTTTCACTTTTCTCGTTGTTGTCGTTGCTGAAAGTTTCGCTTCCTCCCCGTCGACACGTGACACGCTTTCAGAAAGCCACAGGAAGTGATCAGCTGATCCGCGCGGTCACACGCCTGGGTGTCGGGGTCATGTGATGCGGTCTCCATGGTGACGTGCGATGTGAAGAAAGGGATTAGGAGTGGCCGCGTGACCCCGATTAAGATCTTCCCTCCATCGATTCATCTCCAGGACGAGGCTTTTCCAGAAGCTCTGCATTGATCCGCGTGCCGAGTGTGTCTGTCATGTTGGAGATGTGTGACGGAGCTCGTGATCTCCACTCGTGATAAACTCTTACGCCACAGTTTCGCTCGGTTGGCGGTTTGGCGGGAAACGCTTGTGTGGCGAATGTCGCCCTGGAAATTGTGATGAGCTTTGATATTTGATTTGTTGTTTTTCTTGCGTTAATTCATTACACTTTGGAAAGAAACACACAATCTATTTATAGGTTAATTGTCATTTGTTGAAATAGTTAGCATATGTTTGTTAATGATGAAAAGGTACTCGCTATTGGCGCAAATCGCAAGAACTCTGGTTTAACAATTTTACAAAACTTTTTACTTTATTGTTATTTTGCACAAATTATGTACAACCTAATGGCACTAATTGCAAGAAATCTGGTCTAACCATTTTCCAAAGCTTTTTACTATATTTAAAACGTTTTTTTGCACACATTCTGTAGGACATTGGCACAAATCGCAAGAACTCTGGTTTAACAATTTTACAAAACTTTTTACCTAATTTTACGTTATTTTGCACAAATTTTGTACAATGTATTGGTGCAAATCACAAGAAAGCTGGTGTAACAATTATACAAAACGTTAAACTTTAACATTGTTTTGCACATTCTGTACAACCTATTGGTGCAAATCACGAGACGTTTCATCTAACCATTTTACAAAACTTTTTGCCTAATTTAATGATATTTTGTACAAATTCTGTACGACCTATCGGTGCAAATCGGAAGAAATCTGGTTTAACAATTTTTCAAAATGTTTTACTATATTTGACCTTATTTTGCACAAATTCTGTACGACATATTGGCTCAAGTCGCAAGAAATCTGGTGTAACAATTTTACAAAACTTGATTTAACGTTGTTTTTCACAAATTGGCCGTCGATCTGTTCTTCGCTAAGATTTATCCTGCTACTTCCTGTATTGCTGACACGTTCCCCCACTATCGTCTTTCCTTCACTTCCACTGTTCGGTTTGACGGACGCCATTGGCTTTCTCTTGAATAATAGTGAATTTTACTTTTTTTTTTTTTTTTTTTTTTATTGTGATCCGGAACTTTATTTCACGTGTATTTGTGTCCTTTTTGGGGTTTTGCCTTGTTGAAAAGCATCTATTGTTTTTTTACATCTATTTTTCTACGAGTTGTCCACGTATATGACAGGTTTTGCAGGATCGTACAACCGCTTGTGTGTCGTTTGATTGTTTGTGCGTGGAATTCAAAATCGATCACGGAAAACTGAGGCTCGTCGATGTAACGAACCAGTTTCTTTTTACCTGCCGATTAATTTTCCCGCCAAAATGAATGGGTGAAGCCTGCGCTTTCCATCGGAGGTTTGGGTTCCATCCTCGCACACGATAGCGGTGTGAATAATTCATCCCTCAGGTGTGGTTTCCCTGGATGCCATGTCTGCAGGCCGCTTCTGGGAATACCCTCAGATTCCCGGCATTCCTCTCATTCCTGTTGCCGTGCGGTCCGGGCTTGTCTGAGACACAGTCTGTGGTGGGAAGAGAAGCTCGTTCTTCTTGTGAGCTTTTAGAGGAGTAAAGCTGTGAAAAGCGTCTTACAAATGCTCAGAACTTGAACGCGAGGGAGTGTTTTCTCTTCATGGCCACTAGGGGCAGTAGTGAGATAGTTCTGTGTGTTGAATCGTCCTGTGATGTTATACACACACACCCGGAGCAGTGGGCAGCCTTGAGCCTCCTATCAAGGTGTCTAGAGATTTATCCTCGATTCTGCTTCACGCTTCTACGTCGTTTCCAGATGTCGTTTGCTGTTGTGATTTGCTCTTTGCACTTTCAGTTGTGAAACACGAGTGAGTTTGGAAAGCACCGAGCGCGTCTGTGAAGTGTGTGTGTGTGTGTGCTGGTTTCACTATCTGCATGTCATCTGGTTCAACAATTTTACAAAACTTTTTTCTTGATTTAACGTTATTTTGCACAAATTCTATACAACCTATTGGCGCAAATTGCATGTAATCTGGTTTAACAATTTTACAAAACTTTTGACTTATTTTCACGTTATTTTGCACAAATTCTGCACAGCCTATTGGCACAAATCCCAAGAAATCTGGTTTAACAATTTTACAAAACTTTATTTAACGTTATTTTGCACAAATTCTGTACGACCTTCTGGTGAATTCTGTTCTGTGAATTTTCACAAAATTAAAGTAAAGAAATTAAAAACGTCAAACATGTCGGCACGTACGTTTACACACGCTGTTGTCTTACGTTTTTAATTTCTTCACGTGACGTTTAATCGGAGGTCACGACGGTTGTAAAGTTTAGTGTAAAGTTTGGTTTGTAAAGTTCAGCGATTCGCTAAATAAGTGGAAACATTTCTTGGCGTTTTAATCGCGTGACGTTTATGTGCGCGGATCGAAACTGTTGTGATACTGACAAGTTCACGCGGCGTTCCGTGTGTGTGTGTGTGTGTGTGTGTGTGTGTGTGTAAAGACGGTTCTCAGTGTGACACAGTGACCTAATTAACTTTTCTTTTTTTCTTTTTTTTCTTGTGTTCTCGCTGACTCCGAGCGTTTGGTCCGACATGTCGTAACATGTCCACAACACGTGTGTGTGTGTGTGTGTGTGTGTGTGTGACGCCGAGACGTTTCCTCCGAGGTCAGAAAACAGAGAAACACCAGTTTGAGTTTTGAAGCTTTAACAAGTGGCTGAAAATGGAAGAATGTGGTTTTGCGTGTGTGTGTTTTATACTTTATTGATATTTTTCTGTGTGTGTGTGTGTGTGTGTGTGTGTGTTTACACATTCACAGTTTAAAACGTGTCAATATATAATAACATTTTTTTGGATTTGTATATTGCACTTTTATTGTCAGACCAAAATAAGTAGTTATATTCGAATAGTACACTAAAAAAGTAGGTTTTGCACACTTTATTGCACACTTTTGTTTTGTTTTTTTTCTTTACTATTTTTACATTTTTGCACCTTTGGGTATCAGTTAAAATCTCACTCAGCTGTATCTCTAAATTACATTAGTAAACAGATGTTATATTCAGTGTTTGTAATGTGATGTCGTTTCACATGTTTTTATAGATTATTTCATACGTTTCCATCAAAAACTAAATCTTCATCGCCAGTGTTGTGATTTTTCATGATATCATGAGCATAATTTATATATATATATGTCCCAGTATAATGTGTGTTTATATGTGTGAGACACACACACACACGTGCTCACACACTTTGATTTGAAGTAAAAATTATAAATGTATAACATATGATTGTGAGAGTGATATAAATATTATACTTTTTGATCTGGGAGATATATAAATTATTGATCATGATGTCATGAATAATACAACACTGAATGACGATTTTGTTTTGGATGGAAACGTATTAAATAATCTATTAAAAAAAACACACACATATATATATATATAGTATATAAACACCCAGGTAATTATTGTTGTCATTCTCGTGTCATTTGTGTGTGCGCATTAAGTTGAGACTCAGAAGTGTGTGTACGCTGTGTGTAAATAAGGAAGCGGTGATGGCGTGTAACTCATCGTTTCACTTCCCTTTCCGTCACGTGTCTTTTCCGCTCGTGTACGTTCAGTTTCGCTGCGTCGCTGATTAAAGTGCGTTTATTCTAAACCGCCGGCGCGTGATTAGAACAAACAACATATTCATTAAAATACTCGTTTAAAATTTTTAATATACATTGAAATACCAAAAGTGGCATAAGCATAAAGGAAATTCGCATGTTAATTTAAAGAAAGATTTAAGCATTTTCAAACCCTTTTTTTTTTTTGTAGTCAAATGAGTGGGCGTGTCCTACTTGTGTCACTGCACAGTCATTGGTCAAGTAGTTTTCCTGTTCGATTCCTCTCGACGAGCGAATAAACTTGTTAAATCAATTTGAGACTCCACGAGGTCTGGTACGACATGTTTGTAATCAGTCAAAGCTCCATGGCTAATTCTAGCTAGAACAGTCATTGGCCAATCACTGTGCAGTGATGCACTGAGGACACGCCCCCTCCTTTGCCTAGACTCGGTGAAAAAGACGGTTTGGGAAAAGGCCCAATGCTTAAATATTTCTTTAAAGAATTATACAAATGATGATAATATTTGACTATGGTGGTTTTGGTACTTTTATGTATATTTATAATTTTTAAAACGAGTACATTTATTTTCATTGTCATTTATTTGTGCGCTTTGAGACAGTTAAAACTGTGAAAAGCGCCTTACAAATACTCATTATTATTATTATTATTATTATTTTTGACTATGGCTTTCATGAGTTGATGTTCTACACGCGGCTATGAGAAGAACCCGAGGCCGTGCGTTTCTACAAGGCTTTATTACACACTTCCTGTTTCCTTTTTCTCTTCTTTTTTTCCAACTTCCTCCACACCAGCTCCAGCAGAACGTCTGTCTTCTCACTTTGCGGATCTGCATTGTCTTTCTTCCTAATAAGAGGATTCGCGCTCTCACATCCAGATGCATCTGCGGCACGAGAAGCTTCGGAATCCTTCACTTCCTGCTTCCTTCAAACGGGATTGATTTTGCGACGTTTTATCCGATTACTAGCGACGCTTTGGAGATTCGGTTAGGCCTGGATGATAAAATCGTGAGCAAGTTTCACACAAACGTAATCGACGCCATTGATGCCCTGTGTTCGCACAATGTTTTTTTTGCACTTGTGAAAACGTTTTATTTTAATGTATTTGTGCGCCTCATGAAGAGTTTGACCTTTTTTTTTCCCCAGCCAATCACGATCGTTTTGCCTACATTTAGCGAAGGCTTTTAGCTGTAGTTAGCATTCCAGCTGCGTTAGCATATATGCTACACTGTTCCAACACAACAAGTGGTTGTCCAACGCAGAGGTGGAAAGTACTTGAGTACACTTTAGGAGTTTTGTAAATTTTGTCAATATTGTAAATAAAAATTCACGCAGTCCCAATAAATTCACGCCATCAATTAAGTACAAGTACTAATACAAGTACAAATACTATTCTCAGTGTTTCAATGTGTAAAGATTTTTTTTCTCAGTTTCTTTACACGTTCATTGTACTTTTTTTTTTGTTTTTAATCATTTGTTCTATACATATGTATACATATTGCATATTTGCAAAATTTACAAAAATTACTTTACAAAAAAGTACTTTACACCTCTGGTCCTACATTAGGGAGTTGAACCCGCCACCCAAGTGTTGCAGGTTCGAGTCCCGGTCTGATGTATGTGTGTGTGTGTGTGTGTGTGTGTGACAGACGTTCTATACTGCCCCTAGTGGCCATATTGACTAACACCGTTGATGGACGGGCGAGGTGTGTGGCTGGAGACGATGACCTTCGTCTGATCTGCAGTCAGAGGTCACATGAGGTCCCACTTCCTGTTGTTCTAGAAAAAAGGAAGTGGGTTGTGTTTTTTTTTTTTTTTAACGTGACGAATGCCGAGCAACTGGTTTTTTACGGCAAATTCCTCCTTCCTTTTGTTCCGTCTCACCGCGCGACTTCATTTTGCAACACCAAAACCGCGTGCGGCATGCAAACGTTTGGCTTGTGATCCGGGCGCGGACAGGAAGGGCGTGGCCGGCGGAGACTTCCTGTCTGGCACGCTGACTAACCGCTCCTTCATTTTCTCACTCTGCTATCAGTCTCTCCGTCTCTTCACGGGTTTTAAAGGTCGCCAGCTGATAAGAATGCGGGTGGATGTTGTTGGTGTCAATGATCATTGAGAAAGTTTTTAATAATCGGTTTTGTAAATATACATTTCACAATTTAATTATATATTGAATGTAAACTGCTTAAATACATTTTTATTTTTTTATGAAATATTTATCTTTATATCTCACACACACACACACACACACTACAATAAACTACACATTTATATAGTGTGTGTGATGTATAATGTAAAGTTTTGTGCTCACACACATATAAATAATGTGTATACAGTACACAAATATTTTGTGTATAATGTGTAATGTATACACATATTTGTTTGCGTACATATTTGTGTGTATACTATACATAGTTGTTTTAAAAATCGTGCACAAATACACAAATATGCTAACAAGTGTGTAAAAATATTTATATATTTGCACACATATATTTGTAAATATATGTATTTACGTATATATCAATAATATTTATTTCACGCTTTCATGTGCATGTGTGTTTATGTAAATGCTCTTATTAACATGCATATATATGAGGTATACATACAATTTTATTTGAAAAGTTTTATTTAAATATTGAAGTGCTTATGTGTGTGTGTGT
>CM051499.1:24692246-24703344 GCA_028031935.1 Paedocypris micromegethes
CACACACACACACACACACACTTTCAGCTGCACATTCTTTTCTGGTGAATTCAGCGCGGGAGCTTTTCTGCTGAGGTGGGCGGGGCCTCGTGGCTGATAAGATAGCGGTAACTCACCCGACTGAGAGCGCCGGCCAATCACACGTGAGCCACATTCTAATGTTTCTGTCACACACACAATTATCACCAATTACAACAAAGTGAAATGTATTTTACCATTGTAACGTGAAGTGTTGGTGGTGATGATGATGGGGTGACAGTAGAAATACTATAAGATAAGAGATCGAAACAATAAAATACAATAAAACTTTCTATAAAAATACGATAAGATAAGATAAGCCGTAGCTGTGAGTGGTATGGAAGCCTGTTTCAGCCACAAACAAAATAAAATTCTGACTTTTTATCTCAAAATTCCGAGTTATTAAGTCAGAATTCTGACTTTTTATCTCAAAATTCCGAGTTACGTCAGTTACGACTTTATATCTCAGAATTCAGACTTAAGTCAGAATTCAGACTTTTAATCTCAAAAATCCGAGTTAAGTCAGAATTCTGACTTTATATCTTAGAATTCCGAGTTAAGTCAGAATTACGGCTTTTTATCTCAGAACTCTGAGTTAAGTTGGAATTCTGACTTTTTATCTCAAAGATCTGAGTTTTTAAGTCAGAATTCTGAGTTAAGTCAGAGATAGAAAGTTGAAATTCTGAGATAAAAAGTCAGAGTTTTAGTTTTTTTTTTTTTTTTAATTTTAGTGTGTAAATAGCATTCAAAAAATGGGAGTAAAACACAGAGCAAAACTGCTTTGAAATACTCCATTGCCTCTCATCTACTGGCTACAAGAGAATACACTTTTAGCTCTTCTACTTAACTGTATATTAGATGCATATATAGTTATGAAGTTCACTGTACCTGGCAAACACTGTTGTCTTGATCAGTAGAGTCATCCATCTGAGTCTTTGGCTGTAGAAAACACAAAAGAGAAACAGAAACAGACCAAAATTACAAGTTTATTCTATTTCCAGTTAATATACAACTTCTGATTACGTTCACACACACACACTGTCACAAACATGACTCGTGAGGACTGTCAAATAAACGGACTCGTGAGGACTTTTCACACACAACCGTAGACTATTCTTCACTTTTAGCTTGAAGTGTGTTATTCAGTCAATGGCTAAACGTGTGTTGTGAGGACGCCGTAGTTGAACATTATAAACCAGTAAATAGCATTCAAAAATGAGAGTAACACAGAGCAAAACTGCTTTGAAATACTCCATTGCCTCTCATCTACTGGCTACAAGAGAATAAACTTTTAGCTCTTCTACTTTACTGTGTATGCAGAATAAATATATAGTTATGAAGTTCACTGTACCTGGCGAACACTGATGTCTTGATCAGTAGAGTCATCCATCTGAGTCTTTGGCTGTAGAGAATACAAAAGAGAAACAGAAACAGACCAAAATTACAAGTTTATTCTATTTCCAGTTAATATACAACTTCTGATTACGTTCACACACACACTGTCACAAACATGACTCGTGAGGACTGTCAAATAAACGGACTCGTGAGGACTTTTCACACACAACCGTAGACTATTCTTCACTTTTAGCTTGAAGTGTGTTATTCAGTCAATGGCTAAACGTGTGTTGTGAGGACGTCGTAGTTAACATTACAAACCAGTAAAAAGCATTCAAAAATGAGAGTAACACAGAGCAAAACTGCTTTGAAATACTCCATTGCCTCTCATCTACTGGCTACAAGAGAATAAACTTTTAGCTCTTCTACTTACTGTGTATGCAGATAAATATATAGTTATGAAGTTCACTGTACCTGGCGAAAACACTTGGTCTTGATCAGTAGAGTCATCCATCTGAGTCTTTGGCTGTAGAAAACACAAAAGAGAAACAGAAACAGACCAAAAATTACAAGTTTATTCTATTTCCAGTTAATATACAACTTCTGATTATGTTCACACACACACTGTCACAAACATGACTCGTGAGGACTGTCAAATAAACAGGACTCGTGAGGACTTTTCACACACAACCGTAGACTATTCTTCACTTTTAGCTTGAAGTGTGTTATTCAGTCAATGGCTAAACGTGTGTTGTGAGGACACCGTAGTTGAACATTATAAACCAGTAAATAGCATTCAAAAATGAGAGTAACACAGAGCAAAACTGCTTTGAAATACTCCATTGCCTCTCATCTACTGGCTACAAGAGAATAAACTTTTAGCTCTTCTACTTACTGTGTATGCAGATAAATATATAGTTATGAAGTTCACTGTACCTGGCGAACACTGTTGTCTTGATCAGTAGAGTCATCCATCTGAGTCTTTGGCTGTAGAGAATACAAAAGAGAAACAGAAACAGACCAAAAATTACAAGTTTATTCTATTTCCAGTTAATATACAACTTCTGATTACGTTCACACACACACTGTCACAAACATGACTCGTGAGGACTGTCAAATAAACGGGACTCGTGAGGACTTTTCACACACAACCGTAGACTATTCTTCACTTTTAGCTTGAAGTGTGTTATTCAGTCAATGGCTAAACGTGTGTTGTGAGGACGCCGTAGTTGAACATTATAAACCAGTAAATAGCATTCAAAAATGAGAGTAACACAGAGCAAAACTGCTTTGAAATACTCCATTGCCTCTCATCTACTGGCTACAAGAGAATAAACTTTTAGCTCTTCTACTTTACTGTGTATGCAGATAAATATATAGTTATGAAGTTCACTGTACCTGGCGAACACTGATGTCTTGATCAGTAGAGTCATCCATCTGAGTCTTTGGCTGTAGAGAATACAAAAGAGAAACAGAAACAGACCAAAAATTACAAGTTTATTCTATTTCCAGTTAATATACAACTTCTGATTACGTTCACACACACACACTGTCACAAACATGACTCGTGAGGACTGTCAAATAAACAGGACTCGTGAGGACTTTTCACACACAACCGTAGACTATTCTTCACTTTTAGCTTGAAGTGTGTTATTCAGTCAATGGCTAAACGTGTGTTGTGAGGACACCGTAGTTGAACATTATAAACCAGTAAATAGCATTCAAAAATGAGAGTAACACAGAGCAAAACTGCTTTGAAATACTCCATTGCCTCTCATCTACTGGCTACAAGAGAATAAACTTTTAGCTCTTCTACTTTACTGTGTATGCAGATAAATATATAGTTATGAAGTTCACTGTACCTGGCGAACACTGATGTCTTGATCAGTAGAGTCATCCATCTGAGTCTTTGGCTGTAGAGAATACAAAAGAGAAACAGAAACAGACCAAAAATTACAAGTTTATTCTATTTCCAGTTAATATACAACTTCTGATTACGTTCACACACACACTGTCACAAACATGACTCGTGAGGACTGTCAAATAAACAGGACTCGTGAGGACTTTTCACACACAACCGTAGACTATTCTTCACTTTTAGCTTGAAGTGTGTTATTCAGTCAATGGCTAAACGTGTGTTGTGAGGACGCCGTAGTTGAACATTATAAACCAGTAAATAGCATTCAAAAATGAGAGTAACACAGAGCAAAACTGCTTTGAAATACTCCATTGCCTCTCATCTACTGGCTACAAGAGAATAAACTTTTAGCTCTTCTACTTTACTGTGTATGCAGATAAATATATAGTTATGAAGTTCACTGTACCTGGCGAACACTGTTGTCTTGATCAGTAGAGTCATCCATCTGAGTCTTTGGCTGTAGAAAACACAAAGAGAAACAGAAACAGACCAAAATTACAAGTTTATTCTATTTCCAGTTAATATACAACTTCTGATTATGTTCACACACACACTGTCACAAACATGACTCGTGAGGACTGTCAAATAAACAGGACTCGTGAGGACTTTTCACACACAACCGTAGACTATTCTTCACTTTTAGCTTGAAGTGTGTTATTCAGTCAATGGCTAAACGTGTGTTGTGAGGACACCGTAGTTGAACATTATAAACCAGTAAATAGCATTCAAAAATGAGAGTAACACAGAGCAAAACTGCTTTGAAATACTCCATTGCCTCTCATCTACTGGCTACAAGAGAATAAACTTTTAGCTCTTCTACTTTACTGTGTATGCAGATAAAAATATAGTTATGAAGTTCACTGTACCTGGCGAACACTGTTGTCTTGATCAGTAGAGTCATCCATCTGAGTCTTTGGCTGTAGAGAATACAAAGAGAAACAGAAACAGACCAAAAATTACAAGTTTATTCTATTTCCAGTTAATATACAACTTCTGATTAGGTTCACACACACACTGTCACAAACATGACTCGTGAGGACTGTCAAATAAACGGGACTCGTGAGGACTTTTCACACACAACCGTAGACTATTCTTCACTTTTAGCTTGAAGTGTGTTATTCAGTCAATGGCTAAACGTGTGTTGTGAGGACGCCGTAGTTGAACATTATAAACCAGTAAATAGCATTCAAAAATGAGGGTAACACAGAGCAAAACTGCTTTGAAATACTCCATTGCCTCTCATCTACTGGCTACAAGAGAATAAACTTTTAGCTCTTCTACTTCACTGTGTATGCAGATAAATATATAGTTATGAAGTTCACTGTACCTGGCGAACACTGATGTCTTGATCAGTAGATCATCCATCTGAGTCTTGGCTGTAGAGAATACAAAGAGAAACAGAAACAGACCAAAAATTACAAGTTTATTCTATTTCCAGTTAATATACAACTTCTGATTACGTTCACACACACACACTGTCACAAACATGACTCGTGAGGACTGTCAAATAAACAGGACTCGTGAGGACTTTTCACACACAACCGTAGACTATTCTTCACTTTTAGCTTGAAGTGTGTTATTCAGTCAATGGCTAAACGTGTGTTGTGAGGACACCGTAGTTGAACATTATAAACCAGTAAATAGCATTCAAAAATGAGAGTAACACAGAGAAAAACTGCTTTGAAATACTCCATTGCCTCTCATCTACTGGCTACAAGAGAATAAACTTTTAGCTCTTCTACTTTACTGTGTATGCAGATAAATATATAGTTATGAAGTTCACTGTACCTGCGAACACTGATGTCTTGATCAGTAGAGTCATCCATCTGAGTCTTTGGCTGTAGAAAATACAAAAGAGAAACAGAAACAGACCAAAAATTACAAGTTTATTCTATTTCCAGTTAATATACAACTTCTGATTACGTTCACACACACACTGTCACAAACATGACTCGTGAGGACTGTCAAATAAACGGGACTTGTGAGGACTTCACACACAACCGTAGACTATTCTTCACTTTTAGCTTGAAGTGTGTTATTCAGTCAATGGCTAAACGTGTGTTGTGAGGACGCCGTAGTTGAACATTATAAACCAGTAAATAGCATTCAAAAATGAGGTAACACAGAGCAAAACTGCTTTGAAATACTCCATTGCCTCTCATCTACTGGCTACAAGAGAATAAACGTTTAGCTCTTCTACTTACTGTGTATGCAGATAAATATATAGTTATGAAGTTCACTGTACCTGGCGAACACTGATGTCTTGATCAGTAGAGTCATCCATCTGAGTCTTTGGCTGTAGAGAATACAAAAGAGAAACAGAAACAGACCAAAAATTACAAGTTTATTCTATTTCCAGTTAATATACGACTTCTGATTACGTTCACACACACACTGTCACAAACATGACTCGTGAGGACTGTCAAATAAACGGGACTCGTGAGGACTTTTCACACACAACCGTAGACTATTCTTCACTTTTAGCTTGAAGTGTGTTATTCAGTCAATGGCTAAACGTGTGTTGTGAGGACGTCGTAGTTGAACATTACAAACCAGTAAATAGAATTCAAAAATGAGGTAACACAGAGCAAAACTGCTTTGAAATACTCCATTGCCTCTCATCTACTGTCTACAGGAGAATAAACTTTTTGTTCTTCTACTTTACTGTGTATGCAGATAAATATATAGTTATGAAGTTCACTGTACCTGGCGAACACTGATGTCTTGATCAGTAGAGTCATCCATCTGAGTCTTTGGCTGTAGAAAACACAAAAGAGAAACAGAAACAGACCAAAAATTACAAGTTTATTCTATTTCCAGTTAATATACAACTTCTGATTACGTTCACACACACACTGTCACAAACATGACTCGTGAGGACTGTCAAATAAACAGGACTCGTGAGGACTTTTCACACACAACCGTAGACTATTCTTCACTTTTAGCTTGAAGTGTGTTATTCAGTCAATGGCTAAACGTGTGTTGTGAGGACACCGTAGTTGAACATTATAAACCAGTAAATAGCATTCAAAAATGAGAGTAACACAGAGCAAAACTGCTTTGAAATACTCCATTGCCTCTCATCTACTGGCTACAAGAGAATAAACTTTTAGCTCTTCTACTTTACTGTGTATGCAGATAAATATATAGTTATGAAGTTCACTGTACCTGGCGAACACTGATGTCTTGATCAGTAGAGTCATCCATCTGAGTCTTTGGCTGTAGAGAATACAGAAGAGAAACAGAAACAGACCAAAAATTACAAGTTTATTCTATTTCCAGTTAATATACAACTTCTGATTACGTTCACACACACTGTCACAAACATGACTCGTGAGGACTGTCAAATAAACAGGACTTGTGAGGACTTTTCACACACAACCGTAGACTATTCTTCACTTTTAGCTTGAAGTGTGTTATTCAGTCAATGGCTAAACGTGTGTTGTGAGGACACCGTAGTTGAACATAAACCAGTAAACAGCATTCAATAAAGAGAGTAACACAGAGCAAAACTGCTTTGAAATACTCCATTGCCTCTCATCTACTGGCTACAAGAGAATAAACTTTTTGTTCTTCTACTTTACTGTGTATGCAGATAAATATATAGTTATGAAGTTCACTGTACCTGGCAAACACTGTTGTCTTGATCAGTAGAGTCATCCATCTGAGTCTTTGGCTGTAGAAAACACAAAAGAGAAACAGAAACAGACCAAAAATTACAAGTTTATTCTATTTCCAGTTAATATACAACTTCTGATTATGTTCACACACACACTGTCACAAACATGACTCGTGAGGACTGTCAAATAAACAGGACTCGTGAGGACTTTTCACACACAACCGTAGACTATTCTTCACTTTTAGCTTGAAGTGTGTTATTCAGTCAATGGCTAAACGTGTGTTGTGAGGACGCCGTAGTTGAACATTACAAACCAGTAAACAGCATTCAAAAATGAGAGTAACGCAGAGAAAAACTGCTTTGAAATACTTCATTGCCTCTCATCTACTGGCTACAAGAGAATAAACTTTTAGCTCTTGTACTTTACTGTGTATGCAGATAAAAATATAGTTATGAGGTTCACTGTACCTGGTGACCACTGATGTCTTGATCAGTAGAGTCATCCATCTCAGTCTCTGGCTGTAGAGAATACAAAAAAGAAACAGAAACCGACCAAAAATTACATGTTTAATATACACTAGTTAATATACAACTTCTGTATACGTTCACACACACTGTCACAAACATGACTCGTATTTCAAACTATCAAAAAACATTTATCAAATCAGACAAAGTGCATAACTGATTTACAATAAGTTCAAATAAACTTTTTCTACTAGAAACAGGTCTCAAATGTCGTAGTTGTGCATTATTATTTTTACACATAAAATACATTTAAAATAAATAGCATAGTAAGATAGAAAACATACAGAGCAAAACTTGTTTGAAATAGTCCAGTACATCGCTTAAATGACGTGGCACTTTTCTCAGTCCCAGACCAATGCAATGAAAATAAACTTGAACTCTTCTAAGTTACTGATTATACAGACAAATTTATAGAGATTTAGGTCACTTTACCTGGTGAAAACTGTTGTCTTGTGTTGTAGAGTCAACATTTTGAGTCTTAGACTGTAAGGAAAAGAAACAGAAACATTCAAAAATATGTTTATTCTATATTCAGTTAGTGTCCAATTAAAAAAAACAACAACTTTAATTTTCTACATTACTAGTTAGGCCAGGCATGTCCCAAGTCCGGCCCGGGGGCCAAATGCGGCCTTAAATCAAATTTTGACAGGCCCGTGACTTGAGTCATAAAATGAATGGAATACGGCCTGTGGCCAGTATTCAGTCCCTCCAGGATTTCGCGATTGCACGATCGCGCCAATTCACGTGAATTTAGCAAAACCCTGTGATTTATTGGCGACCTTGCAATTTCATCCAATCACCACAAATTTACCGCAAATTCAGTTCAGCGTGTGAACACACCATGTGATCTCAAATGAATACGATTTGTTTCACCACGCCCACCCGAGCTTGTAAAAAATTAAATCAAAATCATATATATTTTTTTCAATCTTCCATTATAAAGGATTTTATTGCTTTATTTATGAACACATTTTAAAAAGCAGTTAAAATGCTAAATCTCTCTATTTCCATCTTTTTTTTTTTTTATGCATTTTTTAATAGGATCAAACACGATTTAATGTTAAATACTAAATTGTACACAAAAATGTGTATATCCTAAAATGTGTATTTTTTCCCCCAAGTCCGGCCCCTTTGTCAAAAGTTAGAACCCAATGGCCCGCGAATCAAAAAGTTTGGGCACCCCTGAGTTAGGCAAATAACTCTACAGTAATAAAAGTCACTGTACCTGGTGAAAACTAGTGTATTGACCAGCTGAATCATCAGTCCGAGTTATCTGAATAGAAATTAGGAAAAATAAATACAAACTTTATACAGACATAAACCTGAAAACGAATCACTCCACATGAACATACTTTTCTCCAGGGATAGTCTACTCCTCCATAGTCATAAGTTATTTCTTCTCCTTCCTTGATGTCAGTCAGGGCAAACAAACAAAGGTGCGGTTTTCCATTCACTTCCATGTTTTTCATTTTACAATTTGGATGTTTGTGATCATCATTTACAAGACGACCAAACGATCCATCTTCTCTGGAAGCATCAATGCTGGTAGTGAAACAGAAAAATGCATTAGTTATAGTTAAAAACTACAGGCGTGTGCAAAAAGTGGTTTTGTTTTATCTTACCACCAGAATTTTCCATTCCATTTAAATTCAAACAAAAATGGTTCACGGGATGGGTGATGTAGGTTTTTTTTCCTCTTGAGCTCCTCATTACTTATCATATCACCCCTATACTCCACAACAAAATCACCTTTGCGAAACGGACCTTTTGCAAACAAGCCACGTCCTGCCATAAAAGAAAATAAAAGTAAATACATAAGTAAAATAAAAAGTAAATAAAAAAAATTAAAAATAAAAATAATAAAAAAAAAGTAAAGTCTCTAATGAAGTGATATTTAATGTTGTATTAGTATTTAATTAGTAGTTACAGTTGTGGGCCAAATGATTATAGAAGAACAGTTGTTACAGGAGAGTATGGAAATGGCAGTAATAAATACTTTGATTAGTATATATAGACCTGGTGGTAGATTAAATGCTGAGGGTTACACAGAGAAAAAAAAGTCAACTGAGAAATAGAGTGACATGATGAAGACTGAAGGGAGTAGACAGGACTACCGGGAGATGCAGAGTAAGGTTATAGAAGTGGCAAACAAACATCAAATGACGGGTAAAAAGAATTGGGGGTGGGTGGTATAAGTTAAACTTCATATCACTGCTTTTTCAAGTGTCCAGACGATATCGATATTATATCACGGTGGGGGGTTACATTTAAGTAGACCTTAACTACATTATAGGCGAGAGAAACAGAGCAAAAGAGACAATGAGAGATAGAAGAAAGAGAGAGACAGTGAGAAAGAAAGAGAAAGATAGACAGAGAGCAGCGTGAGCACAGCAGCTTTGTTCATGCTCTTCGTTTCTTTCTTTTTCTATTAAAAGAATTGTGAAAGACTACACAGACTGGACCTTACCTTTCTCAGCATTGATGTAGAGAACTTCCAATTTCAAGATTTTATCTGATTTTGATGAAACATGATGTGTGGCATCTTGCATTGGGCTGATACGTGAAGACATTTCACCTAGATAAAAATTTGGATTAATTCAGATAAACAGATGGAAATTAGTATGAAATAAACAGATTTAGTGGTGTATTTTGGCAACAATATTTAGCCATTTTTGTAAATGTAAGCAATGAATCCTCTCCGCTACAAATCCTCATTGCGAACTAAAATAAGTTGAATAGATTACATTGCTATCCTCGTTTTAGCGCTATTATCAACGGGAAAATGTATACAAACAGGCTCAGTATTTACCATTACCATAATAAGACACGTGCAACCTCCAAAGTTGCCATCTAACGCAATTGTTTATTAAAATAAATCGTACAAGATCTCACTTTCTTAACCTTTTCAGCATTATTAATAACAACAACGCGAAAAACTAGCATAGCAGTCTTACTATGTTAAGCATTTACCTCGCCATAGTAAGACCCACGTGCACGCACGTGCGCGCGCGTACCCCCCCCCCCCGCGCCGCGAGATTTCTTGAAAGATTAATTCGAATAAAATCACCTTAGCCCTGTTGTCCAAAATCTATTACAATTGAGAGTTTAACCCTAACGACCCACTATTAAAGATCCTACAACATAAAACCGTGATACTATTCAGTTAGCATCAGCATCATGCTACCTGTTTAGAGAAAGTTAAGGTTCTTACCTTACTTTTTCCTCAGCAGAATCCTTTGCATAATTAAATTCACCGTTGTATCTTCGACAGCAACGAAAATCCAAGTCGTAGTCTCGGTTTAATGTGTTAAAATACTCCAGACATACAATGGAACTATTTAATGGTGAAATTAAGCGTTTGCTGGTGAAATTATTTAAATGAGGTCCCGGAAGTGGGCGGTCTTAACTATATTTGGAAAGTGTTTGACTTGAACAGGTGGGTGCAGTAACGCAACAAATATCTAGGGGAGCAATTGAGCACAGCCACACACACACACACCACTAAAAAACATGTGAAATGAGCCAAAGCAGAAAATTCACTAGAAGCATTAGAACACCTTCTACAGTCGTTTTAATACGTTATCCGTTAGGGGACCTGGTTTTAGGTCCTCATACGGGAAGAAGTCCCCTTAACGTGACTGTGTATACAAACCGAAGTCCCCTCACAGTATTGAATACAAAGC
>CM051499.1:24726984-24731984 GCA_028031935.1 Paedocypris micromegethes
GAGAGAGAGAGAGAGAAAAGGAGAGAAAGAGAGACAGACAGAGAGAGAGAGAGAGAGAGAAAGAGAAAGAGCCAGAGAGAGAGAAAGGGAGAGAGAAAAAAGGAGAGAGAGAGAAAAAGGAGAGATAGATAGATAGATAGATAGATAGATAGATAGATAGATAGATAGATAGATAGATAGATAGATAGATAGATAGATAGATAGATAGATAGATAAATTGTCTAGATAGATCATCATCTGACCATATACCTTTTCATTTATCAATTCATCGTTCCATACTTTCATCCATCCATTCATCCTTCCAGTGTTCCGTCTATCCATGGATCTATTCCTTATTTTTTCGATCCATCCTTTGTTCCATCCAATCATGCATCGGTCCATCAAACATTTCGACATTACATCCGTCCATGCATCCATCCATGCAAAAAAAGCATGGATCCTTTCATCCATCTTTCCTTCCATACATTCTTTCATCGGATCATACAAGCTTTCATCCATTGTAATTATCCATCCGTCCTTCCTTCCAACATTCCGTCCATCCATTCATCTATCCATCGTTCCGTCCATCATTCCATTCATTCATCCATCCATACACTCTTTAATCTGATCATCCATCCATCTCATTCCATTCATCCATCGGTTCAACTTTTGCAATATTCTTAAACATCAAACTTGAGATTTGCTGCCCCCTAGTGGATTTGTGAAGATTTTCAGATTTTCAGTCAATTTTCAGACTATTCCAACTGGAAGATTGAGAAGCGCCATCTTCCCAATCATTTGTGCTTTATGTATTTTTTTATTATTACAAGATTTTTTTTTTTGCTATTTGGTTGAACAATGAAGAATGTATGAAGCCATTGTATCTGCGAAGCCTGGACAATGAAATCCTGAAAAAAAAGAACGTAAGATGTGAAAATATTCAGCACAATTAAATTAAATTTGATATTTTTAGAAAAGGCTTCAAAAAGGTAACTCGTATCACTGACTTTTGTGGAAACTTGATGTTCACGTTACAACATATTTACATAAATTGCCGCTTTTGTTTTCATATTTATTTCCAATCTATTAAGTTCCATGTTTATTTTTATTACAGCACATATATACACAATATTTATATAATTCCTTAAAAAAAAAAAAGTACAGGCTACACATAATTAACAATTATCAAATATTAACCGATAAAATGATTTATATTGTGATTTATGTTAGAAAAATCTAAGTTCAAGTTAAGTTCTGAGCATTTGTAAAGCGCTTTTCACAGTTTTAACTGTCTCAAAGCGCACAAAATAGACAAGATATAGACTTAAACTCACCTACATTCCGTGTATTAATCTATTCCATAAGTGACAAACTCTAGACGAGATACTTGTGATTACTGGGTTTTAATGACCTGGTGATATAAAGTGCCGAAGAGCCATAAACTACAGAACCCAGAATGCAGTGCTTCAACTACAGTAATTGTAGCTTTGAAACATTTATTTTTTTTTTTTTTGTACAATTTTTTTCAGGAATATTTATCAGTGTGTTCATGTTTCTAACTAATGCATTTAGAAAAGTACTATAAGTTGTTTAAAGTTAACGTTAATTTATTTTAGAATAATATATTTTTGTTGCTATCTATAAATATGTTCAGAAAACGTTTTGTCTTAGTGTATATGTAGCAAAGTTTGACACTGCTCTGTTCCATGTTCCGTCGCATGTCTGTATAATCAAACACACATGACTTAAGCATAATGAACGGTTTACAAAACAAAAAGCTTTTCACGCGTTGTCGATTTAACTCCCAATACTAATCCCCACCACTAGATGACGCTAAGAACACGTTTCCCCCCCTTACTCCCAATATCAATCAACACCACTAGATGACGCTAAGAACACGCTTTTTTTCTTACTCCCAATATCAATCAACACCACTAGATGGCGGAAAGAACACGCTTTAATTTCTTACGTGGTGGAAAAAAGTTTTCAACCGTGTGCTATGAATAAATAAAAGCGCCGTTTGAAAACGAACAGTCGATGTCTTTTAAAACGTTCCGTGTTTCGGTCTCTCGACGCGAGTAAACACGTCTGATTCCGCCGTTCACGTGCTCCGTCAACATCCGGTTTTTTCCCGTGCGTGACGTCACGTGAACTTGGGAACTCTTGTCCCGCCTCGTCAAACTCCCGGTCACTTACTTCAGCGTCTCTGACGGGAATCGACGTCTTTCCAGCGGCTTCAGTCGCTTTTACACCGAGGAGAATCACGGAGGCGGACGAGCAGGTAAAGCGCGACCGAGATTGACTGACTTTCGGCGGATTCTGTTTGTTTGTGTGTGTGTTTTAAACTGTTTAAAGCGGTAACACGGCGAGCGGAGATGATGATGATGATGATGATGATGATGATGATGATGACAACAGTCTTTACCTTTTAAAAGTGTGTGTGTGTGTGTGTGTGTGTGTGTGTGTGTGTGTGTGTGTGTGTGTGTGTGTCAACAGTGTTTACGTTTTAAAATTGGGGACTGTTAGGGACTGACTGGAGGTAAAGTACTTGAGTAAATGGACTTTATTACTTTACTCAAGTATGTTTTTTGCTTGTACTGAGTATATATACTGAGTAAATGGACGTTACTTTACTCAAGTATGTTGTTTGCTTGTACTGAGTACGTATATACTGAGTAAATGGACTTTGTTACTTTACTCAAGTATGTTTTTTGCTTGTACTACTGAGTATATACTGAGAAAATGGACTTTGTTACTTTATTTAAGTGTGGTTTTTTTCTTGTACTATCAAAAATAAACGCAACTTTTACTCTCAATTCCACTACATTAGTGTGGATTTTCCATTCTGTATTAGAAAACAAAACCTCACGAATAGTGTTTCACATTTCTTGGTGGTTTTTTGTTTGTGTTAAAGTTACTTTGCTATTTTGACTCAAGTCTTTTTGAAATTGGTGACTTGTAACTTGTGATGGAGTAATTAATACGATAAGTATCTGTACTTTTACTCAAGTACGGCTGTCTGGTACTCTTTACACCTCTGTTTACAACCAAACAGGTTCGATTCCCAGACTTGAGCGAGACACTGAACTCGTTAAGCCTTTGTGTGTGTGTGTGTGTGTGTGTGTGTGTGTGTGTGTGTGTGTGTTGGGTCAAACGCAGAACACATTCCTACTATGATTCCGACCGTATCTGATCACATTCTCTCTCTTTCCAACGCAAGTCCTCAAATCAAGTCGACCAATGTTTACGTGGCTTTTTACACCTGGTTTGTCTCTTTTTCTCAATTTCTCAATTTAGTAAAACTCTCAGATAGTTCTTATCCGAGGAAATAGTGTGTTTAAATCAGCGGTGTCCAAACTTTTTTTCAAAAAGGGCCAGATTTACTATTATTTAACTATTATATAATCTTTTTCTTTCAAACGCATACTTTTCGGAACAATTTTTCCCATATTAAGTTTTCACCTACGTAAATCACCATCATATTTGAAGACAAATGAAGAAAAGGTCGGTCTGCGGAAAAAAAAAACACTTTTGGGAAGATTAAACATACAGTGTCTTACTTCATTAGAACCATTGCAAATTATTCTATAATATATTAATATATATATTATTCTATAATAATTAATAATTATTACCCTAGTAATATGAAAATTACAAAAGTATTTTTCTATATATACAAAATATCATAACTAATATTGTGATTCATAATTCATAACTAACATATTTGAACATTTGAAAACGAGCCGCAACTGGCCCGTGGGCCGGACTTTGCACATGCATGTTAAGTGTCGCTGTCTCTTTAAATCTGTCAGAACCCGTGGTGGTTAATGAGTGACCGGCCGATTGTGCGAGGACACAGTTCATCTCACGCCACTCCTGCTCTGTTCCAGCTCGGGACGATGACAGAATGATCGGCGAGCGCTAATCGTCATGGATCTGGGCAACGAGGTGGACCTCTCCAACAACAACATCACGCCGCTGTGGAAGCGCCGAGGCGAGAAGGAGCTGAAGGCCAGACCTCTCAGCTACCAGATAGACGGCCTCCACATCACAGACTTCCCCGTGGAGGAGCACTGCACCGTGACCCTCACCCAGCCAGCGGAGAAGATCACCACCAGCGTGCTCAGACACACCTTCAGCAAACCCCAGAGGAACGCCAGGGTGGTGCGGAGCATCAGCATCGGATATTTGTCTAACGGACGCTTCTCGCTGTCCAAGCGCACCAAGACCGATGACGTTCTCCCGGCTCAACCCGTCTCGCCCAGCAGGAGCGCCAGCGTGTGGAACGAGAACATACGAGAACCTCTGCGCCGCCTCTCCAGCCAGTTCTCCATCACCTCTCAGAGGGACCAGATCGTGTTCTGCGACAAGTCTCCCGACCAGGACCTCCACAGCTCCTCCTCGCACAGCTCCATCTCCAGCATTCCCTCGCTCTCCTCCAATCTCAGCTCTCCATCAGACCCCCCCACGCCCCGCACCCCGTCACCCACTGGGATGGTCCTGCAGAGGCAGGGTTCCGGATCTTCTCAAAGCTCCGAGGACAAGGTGGTCCTCAGCACTCACAGCGCCGCGGCTCAGAAGATGGGCACGCAGCAGATCATCCCCAGGGCTTTGGTTTCCGACACCAGACTGGGCAAGATCTCCTCCAACTGGTCGGAACGCATGGGACTGGGATTTCTAGACGGCGGGAAAAACGCTTTCCGGCCTCGGAGCATGTTCGAGACGGGTTCCTCCTTCTCCACCAGTAAGGATGAAGATCCAGAAGCAGAGGAGAACCCGGGCTTGTTGTCCCGAGGCTTGAGGTCCAAGTCGTATCGCCGGGCCGTGGTCAGCGGGGTGGATGTGGAGGTTCCGTCTTCTGACCCGAAGGCCAAGCGCCTGTCTCAGCCCGTCCTGAAGGGAGTCGCAGAAGATCGAGAGAGTCCCACCAACGCCACCTCACCCAGGAGCAAAGTGAGATCCAGACCTTTACTAAACGCACAAGCAAAGTGTTGTTATTTTTACGTTGATTTTAAGTGATT
>CM051499.1:24736984-24738770 GCA_028031935.1 Paedocypris micromegethes
GATTGTGTGAAACGTTTGGTCTGTTTGGTATGAACATTCCGACAGAATTAGGGTTTCAGAACCAGTAGAACGTTGGGCTTTTGGGTTTTGGACTGCGAAATTGAACTTTGAGTCTTGATGTGGGATCTTATATGAAGAAATGTTCTGAAAATGTCTGCGAGACTTTAACCGGTCACTTTTACAAACACTTTCTGGATCACCGAGTTACTTTTTAAACACCTTAAACTGGACACTTTAAACTTTTCTGGAGTCACTTTTTGTACATTTTTGTATTTTACTCACTTCCACGTTATTCTATTGTATTTTTTTTGTCTTGGAAATTTTGTAGTTTTTATTATATTTTAATATATATATATATATATATATATATATATATATATATATATTTTTTTTTTTTTTTAATCTTGTTTTTATCGTATTTCTATTCTTTATCTTTTTTTGTATTTACCCCTTTGCACATTTTGTTGTATCTCCTCCATCAGTATGTTTAAATGCTGGAACGATGAAAAACACATTTCACCACATGTCGTACCACGTATAATTTGTATGTGACAAATTTGAATTTGCATTTGAGAATAAATACAAATTGGTGTTCATTTTTCCCAACTCTTCTGAACTTAATGTGTCTTTTTTTCCTTATTCCAGGTAAAGAAAAACCGAGTTTCCGAGACACTGAGCCAGGAAGAGCGGAAAAGACAAGAGGTACCGATATTCATCATCACGTTTAACCTTTTTCCCAGTCTTGTTAAAGTTTTTTGACAGTAGCTCGATTGTTTGTTGCGTGCTGTTTTTCTGGAGCCAGACGACTGCTATTTGTCCTTTAATATATCCCTGACCTTTTTAAGTGACTTTTCTCTAAGCCCACACACAAGTTCTGATCCTGACATCGAAAAAGACAACGATTTTTCTCCAATAAGTGATTCAGGAGACATGAACTACCTTTTTGTAACAGTAAAAACTATTTTCCTGATTATATACAAATATAATAAGAATAAGAATAACAACAACAACAACAATAATAATAATAATCACTAAATATAATAAAAATAATGGAGTTTGCAGACTTCACGCAACACTATTCCCTGCTGTAACTTACAAACTGTTTGTTGTACAGCCAAGTTATTTACATAATTCAAAGCTTATATTTGAATATGTTGTTTTTTTATTTTTTGCTTTTTTTTTTCTTCTTCATAATATGGTTTGCTGAGTTACATAAATAGGCAGTGTTTTTTTTTTTTTTTTTTTTGGACTTTAGATTGGACTTTGGTCTTAAATATACGTAATGTAAGTCATGTTGTTTAATAAACCTGCTGTAACTTAGAGTCGTATGTCTTAGTGCGAAAAGTTAGTCGGGTAATTATTCACCGCTTGATCAAACAAAACTGGATGATTAGGGTCATTAAAAAACCAGCCAATCAGATTATTTAAAAGAAAATGACATGATGTCATAAGACAGAGCTATTGTTGTGCAGGTTTGCCCAATTCACTTGTGTTTCTCTTTACAAATTAATTTTGGTTTGTACTTGTGTGTAGGTTAAATTTAACTTAGCTGCTAAGTTAAGGTTTATTAAAAAAAAACTATTATGTTTAGCTTATGTTAAGCTATTAGACTTCAATCTAAACAATGTTCTTCTGTCTGAACTTGTTTTGAAATTTGAATTAAAAAAATAGAATTTTATTTTACACATTCATACACAGTAATGGCCTATGTTGCATTGAATTGTAATACATATTGTTTTCACATACAAAATAATTTGATCGATTTTTTTTTGAAAAAAAAAAAAAA
>CM051499.1:24738792-24752004 GCA_028031935.1 Paedocypris micromegethes
AAAAAAAAAAAAAAATGACAGATTTTACACATTTAGTGATTATAGACATCAAAAAGCAATAATCTCCGTTCATTTTAATGTGTGGCTTCCTCCTCAGGCCTTATTTGAAGTCATCTCCTCCGAGCACAGTTACTTACACAGTCTGGAGATCCTGGTGCGTCTCTTCCAGAACTCAAACCAGCTCAGCGAGACCATTCACAAAACCGACCACCACCATCTTTTCTCCAATATTTCCGACGTCTGCGATGCCAGTAAAAAGTAAGTGCTCTTCACTTCAGAAGGTTCTCTGACAGTTAGCTGACGTCTCAAACATCTCCCGACATGTTGGACAGGAGCTGTCGCCTTCTCAGATCTGTTCTCTGAAATGACTACAAACTCCTAGTTCTTTTTTTCCTAGTTTAAGCTCTTGGAGAAATTCAGAGCAAGATGAATTTTTTCCACTATAAAGGCTGAGAGAAGTTCTGACTGTGGCTTAAAGCAGTAGAATAAATGCAAATAAATAGATTTTCCTTCCTGATGTGCTTTCCTCAGTAAAGAAAAGTGGGGTATTTATATTGGATGTCGTTTCAAGCATAGAAAACACACTTTTCAGAGTAAGGATTTTTTTAATCGCATTTGAATGTGCTAGAAAAAGATCACGTTCTGCCTATTTAAGATAAAGGTAAATGATAATTTGCTTATTTCCAACTTTTGAGCACAAACACACTATCTTTGACTGTGTCTTTTCTTACAGTTCATTCCGTTCTTATTGTGTAGATAAAGACGTTATTACGGGACGTTAGATGACTAAGCTACATTTTTGGCTTCTGGTGTTCTTTTCCGAATAACGTCAGACCTTCAGAAGAAGAAAACATCATTGTGTAAATGTCACAAAACGGTTGTAATAGATTTCGCAAGCTGGACTTGATTTGATTTGGATATGTCTTTGGTTATCAGCTGAGGATCCTTTTCATTTCAGAATTTTACAATTTCAGAAACGTGTGTTAATGTTTGTCTTTAAGAAAGAAAAGGAAGTCATTATACTACGGGCCTGTCAATCCATGTTCAGTTTCGACGTGGTTCCCATAATAATAATAATAATAATATTAATAATAATTATTATAACAACAACAACAACAATACAATTATACTAATAACAATAATCATAGTGATAAATAGAATAATAATAGAGGAAAATGAAAAACTTTTGCTTTTTAGAAAATCTTTTCTTTTGTAGAAGCTATTTAAATAGAAAAAAATAGAAATGTTTTTTCGCCTGCTGAATTTCCATCACACATTCCTGTAGCTTGGGTTAACAGAGGAAGCTGTAAGCTGAAACCATCGCTTAGCAGAGACAGAGATGTTATCTGTGGAGTCAACAAGTGTCCGTGCAGTTCTGCTTTATATTCCCCCCCGACAATGACCTGCTGAAGGAGGCGTGGCTTGTGTGAGGAGGCGGCGGCTCCGGGTTGAGCCGCACTTCAAGGGTTCACGTGGTTTCTAGTTTCCTCACACACGTACGTCTTGTTCCCAAAAAAATGGCTGTTTCTCTCCACTGGCTTAGAAGTGGACTCTACGCTGCTGACCATCGAGCTTTGTGCCCGGATAATGACCCGTATCAGGGCTATTTGTGTGTGCGTCTGTTTCCCGTCCGAGCGGCTCAAGCTGCATTTCGACACTCGCGTGGCCCTGATCCTGGTCACACACACGTTTGATTGTCCTGTAATGGCCTGCAGACGGGATTGACCCCTGCTGACCTCTGTAGACTGTAAGAAAGCTCTGTGCTGCCTCCATTAATAAATAACTTCAGTTGTGCTACAGTATTACATCGTAGTACAGAAAGAGAGATTTCTGTACAACATTATTGTTGTTTACACATTATTATATTAGTATTATAGTAGAATTATAGTAGTAGACACACTTATAGTGGCAGACGTGTAAACAGCCACTGAAATACTTGATGGATACTAAGATTACTTTTTATTTCATAATACTTTTAGTACTATGGATACTTTTAAAAGAAAAAAACATCACTTCATTGCAAGTTAAAAGTCACCGACTTGAGTAAAAACTCAAAGCTTTTAAACCTCCAGTAAAAGTACAAAGAAACAAACAAATCAGGTTTTATGCGCGGGTGCCTTTAGTGTGAAAAACATTATTATAAATTATTATGTTAATAACAATAATAAACAAACAATTTCTTTCTTATTATATAATAAGAAACGTGGAGCGTGTTAAAATCTGCTGCCTCTCTTGCAATTTCCCCATTGTGGGACTAATAAAGGCAGATTCATTCATTCATAAAAAAAACGGTAAATTTTCACTCGCCAAAAACAAAGATGCTGAGTTCTAAAACTGTACTTCATTTTTAGACTTTATACGAATCTGGTTCTTTATAAGAGTCCGATGTTGAAACTGGGTCGAGATGATTTTATGGACATCTGGGAGTGAGCGAAACTCTAATAAAACTTAATAAACTCACAGGACAACTACGTTCTCGACTCGGGCTGAATTTAAACCGAAGTAAATTCTTTGGGGCGTGACGTGTGCCGCAGGAGTCGGGAGCAGGACTGTTGTGATTGAGAGCTTGAGTTTTTCACGAGGAACCCGAGGTTAGAAGCTTTGCTCCAGGACACGGCGTGAGAGCTAATGCCTCCTGTTCTTTGCAGGGATTGAATCTTTCCAATTACAGGCTCTAAGCTTGGAGCATTAGACAGAACACATGCTCTTCTCAGCTTCATCTAGACCAGCGGTGGGCAAATATTGTGATTCGCGGGCCACATCGGGTTCTAAGATTTGACAAAGGGGTCGGACTGGAGAAAAATACACATTTTGGGATATGGAAGCAAAATTCATAAAAATACACCTCGCAAAATTCATAAAAATACACCTCGCTTCACAATCTCCACCTCAGTGCAAAAACCTTTTTAATGAATCCTTAATTATTGATCCTTTGAAATGCCTTTTTCTTACAAATATATGACCTGAGTTATTTTGTAAAAATTCAACACACCTTTTTTTATTTATATTAAACGATGCCAAGTGGCTGAAATAGTCGTTTTTCTGGCTTGTTTGCTTCACCTCGTATCAGATCGTATCACATACACATCACAGCGTGTGTAAAAAATAAATTCTTGACAAGCTAAAAAAATCGTAAAATTAGACAATAGATATATTTTTTTCCCTTACTAGATAAGTTATCTATGTTAGGATTAAGAGTGAGGGATGACTTTGCTTCTTTCAAGAAAATAGGACATGAATATCCTTGCTTGGAAAAAAAATGCTAATTTTGATGATATTTTGAATTGAATTGAATTGAAATTGAATTGAAAAATCATGTTTTAACACAGAACTTCCTGAAACAAGAAACGTCAAGTGTGATTTTCTTATTTTAAGGACACAAAGTTTCTCAATTTAAGAAACTAGCTACTTTTTTATATTAAAGCCAATGAGAACAAGAACTGAAATGCAGAAACAAATCTACCGTGAAACAAGATTTTTTGTCTTTTTTTTGTCTGGTTTTAATCTGTCTTACCAAGTAAAATTCTTTCACCCCATTGGCAGATCATTTTACTTGATTACATTTCTTTTTTAAACTCATTTAGTTTTTTTATATTTTCCCAATTTTTCATGTGGATTTTTTGCAGTGTTGTGGTGAGCTTAGTTAAATCCTTAATCATTATTAATCATTATCCTTAATGAAATGGCTTTTTCCTTTCAAGTATATGACACGAGTTATTTTGGAAAAATTCTACACACATTCTTTTTTTTTTATTAAATGATGCCAAGTGGCTGAAATGGTGTTTTTTCTGTCTTCTTTGCTTCACCTGTAGTGGATCGCATCACATTCCCATCACAGCGTGTGTGTTTTAGTGGTTCTGTTCATCCGCCTCCCAGTTTGAAATGTGAAATCATCTCCCCGTTGCCCAATTTTCCCAGACAACAACTCAGACACGACCTCCGTGTTTTCTCGAGAGTGGATCAATGTTTTCCTCGGAGCGGCTGATTCGGCAGCGCGTTTCACAACCAAACTCATTAAAATCAAGCTGCGAACAAGAACAAGAGCTTTCTAAACATTCACACCAGCCATTCTGTCCAAAGTGGGAAATCAAGGGTTCGGATTACACGGACGGCCCAGAAAACACTGTGTGTGTTTCGCCCCTGCAGGGTTTCATATAAGCAAATGGAAATATTGACGAGAGTCCAAAAATAAAAAAAACATGAATAACATGTCTAAGATGGTTGAGTGTCTGGTTGGAATGTCATTGATTATTTTTCGCTCTTTGGCTCAGTGTTATTCTGCTTTTGTAAATGACAGACAAGTGAATCCACACAGGTTTGTGATTATTTGCTTGGAAAAATAAGTCGTTTTGCAAATAATTTTTGAATTTTGAAAACTCTTGTTTTTGTAGACTACTGAACTAGACTCTTTATGCGGACTACTGACTTAAAGTCATTTTGTCCAACATCTATCTTCTCCATTCTCTTTTTTTTTTTTTTAATTTCTTTTTCATCTCTGGGCTCTGGAATGTATAAAATTTGAGCCTGAAGGCGGGGCATGCACCCTGGATTAGAGGCCAACCAATCACAGTTAGGTACACACAGACACACCCATTCATCCTCTCACACACGCCATTGGCCAATTTACTAGACTTCAGTTCTCCTGAATGTCTCACACACATATATATACATTTTCAGTGATACACAAACAAATAAACTAATTATTTAAAAACTGTGTTTTGTTTTGAAAGCATTTGCTGAATGTTTGCTTAATAATTCCCGCTTGTACTCATTATTTTATTTATTCACTCATCAACAGTGATGTGATTAGCGGCGTTGTAAATAAACTGCTTTACTAACATTGTTCCTTTTTTCAGTAACGAGTAATCTAACGTAATAACTTTTTACTAATCTAACGTAATAACTTTTTTCTCTATTACCGTTACTGACAAAAATGCGGCGTTACTATAATTGTTTCTTGCGGTTGAAGAAAATGAAACAGAAGAATATCATTGGCCAGGAACTTAGCCTTTTATTATATATAAGTAAACCCTGTCAGCTTCGTTTTTTTTTTCTTGTTATAATTATTGTTATAATTTATATTTAGGACTTATTTGTTGTCCAGTTGTGGTCTGTGCAATAAATATTAAAAGTTCTAAACCATTGTGTTTTATTATTCACTATACTAATAATAAATATAATTAATATTTATAAAAATATATTGAATTTGATAGGTCTCTCACACCGTCCCACAGAAATCCTAAAATAGTGAAGTAAATTACAATGCTTATTCATATACATATACTACTACTACTAATAATAATGTATTATATTTAGTGTCCATTTCATTCATTGAACATATTTAATTTTGAGAGCAGCCAAGTTATCTGACAAATAAAAAATTAACAATTGTTACAATTATTACAATAAAGTAACAATTGTTGCTTTCTCTGATAATTGGTTACTTTTATAACTGATATTTTTATAAATGTAACTCGATTACTAACTCAGGGACAACTTGTGAGAAGGAACTAGTAACTGTAACTAATGACTTTTTTTAAAGGAACATTCCCAACACTGCTCCTCACACATTATTTGTAGTTGGTGTAGGTGTGGTTTTCGTGACTGCTGATAGGTCCTGCCGCTCCATCAGGAAGTGCTGGGGGTCACGGCGCCTGTGCTAACAGCCTGAGTGACATCACTTCCTGACGGAGCGTTCACAGGGTGTCATCACGTCTCTGCTGTCAGACTCTGAACTAAAGGTCACGTGGGTTTCAGGCCAGATGGCGTCGGTTTACATCCTCTGGGTTATTGTGGAGCTCAGGAATAGACGTGAAGTTTTCTAAAATGTGTGTCCTGTCAAGTGTGTGTAGCTTTCAGTGTGACGTCGCCTTGAGTGCTGTTATTATACGATATCCTGGAGGATATAATGATGACAGGAAGATATATTTGTTTGTGCAAAATGACTAATTCGAAACTTTTCTTTTATTTTATTTTGTTATTTTTTTATAAAAAATTGTTGTTGTTTTTGTTGTTGTTTTTATTATTATCATTATCATTTTTGTAATAATGTAAATAATGTGTGTTATTTTTACACATGTGTTTTTTTTTTTTTTTTTTTTTTACGTCACAACCTTTACTATTTATGAAACATGACAAACACTGCAAAATATACAAGGAAGACGCAATAAATGAAATATGTTTTATTACCTTTTAGTAATATTGCCACTTTTAATATCTTAACCGGTAAAAGCAAAATTTCTGTTTTAATTTTCAGAGTGAAATGTAATTTTTTTCTTTTTTTCTGTAAAAACATATTTACAACGTTATAGTAACAGTGTGGATAAACAGTGGCGTGATTGATAAAGTGTAATTGTGGTGCAGCAATATGATAATAATTTATGATGATAATTTATGATAATAATGTTTGTGTAGATAGTTTGGTACAATGTTTTTACAAATATGCAACAAAAAATTTGCCACGCCTTGTTTTCATTTTGCTTGATGCAAAGTGGCAGAAATAGCGACGCCTTTTGGGAAATGCATTTTTTGGCTTTGTGTTTGACATCTTTGCTTCATCATAGTGCAGTATATTGTTCAGTATCCCTATTCTGTTCATCCACCGTCCAGTTTGAAATGTAAAATCATCTTTGTTCATCATCTTTTGTGTTTCTCGTGGCAGGTTTTTCAAGGAGCTGGAGGATCGGCTCCAGCAGAACATTGTTGTGGACGACCTCAGTGACATTGTTACGAGACACGCCCAGTCCAACTTTGATCCGTATGTGACGTACTGCTCCAATGAAGTCTACCAGCAGAGAACGTTACAGAAACTGCTGTGAGTACATCATACGTCACTCCATTCATACACATCATCATAATAATAATAATACATTTTATTTTTGGCGCTTTTCAAGCTACCCAAGGACACCTTACATGAATAAAAACACAGTAGAAACAATTAGAGAGAAAAAATAAAAAACAGATCCAGGGTTTGAAGGTTATGCATTTTATGAAAAAATACATTTCGTGTGTGTGTGTGTGTGTGTGTGTGTGTGTGTGCTGCGCAGTTACAGTTAGCACCTGAATGTGTGACAGAAGGAAATGCTTACATTTTAAGTACAATTTATATTAAGTACAATATTTTAATGCATGATAAATGATTAAAAAATTGTTTTTTGAAATTGTTTTTTATTCCACAGTGAAAGATTTTTGCGACCTTACAGCATTGACAACGCTGTCAAAATGGTGACATTTCAATATGAATTACAATTATTAAATGCAACAAAGTTCAAAAATGCAACAAATAATGGGGAAAAAGATAACAACCAACATTTTAAAAGCATTTTTATTCAAGTAAAAAAGTACAATGAAAGTCATATATACTGTATATAAATGCAGCCTATGTACTGTAATTTTCGCCGTACATTTTTTTTCAGACAAATATTGAATAAATAATTAAACAAATTAAGATCATATATTACCCAAAACTTTTCAAGTCCGGATTTGTGGACCAAAAAAGCTAGATGTTTTTATTTGAATAATAATTGCTCTTCTTCTTCGACCGCCCTTCATTTTTCCTCAAGGTTTCCAGCTTTTTTTCTTTCTCTTTTTTTTTTTTTAAATAGAACCTTTATTAGTCCCTCAGTGTGGAGATGTTTTTCTCTGCCTTCGACCCACATGTGTCCTAGAATAACATCTTGCTGCAAAGTCCGTGTCTGCAAATCTCCATTTTTTTTTTTTTTTTTAAATCTCTTCATTCCATTCATTGCTTCAGAAACAAAAGCCCGTCGTTTAAGGAGGTGCTGACGCGGATCGAGGCCCACACAGACTGCCGGAACCTTCCCATGATCTCCTTCCTCATCCTCCCCATGCAAAGAGTCACGCGTCTGCCTCTGCTGATGGACGTAAGTGACCCCGCCTCCTCTCTCTGACCCCGCGACCTCTGCACTGATAGAAGACAACATCAGCGGCGTCTCTATCTGATGCTTATGCAACACGTTAGATTAAACTCATTAAAGTGTCATGATCCTCCCTGCTTTTCCCTTCACTCCTCTTTATTTATCTCCGTCTGCGGTCCTGGACTGTTTTTATTATAAGATTATAAGGCAGATGGACTGATTTTTCCATTTTCGACAGCTTTCGTTTTTCTGCAGCACTTTGAATTTTGATCGCAGGCTTCTTTTACTAGATTGTATTCTACGTAATTTATGATTCATTTTGGGCGATATTTATTTATCGCATTGAGATGTTTTATTTTTTAATACCTTTTAGGTTAGGTTTATAATCTCTTTGCACTGTGAGACAGTTGTAATAATAATAATAATGCGCCCTACAAATGAACTTGAACTTATACGTATACAACATAACTAATAAAAAATGAAAAAGAATATACAGTATTTTAATGTAAAATCTGTGTTTCTATCCTTTTTCATCTAACATGACCAACATATTGTGTTCTCCCATTTGTCATTGGTCAATGACGTGAGTGGATGAGCCACATTAAAGGCCTAAAACTTCTCCACGATATAATCTTTTCTTATATTACCATTCATCCCTCCATCGTGAAGAAGGTTTTCCCTTTCTCACCCTCCCGTTTTCCTGCTTCTCTTTGTTTGCGGCTCCCTTGAGCTCGGCCGTGGCTTTCCCGGTTTAGGACAGTGGATCTGCTCTTGTTTCTTCATGAGAAACGAGAGCATGAGAAGGAGTTTGTCTCCGGGCCAGTGAAACCCGATCTGGGAAAACTCAAGCCAGCGTGAGAGGAGATGGAGTGTCTGAGTACACGGACACAACACAAAAGCCTTCACACTTCATAATATATATCATATAGTGCTGTCAAACGTTTAAACATTTTTAACTCGTTAATCGTAATTCCCTGACCAAATTAATTGCGATTAATGGCAATTAAATGACTAAAGCTTGAAATAATGGGAAAATAAGGTGTAATATGTAAATTAATGTAAACTCAACACTAGATATGCATATCATTAGTTAGTTTAAATACTGCAATATCATTTAGTATAATTTTTGTTCAATTTGCAATATATTTTTTTGTCTAAATAATGTCGAGTCTCAGTTTTAACAAGAACATTCAAAACACCCGTAGATGATGAGACGAGCAAGTGTCTGTCATTAAACACTTTCACCTGCTGCTATTTAGGCGCAAAGTCATCACTCTGAGCTTCTGATCATAATGAGCCACACCTGGGTGACACTAGCGCGGCTCTCTGGCTCTATTCACTGCATTTTCACCAAACCCAAAGTGAAAACAACTGCAACTGTGATTAATGGCGTTAAAATAAATTAACTCAATTAATCACTTAAAATTAATCACGTGTGTTAACTAGTTAACTTTGACAGCCCTAATATGATTATAAAACAATTCTATGTTTTTTTTTGTCCCTGTAGACCATATGCCAGAAGACACCCAAAGATTCCGTCCATTACGACGCTTGTAAAAAGGCTCTGCACGCGGTCAGCAAGGTGAGCGGCGTCTGGAATCAACGCTATTATTATTATAAAGTCTCTCTCACGATGTGTGTAGCTCGTGCGGAAATGCAACGAGGGCGCTCGGACGATGGAGAGGACGGAGATGATGTACACCATCAACTCCCAGTTGGAGTTTAAAATCAAGGTAAGATGGGGAAATACACGTCCAGCTTCCGGATTTAGACACAGGGAGGTTAAGAAGGGACATTTAACGTAGATTATCACTTTTCTTCTATTCTTCTTATCGTATTTACGTGAACATAAGCACCTCCTGATTTTTCGGGGAAATATAAACTGATCAAGTTTGTATCTTTGTGCATTTATGAAATATGTGCATATAAGCACTCCTACAAGTTTTTATCATCTAAAATCGTTTTTTTTTTTCACGTAAAGGCCGTATTTTTTGTACACCGCCGTATAAACTTTTCGTATATACTTCAAGTACAACAAGTACATGTCTGTTGTTGTAACAATTGCTTATTTTCACGTAAAGACGGTATTTTTCCTAACCGCTAAACCATTGAGTGTAGAATGAAGCGGTGGAGTAGTAGCTCTTGCTTCACAACAAGGACTTGTTTTGCGCAAATTTATTTGAAAAAAAAAAAAAACAAACGGACATGATTCAGAAATTAATTATTTGTAAAAACATTTAAGTGTCTGACATAAAATTAAAAAAAAACTTTTTGATTTTTTTTTTTGTATAAAAATAAACTTCATATACAACAAGTACATGACCATCCTCGTGGTTCATACAAGCATTCTCCAAGTGTTTTAGCGTCTAAAATTGCTTATTTTCACGTAGACCGTATTTTTCGTAACCGCTAAACCATTGAGTGTAGAATGAAGCGGTGGAGAAGGACTCCTTTTGCGCAAATTTATTTGAAAAAAAAAAAAACAAATGGAAATGATTCAGAAATTAATTGTTTGTAAAAAAAATCGAAGTGTCTGACATAAAAAAAAAAACTCCTCCCACAGTCCAGAAACATGCAGATAATTGGTGTCTGAAAAATTCCCCATTGGTGGTGTGTGAATGTGTGTGTGTTTGTGTTGTGCTCTCTGATTGGCTGGCCTCCAATCTAATCGGTTCCTCTGGTCCGTGGAAGAAAATGTACCGGGCCGCCAAATATGGAATCGGATCGGAATGGATTAGTGCCAAAAATATCCAACATGTGAAAATTTATTTGAAAAAAAAAACCGAACAGAAACGATTAAGAAATTAATTACCGTATTTGTAAAAAAAAAATGTCAGTGTCTGACATAAAAAAAAAAATCTAAACTAACAGATTTTTTTAATTTTTGATATAAAAATAAACTTCATATACAACAAGTACACGACCATCCTCGTGGTTCCAGTAAGTTGAAATGTTAAATCAATTTATATTAATCTTTTGGTTTTTAAACAAACTGTAGATAAAAAAAACTTTTGAATTCATGTTTAATTAGTCTTACTTAAGCTTAAGTAAGCTTACTTTAATTTGACTTACTTTTTGTACTTTACTTTAGCATGTTTTTTGCTACTTTGTGCTTGTACCGAGTATCTAACATATAAGCAACTTTTACTCTCTACTCCACTACTTTTGTGATTGAGTATCTATACTATTTACTCCACTACATTTTAAGGAACCCTAATCGATACTCGTTACATTGTGAATCAGAGGTGTGAATGCATTTTACTAATTATTTTTATACATCATATATAATTAACTAATCACAATTATCTTTTTACTGATTTTTGTTTTGTTCTTTGTTCTTACTTTTTGTTCTTTTTATCTACTATGTCTATCTGTCATTTATTTAAACATTGAGGTGTTAAATTTAGTTTCTGTAAGAGTTTTTGTTTAGTTTTTTGCCTAAATTCAGTGCGAGTAAAATTGGTGACTTGTTACTTGTAATAGAGTAATTTTCACAATAATTATCTGTACTTTTACTCAAGTATGGCTGTGTGCTACTCTTCACACCTCTGCGCGGTACTAATACACTTTCAAAGTGAAAGGAGGTTTGTCTGTAATCCAGTTAAGCGCGTGTGTCCTGTCTACAAGACACTTTACTGTGTTTAAAGGGAAATCAATGTCACAGCTGAGATCCTTCACGAGTTTCTTTGAGGCATTAATCCGTCTGATCGAGGTTACACTCGTCTACAGAGACGGATCTGCGTTATATATGGACGCCGTTATCTTTTCCCCTCACAGAGATTACGGCCAATTCTTTGATCCTTTGATTCTTCACCTATAGCGACGTTAGCGCTAATCAGGCTCGGGACCAGGGGTGTAAAGAGTACCGGACAGCCATACTTGAGTAAAAGTACAGATACTTACTGTAAAAAATACTCCATTACAAGTAACAAGTCACCAATTTCAAAAAGACTTGAGTCAAAGTAGCAAAGTATCCAACTTTACAAGAACTTAAGTATTTAGAAGTATTTTATTTGTATTCAATATAGGCAAAAAAAATATGAAATGTGAAAAACTATTGTCTCTTAATCACTTAAATGTGCAAAGAAATGTAGATGTAAATTTTATATATATATATATATATATATATAAATATATATATATAAATTTTATATATATATATATAAATATATATATTGCGCACAATCACAATGTAACGAGTAACGATAAGTGTCCGTTCAAATGTAGTGGAGTGAAAAGTACAGCTACTCAATCAGAAATGCAGTGGAGTAGAGAGTAAAAGTTGCTTATTATTTTGATACTCAGTACAAGTACGAAGTAGCAAAAAACATACTCAAGTAAAGTAACAAAGTACATTTACTCAAGTACCTTACACACCTGATTATTATTTTTTTTTTAAAGGCTGCATCCGCTCTTCACGTTTGTTAAACGCGTATTTTCTATGCGCGGATCAATCGCCAGGACACGCTGGGAAATCCTCTCGCTCCGCAGTGTGGGAAAGTTTCGCTGGCACAGTTGCCACATGAGCAGATGTGAGATGTCTTCAGCCGTGCTGGAGAACTTTCAGCTGTTCAGATGGTCAGCTGTAGGAACATGGCGTGTAATAATCACGCTATTACATTTCACACTTTGCCAGTCACTTTTAAGGTTCAGGTCATCACATATTTATTATCCTACTGTGTGTTATAAAAGCAGCACTGTTGATTCCAGTTAATCAGACAACTGGATCATTTTTGAACCTGATAACCAACACAACCACATTGTTGAGTATATATATAGGTGAACACACAGCAAAGACATGCACTGCAAAAAAGTCCATGTGAAAAAAATGAAAAAATGTGAAAATAAAAAAACTAAATTAGTAAAAATAATGAAATCAAGTAAAATTATCTAACAATGGGATGAGAAAATATTATTTGGTGAGACGACTTAAAACCAGACAAAAAAATCTCGTTACACGATAGATTTGTTTCTGCGTTTCAGTTCTTGTTCTCATTTGCTTTAATGTAAAAAAGTAGCTAGGTTCTTAAATTGAGAAACATTGTGTTCTTAAAATGAGACACTTTCACTTGACGTTTCTTGTTTCAGGAAGTTCTGTGTTGAAACATAATGTCTACTTTGAAAAATGTCTCGATTTAGTGTTGAGTTCTGAAATATTTCCTTATTGTCTATTGTTGAGTCCAGATACAGATGTAAAAACAGTTGTTTAGTCTTCTTTGCACATCAAGTTTAACAAAAAAAACAGCACAAATACTAATTAGTTTCAAAGATCTTACCTCCAAAAAACAAGATAAGCTTGTATTCTCCCAGAATGGCGATGGTTTTTTTTTTTTTT
>CM051499.1:24752027-24773092 GCA_028031935.1 Paedocypris micromegethes
TTTTTTTTTTTTTTGGAGTCATGACATCATTTCAAGATGGCGGTAACCGTTCATGTGAGATTGTCTGTATATTATTACATACTGTACCTTTATAAACATCTGCCAAAGCGCAAACTAAACTATGTAATAAAAATGTTTTTATTACGTTTATTACCAATATTTTATCACCAATATCAACATTTTTTGTGTGAATTTCATGATGCCGTGGCACGGATTAGTTGGATTACATGTAAAAATGCGGCTCGGCTAACGAAATTTTCACCGAACGAAATGGATTAATTTCGTAAGTCGGGGTGCCACTGTATATAATAAAAGCACACGAGGTTCCGTCAATGTTTGAAGATCGTGTCCAGTGTGACTTGACATGACAATCACCACAAGCATCTGAGTTTCTCAAACCTTCCACTTTCATCTTCTGCCATCAGAGCAACAATAGTAGCGTCATAATCCCATTGGTTGCTGACCATCTGCTACATCTCATTATTATTTTCCTATTTTCTATCACATTATTCACTCTATGTTTTCCCTGATTCCTCATAGCGAACTTTGCGTTGGTCTGGAACTAGGAAAAGCGCTATATAAATAAACTTGAACATTCTTTGGTCATATTGGACCGAAGTTTTGGTCGAAATTTTGCCAAATAAGCAAATAATGTTAATCTGTAATAAGATTAATTCTGGTTCTCTAGGATTCTGTCCCAATAAGCGACTGCTGTGATTCGCCGCTGATCCAATTAACCGAATTCGATAGTGATGTAGTTGGGTTGCCTAGCAACAAGTGGGATTCGTTCGAGTGCGCAGAATCTTGTGAAACAATGAAACCATGATTTCCAAACGAAAACAGACTTTAATCAAAATAAAACAAGCAGATTTTCTCGCGCGCGTCTTTAAAACTAAAAAAGCCGCTCTTCTCTTAAAGGCACAGCGCAGTAAACAGAGTTTGTGTGATCTATTAATTCAGTCTGTTACACTGCTTTCTGTGTTTGATTAGTAATGTCTGTGCCGTCATTGATAGTTGTAAGTTACAACTTGTAACGAAATTAATGTGTAATACTGTATTAAGGTGTTTATACACTGATATAAAAATATAATTCATGAATTATCGCGGTATCCACGGTATTACAAAATAATTACAAATTACAAATACCGCTATTCACGTTAATACCGCTATACCGCGCAGCGCTACATCACTGTTTACTGACGTTACTGACTGTTCATGTCACATGTTTGGCATACAATTGTTCTTAAACTGCTGTTCACTTTTATACAATTGATATAAAATATTTTACTACAGTTTTTGGTTCAGATTCTAGATTTTCCTCCTTTAAAACTGGGTGCGTCTTATATGCCGGTGCGTCTTATATGGCGAAAAATACAGTCGTTTTGATTGTCTTTTCTAGTGTAGTAACCACGTACTCGTGACTGTACAGAATTTGCTGAGACTCTATCAGCCTGACGTTGAGTGTGTCGTGTTCTCTCCGCAGCCGTTCCCACTGGTTTCCTCTTCTCGCTGGATGGTGAAGCGTGGAGAACTAACAGCTTTCGTTGAGGAAAACGGCATCTTTTCCAAGAAGTCTCGCTCTCGGCAGCAAGTCTACTTCTTCCTTTTCAACGACGTCCTCATCGTAACACGGAAAAAAAGGTGAGCGTGAGGCTGAAAATGAGAAAAAAAGGCTGAAAATGAGATCTGCGGTGATGGATACAGCTGTTGTTCCTCTGCTTTATTGTGGCCTGGAGGATCCAGAGAGCGGGAAATATTCAGACTGATTCAGTGTGTGTGTGTGTGTGTGTGTGTGTGTGTGTGTGCGCAGGTGGTTGTGGAATGTGTTTCAAAAGTAGGAGAGGGTTAAACTCCATCAATCATGCAAAACACGACAAAACCAAAAACCCATTTGCCAAACGAAAATGACAGTTAAAGGTTAAAAATAGTTGAACGTTTGTCCCCTTGACTTTTCCCCTTCACTTCAGTGTCGGAAAGCTGGTTTTTATTTGCGTTTTTAAGAGGAGGAAACCAGCCGATAAAATGTGAATTGTGTGGCTGTTAATATCGTGATGATTATGAAATAATCTCTGGAGACCCTCAAACCTTCCGAGAGCCTTAGAATCATCCTGACGTTCCCCGTCTTAACGGCGCTCCTGGGTCCCGACATCAGAGGTCACAATCTTCAGTTCTATTTCACTTGATTTTGAAAGCGTTTTACAGCTCAAGCGGCTCCTCTGAGTCATAAATTATTAATATAATACTATATATTAAAGGGTCTTGTCTGGCACTAAAGGTTAATGTTGGACAGATTAGATCAGTCACTGTAATTTCACTTCAAAACCAGTGTCGATCTAGAACATGGGTCGTCAATAAAATCGATAGAACATTTAGACATTCCTACCACTTTAGTCCTCAAACAACGACGTCTGAGAAATTATGATTCAATTTATGATTTATGATTATGATATGAGAATCAGATTAGTGGAAAAATTATTATTAGTGCCAATAATGCCAAATTAGTCATTATTAGGGCCAATCAGATTCTCACCAGCCAATCAGAATGAGCGCCGCCCCCAAGTTCAAGTTTATTTATATAGCGCTTTTACTTAGTTTTCCCAAGTAAAACTAGAAAAAAATTGAAAGGAACGGAAAAATCTGAAAAAAAAATTTTTTTTGAATGAAAATGTGAAAATGGCTTTCGGGGGAAAAAAAAAAAAACGAAAATGATTTTGTTTGTTTCTTTGAAATTTACATAATTTTTGCCCGAATTGAGTTGAGTTGAGTTGAATTTAATTGAAAAAGCCTTTAATTGTCCCATTGTGTAAATTACTTGTCACAACAGCAGTCAATTATATGTATATGAAAACATCTATATGTAGACTAAATGGGAAAATTAGCATGCATGCATTAACATAAACAACACTGCACGCACTATAAACAAACAACCATAACACACCACACAGATCATAAGCTGATTCCATAAATAATGAGTCTCTTGGATCTTCTGAACTGAAACCTTATGACTGAAGACTCTTATGTGTCTAGTGGATATTTTAGATGAATTATCCCTGATTGTGATTTTCATCACTGTTGTACGTCGTCACATTTATTTTGTGTTTGTTATGTAGCAAAACGCTGGTGTTTCAGTCTAGACTAGCAATTGTGTCTGATTCTCAAACCATACTAGATTCTGAATGCTGAATAAGCAGAGATATTCTTGCTATTTATGTTTTCAAATTGCGACGTATTAGTTTGGTTAGAGTTTTATGAGAGCAGTGATGCTTATAATAGGATTTAACTTTGTTAAGAAGAGCAGCTAGACCATTTAAACTGCAGATGGAGCCTTGACCAGGCCTGTAGAACGTCTGGCCTGACTGAGGTGTATTTATTAACCGTGCAGGACAATCACGCAAAGCATTACAGTAATCTAATCTCGAGGTCATGGATCTACGTATCAGCATCAGACTTTGGTATGACGCAGTTGGCAGATATTTCTGAGATGCAGAAAGGCTGTTCTACATTTAACGCTCATGGATCTACATTTCTATATATTCATTTAAAGTAATTTTTTCTTGAATATTTAGGCAAGTAGTCGCAACATATGAGCATGAGATAAATGGTAATTCATTCGCTATAATGACTAGTGATTTTCTTATAATTACTATAAATCATAATATCATGGACGTTTAGGGAAAAAATCCTCTATAAAAAGAACATAAGAAAACGTAATCGGGCCCAGCACTGAGCCTTGTGGAACTCCACGGAGACTTTGGCCAGACAAACATGTATAAGCCATTCTAAGGCTCAGTTCAGACAATGTGTGTCTAAAGTCCATTCACGGGATTACTGTAATCTGCGTGTTGGAGTCGCAATGAAATGATGCTTTGATCAAAAACCCTTTTAAAGATCTTGAATGACATTTTGATGATATTTGATTGTTAAAGTTTGTCTCTTTGCTAGAAATGCTAGTTAGCTAGGTGTTTATATTAAAATAAAAATAAACGGAGTTTGAACTTGAATTAAAAATAACTATGTTGTTTTTTTTTTTTTTTTAAAGAACTTTTCTTTAAAATAAAAAAAAAAAATTGTACTGATACAAAATTATATAAATAAAAAAATAATATACAGATAAAATATTATTTTATATTAAATGATTTATCTTATATTGTATTATTTTACATATTTTAATCGATATAATATATTCTGTTCTGAGTTCTGAAAAAAAGCCTAATTTGACATGTAAATCAGATTAAAGAGACCATGTAAAGCAAGTGTTTAAATGCCGATGTTTCTTTTAAGCCGCTTGTCAGAGGAGCTGAGGTTGTCATAGCGTGCAAACTCTCCTCAAACGTGAACAGAAGAACAACAAAGACACAAAAAAAAACAGAAAAGAAAACCTGCTCCTCATTTCCTGGTGTGCTCAGGCACCGTTTCTGCCATTTAAACGAATGAAAACACAGGCACTTTTTTTTTTTTTATTCCTTTCCTCAGTCCCGATCACAGTTGTGTGATGTTGATCTGGAGTCACGCTACGCTCTCACATCCCAACCTAAACAAACCCGTCTACACCACTCCATCCCTCCTTTCATTTCCTCTCACTATATTCACTGGCTTTCTGCACTTATGTAACTCCACTTTTTTTTTTTCTTCTTCTTTTCTTCGGCTGCCAAACATTCTCATCTGGGCAGAACAGTGAGTTTCGTATCGCGTTCTTCTTGAGAAGGTTGTTTTTTCACAGACACTGGGAAATGACGGTACGTTCGGAACATCGATGGATCCAGTAGTCGTTCAGATTGAGCTTCTGATGGAAGAGCAGATGGACAGGGAGGAATTATCCAGACAGCGTTCCTTTCATTCCTGCGTGTGTGTGTGTGTGTGTGTGTGTGTGTGTGCTGCTGGAACGTTATTTGGCTGTGGAGAGGATGTCATTACAGCACAGGGAACATCAGATATCCATCCTGAACACTGATACCAGGAGCTGATGCTCTGAAGAAGCTGCTCGGAATGTTCCTATAGATCTGCTGGATTAGGATTGTGGACCTTTTTTTAAATGAGCTTTCAGACTAAATTTAGACTTTTTGTGGGACTGAGTGAACTTTGGTAGTGGAGTGTTTTGTGGTTAGGTGGATGGATGGATGGAAAATTAGAAAGAAAAGTGGATGGAAAGATAGATTGATTAAAAAAAATAGGAATAGGAAAGATAGGTGGAAATATATATAGAATGGATGGAAAGAGATGGAAAGATTGATAAGGACGCACGGACAGACTGACAAATATTAAAGAAAATGTTAAAAAAAAAAAAAAGAAGTGACTGACACTGCTGGAAACTGTTTATCTGGTTAAAGAAGAATAAAACTGACCTTCCTCTCAGCAGCTCGACAATCTGGAGCTTCACATTTGTGGATCAATCAGACGCTCAAAATGGCCAGAAATAGAGAACCTTCATGTGAAACTCAACAGTCTGTTCTTGTTCTTAGAAACGAAGGCTATTCCATTCGAGAAATTGCCACAAAACTGAATATTTGACCCCAAACTTTTGAACGGTAGTGTACGTTTTACTGAGTCACCTTTACAAACAACAAAAAGAAACAAAATTCAGCAAAAAAAAAAAAATTAAAATGAAACACTCACCAAAATACTGATCCAGAATCTCAAGAATATAACTTCCCCTTTTTTTAACTTCACATTTTCATTTGTCTGTTTATTCTTTTTATTTGTCTTATTCTATTTATAGTCTCCACTGCATTTATTTTCAAGACCATTTTTTTTTTATTTTAGAAAAGAAGTACATCATTTAAATTCATCACCTGCGTTCATTCCATAATTTTACACCATCAAATAAATCACATCTCATTTTTACATTTGTTCTCAAAGTTTTAAACAGTTATTCTTAATGAACAATTGATTTGTTGATTCATAGTATCCTACTCGCTTCACTATTCTTATTGCTTTTTTTTGCGACTTAACTAAAGTTTCTGGACAATAAGAAAAGTACGTCAGTAAGTATAATCAGAGAACGGTATATTAAATGGAACCTTTTTGTGTTCAATACTTCTGTTGTTTTGTACAGTACGCCATTTGAATTTGAGACTGGTTTTAAAAGCTAAAGTTTTAAAAGCTAAAGTGGTAAAGCTTTACTAGATCTAGGTTTACTAGATTTGACTCCACGACACACACTGATGTTTCCGCCTGAAGACGAGCTGATGTGAAGCTGCCAGAAGCTTTTACACTTCTAAACCGCAGTAACACGTCGTTTAACAATGTGAATCCATGTGTAACGGACACAAATCCTTCACCGCAGTGACACGTGTCACGCCTTCGTCAGCAAACACGCCATTGTAGCGTAACGTGTCTCAGTGCCAAGTAAGTAAGTAAGTAAGTAAGTAAGTACATTTTATTTATATAGCACTTTTCTCAGATGAAATCACAAAGTGCTTTACAAGGTGGAACCACAGGTAAAAAACAAAAGACAATTAAATCATAAAATCAACAAGATAAAACCCAACAGTATAAAACTACAGTAAGACAAATAAAAAAATCAGCTCAATCACGTGAATTTTCGGTGGCACTTTTTTTGCACGTTTGAGTTGAGTTGCACGTATTACTATTTTTTTTTTTTTTTATCTATTTTCTTCTGCCATTTTGAAACATTGAGATGTTACATTTAATTTCTATTGTAGGAAATAAAACTCCCATAAAAAGTGTTTCTTGTTTTTCCACATTTCTTGGTGTTGTTTTGAGCCCAAATTCACTACGAGTAAAATATTTTTCTTTTATAAGTATCCGTTCTTTTAAATTGGACACATCAAGACTTTTACTCTTCTTTTAAGTCTTCTTTGAATTGGTGACTTGTAACTTGTAATGGAGAAACTTTTACAATAAGGTATACGTACTTTTACTCAAGTATGTTTTTGTGGTACTCTTTACACCTCGTGTGTGTGTGTGTGTAAGACTTTATAGGCACTAGAAAACACTCTTCAGATTTCTGGTGCGCTTGGGCTCTCCAGTGTGTGTGTGTGTGTGTGTGTGTGTGTGTGTTGTTGCTGATGCTGTGAGTGAAATCCTGGTGTCTTGGCAGTAAAGGCCCATTAGTCCCAGCTAAACCAAACCACACAACTGCTTCCAGATGTCAGGAGCGCTGGGGATCAGATAGAAGCAAACAAGTGCAGGACATCTCCTGAAGCTGTGTTCAAACGTAGCTCCTGATGACCCTTAGAAGTGTGCAGAGGTGGAAAGTACTTGAGTACATGTGCTTCGTTACTTTACTTAAGTATGCTTTTGCTACTTTGTACTTTGTTCTGAGTATAAAAAATATGAGCAACTTTTACTCTCTACTCCACTACATTTGTGATTGCGTATCTATCTTTACTCCACTACATTTGTGACTGAGTCTCTGTATCTTTACTCCACTACATTTGTGACTGAGTCTCTGTATCTTTACTCCACTACATTTGTGACTGAGTCTCTGTTTCTTTACTCCACTACATTTGTGATTGAGATTTGTGACGTGACTATATTTTAGCTTCGTTTTTCGTGTGCAGCGTAAATAAATGAATCACTGAAATGATACATTCTGCATAAAGTACATTTAGCTGTGAGTTTGTGATGTGTTTTTCTTTTAATGTATTCGTAGTTTACTAAGTACACTGCATCTCTATGTTTCATTTCAATGCAGAAACACCGTCCTAATTACTTGAGAAGTTACTCAAACTTGAATACTCAGAAGAGGAAGTGTTTTACTAATTTTAGTAGTAAAGAGGCTTTAGTAAGCTTCTCGGAGGAGAAGAATGTGTTTTACTTTCATTATCATTTGGTTATATACGTATATCATTTACTAATCAAAATTTTATTTTATATTTACTTCTTACCTACTATTCTCTGCACATTTGAGTGACTGAGATTTACTTTTTTTTTTCTACATCTACTTTTTTTAAAACATTGAGGTGTTAAATTTAGTTTCTGTATTAGAAAACAAAACCTCATGAATAAAGTTTGTTTTCACATTTACTTTTTTTGCCTATGTTCAGTGCGAGTAAAATACTTACGTTCTTTCAAAAGTGGATACTTTGCTAACTTGACTCGAGTTGACTTTTTGAAATTGGTAACTTGTTACTTGTAGTGGAGTAATTTTTAGTTTTTTTGTTTTAAGTATCTGTACTTGTACTCAAGCATGGCTTGACACTAATGGTGACTTGCTGTGTCCCTCAGCGAGGAGAGTTATACGGTGATAGACTACGCCCTGCGTGATCAGATCTGGGTGGGTTTGTGTCAGGCTGAAGATCTGACCGTGTCTCCGGTGAGGAGCACCGCACGACAGAACCTGGCCAATCACACGTTCCAGCTCAAGTTCCGCAGCAATTACTCTGGAGGCAAAGGGACCATGGTGCTGGGGGCGGAGCTACTGTGAGTACTGACGCCAATCATATTTTTAGTAATTATTTTTCTAAGAGTGATTGCTGTTTTTTAGGAGCAGGGTTAGGGTTAATATTCACATTCGTATTTGTTCAAGTTTATTTATAAAGCGCTTTTCTTAGTTCCAGACCAACGCAAAGTCGCTATGCGAATTGGGGGAAATAAATAGTCTTTAAAGAAGAAAAAATGTCCTTTACTTATCTGTATTCAAAAATTAGGTAAAAAAAAAAACAAGTCAGTTGTAAAAAGAAAAAAACGTGTGTTTTGGCCTTTCACATATTCTGTGTGAATATGAAAAAATGTCCTTTATTTATCCGTGTTCAAAAATTAGGTAAAACAAGTCATGTGTCAGAAACAAATTAGTTGAGCAGCAATAATTTTCACAATATCGTTTTTATTATATTTTATTTCAAATTTAGTGTTACATTTTTTTTTATTTGGATGAAATAATTATGAACCATAAGTGCTCAATAATATAAGCACAAATTGCAAAATACACTTCAAATTACACAGAAAACAATAAAAATAGGAAACAGCACAAATGGTTTTCATATTTAAAAAAATGCCATTCAGTCTGTGAAAATGCGACAGGAATAAATGTTGATATTAAAACTAAAATTTAGAAATAAGACAAGCACACCAAGTTTGCAATTATGCAAAAAACAAATTCCAATAGTATAATTAAAAATGCCTTCTTCCTCATTATAAAACTACTTTAATTGATCACACCTCATCCAAAAAGAGTTTCTTGTTTTTCATATTTTTGTGCGTGTTTTGAGCCCGAGTTCAGTACAAGTAAAATACTTCAGATCTTTTATTGTAATGGTGAAAAGACTTTACATATTGCACATTCCTCATCCACAAAATATGATTTTATAGGTACTAGAAAACACTTTAACTTTAACTTAAATTTTATTTGAACATTCTAATGCTACTTTAACTGATCACTCCGATACTATTTTAATTGATTTTAGTGGAGCGTTCTAATACTCAATTCAAATCAATTAAACTGATCGCTCTATTTAACCGATCACTCTAATAATATTTTAATTGAGTTTATTTGAACATTCCAATACTACTTTAATCCATCACTTGTCTGGAAAGTATTTGTTCTGAAAATAAGTCATGAAGAAAAAATACTGAGCGGCCCAAACTTCAATTTGGACGTGAAAATCTGACGTCACAATGAACAACGATTTTACATTTACGGTCCTTAGTGGCCACATGGACAAACTGGCTGACTTCTCACTTCATCTTCCCTGTAGAATAAAGCTCTTCTCTTCCTTTTGAAGGTCAGAAAACCTCGAGCGGTTTTAAAGCTCCACACTTTGCACTTTATGTAGTCAAGCAAAGTGCAGTTTCAATGCTGTCACGGCACTCGTTTACATTCCTCTGATCTGATCGGCTGACGCGTTTGTTACATTTAAAAAGTATTTCCACAATGATGCCAAGGCATTTTTGGTATTTTATCAGAGCTACTGTTCTAATATTGGGGGAGATCTGGGTTCAGTTCTAGCTCCGACAGCCCCCATGGACCCAGAAATGGATGAAGTGACTTGGAAAATGATTTGACGATGATTGTGTTTTGACGTGTCTGTTGGTATTGTGTGTAAAGGCAGAGATGTTTGATCTGCTCCTCAGAGTCTTAAGGAACTTTCTCAGGCTGGGCTTTTGTCTTCAGATCATTGTAAAAGGTTCATGTGGGTAGTTTAGTACGGCACATGTACAACACGCAATACACGTAAAATGTCTTTTAAGTAGTCGTTTTATAAATATAGTGGTACACCGACTTACAAAATGAATCGGGAACGGCACATTTTTAATTGGCGAAAATATTGTTAGCTGAGTCGTATTTAACATCTAATCTACGACTTCATAAAGTCGGAGACGTTTTTTTATTAAATGATGAAATATTGGTAATACAACCGTTCGACGTCACCGTTGTGGCAAGATTACGGAAATCTCGGGAATTTGCGCCTCATTAATAAAAAAAAAAAAAAACATCGCCATTGTGAGAGAATACAAACTTATTTTATTCTGGATTTTGGAAGTAAGATCTCTGAAACGTACTAGTGTTTGTGCTGTTTTTTGTTGATTCGACGTGCAGAGAAGATTAAACGACTGTTTTACACGCGTCTGGACTCTCGTCTCTCTGCTCGCTAGCGGAAAAAGTCACGCTTCTTAATATTTTGAAATATTATGCGAAAATATGCTAAATGTGCGAAAATATTCCAGACATTTTTGCTGCGACGCTTTCCGTTTCTCGGGACTTTCGTTCTCTAGTCGAGGTACCACTGTATTTTGAAACTAGTTATTAAGTAAAACTAAGTTATTAAGGCCCTTATTGTATGAAACTCATACATCTATTACATTTACAACATGTTACATTTCTATATTCGTAAGTTCATGCGCAGAAATGAATGAACGCCCACCGGCATAAAACGCTGAATTCTCCAAATGCAAGTACACGCAACAATACAATCTCACATCATTTGTCCCAATAAAGTGGAATTTTTCCCAATTAAGCAAACAATACTAGGCTTCTGTAACAGGACGTGTACCAGGACTGTAGGATTTGTCCCAAATAAGTAGATGTCCCCTTAAACCGTTTGTAAGGTTGTTCTTCTTAATGCCAAGAACTCTAGCAAGCTGGCCTGAGAACCATCACCTACAAGTTCAAGGACATTATTGCCTAGAAAAACCCGGATTGCCTTCTCCAGGCTGGAGTTTAATGGTCCCATTGACCTGCAATTATAGATCATCTTAAGAATCAAATTAGCGCAAAAAGTTCCAACCCTCAATGGGGTCACGACTCAATGGACTCAAACTCAACGGACGTGGGTCTCAAGACATGAAGTCCATGTGGGATTCCTCCTCAGAGTAGCTGGGTGCATCAAGTGTGGAGAAGTAAATGAGAAAAGAAGAGGAGGCACTTCACGTCTATTCCACAAGTCCCGTCGGTAAGAAGCCCTGAGGAAGACCCTGGGTTGAGGAACTGCATTGGTAGTCATCAGTTCAAAGGGATCCATCACTTCTTATGGATTGGCTCCTGCTAAGCAAATAAAAACGGATGATGGCAAAGGTGATGAATCGAGGGAGAAGATTCCCTCAGAATCCCTCAGATTCGTGTCATCAGTATGGAAAGCTGAGACCTTCTCACTATCATTGTTAATTGAAGCATTGATTCCTACTCTGCTCCAGCATTCTCTGCACGTTCAACCAGGGCTGAAGAATTTTCCACCCTTTATTAGTCGAGGCTGGTCAGAAGCTCCCGAGCAGCTCCTCAGCATTCAGCAGTAGCAGCTCTTCAGCTCTGAAAGATGCCAGTCCTGCCAGCCGCCTGCTTACTAAATGGGCAGCATAAATAATTAAGACTGTTTTCGTTTTTTGCCTGAATATAAAGTAGACGACAAATGTGGCCAGACTTCCAGAAGATGGCATTGGCTTCCATGATTTATGTATTTCCTAACCGCCGCCCCGCCCTCTTGTTTTTTCTCTTCTGGAGCCTGGAGGTACAGTTTGAATATTAACTTTGAAAGCCATCTTCTCCTGCTGCTCTAATGCCTTCTCTGACTTTTCACCTCGTGTAAAATAATCTTTATGGATGGAAGGTCTGGAATTTTGGCCCTCAGCTGTGGAGAAGCCTGTGGGAGCGTGTCGGAGAAGCTGTGAGGTCTTACTGGGGTTGTTGAAGTCCATGCTGGTTTTTATATGTTTTACGTTTACCCATTTACCACGTAAAGATCATCGAGTAGGAATTCAGGTCTTCTCTCAAATCCCTCCAACAAACGGACAGAGTCTTATCCAACTGAAAAATTCCCTTTCAGTCACACTGACTAATTCGGAACATTCAAAGTACGTTTGCTACTTTTGGGGAACGTCCTTGCCGTGCCAATCAGGGCCAACCCTGCTGGAACGGCAAGAATGTTCTGAAACTCAAGGTCTTCTCTGAAAATAAACCTCACGTCAGCAGAGTCGAAGGCTTTATGTGCAGACGTTTCGCTTCCCATCATGCCAAGCCCCCGAGAAGAAGAACTTCACTGTGCCAAAGTGAGCGTTCATGACCCGTGATTTCACGAAGATCCAATTCAACATTCACCTTGAGCTTGACCCACCACCAGAACCTCATATTCTTCAGGAGGAAAAGTGGCAAGGTGTGTTTAGGAACCAAACTAGGAATTTGTCTTCAGCATGTGACCCATGTGTGAGAAGATCGGGTTCCGTATGTATCTCCAGAACACATCTGATGTGAAACCTACCAGTCTGAGATTTCATTCAGTGGAGCAACTAACTTGACCACCAACTCTACTAGGTCACAACGGTCTTGAAGAGCACGGCAAAGAACACGCTAGAGGATCCAATTAAATCAAAGCTTTAGGAGACCAAAGCTTTACACATCGAGAAGTAGATTCGCTTAGTGAAGGTTCTTGGGTGTGAATGAAACACAACGCGCAAAAGTGCAATTGAATACGGTTTTGTGTTTGGCTTACGCAGATACTGTGGTTGTTGTTGGACAATGTTCTCAAACCAACAAGAGATTTGGATTATAATGAGTCGAGCGTGATTTAGTCATTAGGCTTGAGTCAGTAGATCACGTGGATCTCAGTGTGATGCACTTTCAGTCACGTACTACTGGACTTTACGTGATAAGGAGTTGTTTAGTTATCTGCAGGACTTTAACGAAAGCTTCTTCATCACAGACGGACCTTGAGCAGGAAACTGCTTTAGACGCTTTTATCCAGAGTGACTTTTGGAATGTCTTGCCCAAAGACACAGTTGGACTGGTTTTTTCGAACTGGAAACGCTCCACTTACACGCAGGTTGACACATGGTGATGATGTTATAACGTCCTTTTGATTTGAATGGAAGCAAGTATCGTGAAGGTTCTGATTCAGTTCTGCATCGTGAATGAAAATCCGTCATCTTACACTCGTTTATCACATCTTCTACGCTCAGTAGACATTATTTGATGTACTTTCTTTCATTCTATTGTCATTATCCTCCCTACATATTCATCCCCTTCAGCAGTCAGCGCAGGGATAGAGTGATGGATAGATTAAAAACTAAATTCCAATGGAAAAAAAAATTACAAGTTTTCTAATCATAGCAGTAATTTATAATTTATGAAAAAAAAAAAAAAGGTTTGGCACGGATTAGACAAATCACATGTAAAATGCAGAAGAATTAAGCATCCGTCTAATTTCGTAAGCACTGAGTAATTTTGTAAGTCGGGGGTAGTAGCACTATATTTTACGTTTTACATACTTTAATGATACGTTAAGTGGCACAAAAAGTAGCAAAAAGAAGTCAGAGAAAAACGTCTTTTATCTACAGGTGATAAAAAAAAAAACGTATCGGTCGTGTTTAAACTGTAGGTTTTAAGTCAACAAATTACAGCAACGTACAATATTCAAGTTCAAGTTCTGAGTTTTTGTAAGACGCTTTTCACAGTTTTAATTGTCTCAAAGCGCACGTGTGAATATGTGAGGATTATTTCTTTTTCTTCATTAGCAGTAGGTGGTTAATGTCTGTGATGATCACTATTACTGTGATCGTGACCAGTGAGCAAACACACACACGACACTATTCCAGATGTTTGTAACGTGGCGTCAGACAGAAGTCCTGACTTCATGATGATGTTCTTCCCTCATCGTCCCTCATGAATCAAGAGTGATTAGCGGCTGAATGAGTCATGTGACTCGCTCGTTACAGACGCAGTAATGGAGGAGGCGAGTGACCTTTGTGACCCCTGGACTGAACACGCGTGACTCACTCTCTGTCTCTCTGTTATTAACACACAGTAAACCAGGGCTATTCCACTCAAATATAAAGAACTCTGCTTACACATTTTTTGGAAGCAAAGGTATAGAAGTGTGTATGTGTATACACGTGTCTATATATATATATATATATAGGTAGTGTTCCACTGTAGCACGTCCACTAAACTTGAGTGACCATATTTTGATTTCAAAAAAAAAAAAAAGAGGACACGCTTCAATATGATTAAAAATGAACTCCTGTAAGAAAATAAAAATCTATAAAAACTTGTAACAAAATAGTCTTTTAGACGTAAAAAAAATAAAATATAATATATATATATATATTCAATAACGTCTTCACTGTCAGGAAAAAGCGCTCATTTTACATTAATCACCACATTAGAAAAACTATCCGTACGTGTGAAGCAACAATCACCAGCAGAAACACAACACACCTGAAGCGCCATCTGCTGATCACACTCCTTTATTCACCATTTGTTACTTATAAACGTGATGCAATTAAATTGAATTGAAAAATCCTTTATTAGTCCCACAGCGGGGAAATTTCACGTTATAATTAATTTTATTTTACTGTTTAATTTTCTCTCATTTATGAGAATACATTTATTTGGATGGAAAGAAAAGTTAATTTAAATAATTTCAAGAAAAATAAATGTTTTTCCAAATAAGATCTTTGCATATATGTTATATGTTCATAGTTAACTACGTATTCAGATTTCTTAGACATAGTAACGTTAGTAAACATTTAGAATATATAGCGCCTAGTATATTGTCGTTGGCTATAGCTAAACTGTCATTTAGTTGATAAATACCACAACATTTTAGTCGACTAAATGACAGTATAGATATAGCCAACGAAAATATTCTAGGCGCTATATATTCTAAACGTTTACTAACGTTGCTATGTTAAAAATAGATAAAAAGACTAAAGCTAAAGCTAAAAAAAGATAAAATTAGACTAAAGCTAAACAATATTAAGATGACTAAATTGGAACTAAAACTAACCTGAGCATTAGTCAAAAGACCTCGACTAAAATAAATGAAAAGTCTTTGTCAAAATGAACACGGCACTGCGATGAAACCATCCACAGATGGTGAGGAATGCGTCTTCCATCGGCCTGTAAATGGAGACGTTTCTGTGAAAGCGTCTGGATGTTCTGACTAATCTCTGCTCGGAGCCCGAGACCTTCTGCTAGAAAGTGAACAAACACAAAAGAGCCGATGAGTGGAACACAAGCTTGTTGTTGTGGGCGGCGAGGTCGAGTTTCTCCTCGTCATCCTACCTGCGCTTTAACCTGCTGGAAAGAGTAGAGAAGTAAAAGTACAGATACGCACCGCAGAAGTTACTCCAATACAAGTAAAAGTACAGATACGCACCGCAGAAGTTACTCCAATACAAGTAAAAGTACAGATACGTACTGTATAAGTTACTCCAATACAAGTAAAAGTACAGATACGTACTGTATAAGTTACTCCAATAGTAAAGTAAAAGTACAGATACGTACTGTATAAGTTACTCCAATAGTAAAGCAAAGTACAGATACGCACCGCAGAAGTTACTCCAATACAAGTAAAAGTACAGATACGCACCGCAGAAGTTACTCCAATACAAGTAAAAGTACAGATACGTACTGTATAAGTTACTCCAATAGTAAAGTAAAAGTACAGATACGCACCGCAGAAGTTACTCCAATAAAGTAAAAGTACAGATACGCACCGCAGAAGTTACTCCAATACAAGTAAAAGTACAGATACGCACCGCAGAAGTTACTCCAATACAAGTAAAAGTACAGATACGTACTGTATAAGTTACTCCAATAGTAAAGTAAAAGTACAAATACGTACTGTATAAGTTACTCCAATAGTAAAGTAAAAGTACAGATACGCACCGCAGAAGTTACTCCAATAGTAAAGTAAAAGTACAGATACGCACCGCAGAAGTTACTCCAATACAAGTAAAAGTACAGATACGCACCGCAGAAGTTACTCCAATAAAGTAAAAGTACAGATACGTACTGATAAGTTACTCCAATAGTAAAGTAAAAGTACAGATACGCACCGCAGAAGTTACTCCAATACAAGTAAAAGTACAGATACGTACTGTATAAGTTACTCCAATAGTAAAGTAAAAGTACAGATACGCACCGCAGAAGTTACTCCAATAGTAAAGTAAAAGTACAGATACGTACTGTATAAGTTACTCCAATAGTAAAGTAAAAGTACAGATACGCACCGCAGAAGTTACTCCAATACAAGTAAAAGTACAGATACGTACTGTATAAGTTACTCCAATAGTAAAGTAAAAGTACAGATATGTACTGTATAAGTTACTCCAATAGTAAAGTAAAAGTACAGATACGTACTGTATAAGTTACTCCAATAATAAAGCAAAAGTACAGATACGCACCGCAGAAGTTACTCCAAAGTAAAGTAAAAGTACAGATACGCACCGCAGAAGTTACTCCAATAGTAAAGTAAAAGTACAGATACGCACCGCAGAAGTTACTCCAATACAAGTAAAAGTACAGATACGTATTGTATAAGTTACTCCAATATAAGTACTAAGTATAAGTAAAAAGTCACAATTAATAAAAAGACTTGAGTCAAAGTAGCAAAGTATCCAATTTTAAAAGAACTTAAGTATTTTACTCATACTGAATTTAGTGTGAAAAACAAAGAAATGTGACAAAACTATTGGTGATGTTTTATTTTCTAATACAGAAACTAAATGTAACACCTCCATGTTTCAAAAATGGTCGAACAAAATAAATGAAGAGCAAAAAGTCAGTCTCAGTCAAACTCAAATGTGCAAAAATATAAAAAAAATATATAAGAAAAAATTCCGAGCTGACTTTGATGTGATTCTCAGTGATCTCTCAGTCATTACCTACAATAGACTATACATTTATTTACCAAAAAAGTCAGGCTAAAATGTAATGTCACATCACAGTGGTTTTTACCACGCTGGTACCAGATTGGTAACTTTACAATATCAATATCAACTTAACATTAAATTTACTTTAAATTGTAGCGAGTAACAGTAAGTGTCTATTCAAATGTAGTGGAGTAAAAAGTACAGATAGTCAATCACTAATGCAGTGGAGTAGAGTAAAAGTTGCTTTTTTTATACTCGGTACAAGTACAAAGTAGCCAAAAACTTACTTGAGTAAATGGACTTTGTTACTTTACTTTGATTGTGTCTTCCTGTGCGTCAGGAACGAGCGAGCGCGGTGGATCAGCGCTCTGGGACAGAACGCCAGCGACAGATCGTTAGAAGACAGACTGAGTGAGTAAAGAGTGACAAACAGCGCCACCCGCTGGACATTAGTTCAACTTCATTTTTTCGGCGCTTTTTCTTAGTCCGCGATGTGAAAAAAAAAAAAGACAAATGTCGATTCTTTATATGAGTTATATGAAACATCTTGGGAAAAAAAAAAGTCAGTTAAAAAATAAAAAATACGGCTGTTGTTCAGACTATGGGCTATGAGCAGAAGAGCAAGATAGATCGCCACAGTGGCTAGGAAAAAAAAAATAAAAAAAATTCGTTGGCTTATTAGAAATGTACGTTTGATATTTTTGCCGCTAATCTGACTCCATACGCTTTGTTTTTTTAATTTTTCGCTTGCAATCTTGATGTTTTCGTTTGAACCTTTTTTTCCACCTTTCGTTCTATTCTCACCGTGAATGCAGCCGTCAATCAGACTCTCACCAGCCAATCAGAGTATGGCTGACGTGAAACATGGGCCAGAAATTCAAATGAAAAAAAAAAGCCCCCCAAAAAAAACATGAAGATTGTGAGCAAAAAAAAAAAAAAAACGTAAATGCATGCGAAAAAAAAAAAAAAAAACAACGGTAAATGTGCAGCATTTGTGTAGGTGTGATGTTTTTGGTGTGATTCCTCCATCAGAGGCGACTCAGGTGGAGGTGACCAGAAGCTACACGGCCAAACAACCGGACGAACTGTCCCTGCAGGTCACTGACGTGGTGCTGGTGTCACAGACGGTGGACGGTGAGACGCAGGGGTCAGGGGTCACGCAGAGGTCACGCTCTTTCATGATGAAAGGCCAGAGATCAGGGGCTTCAAAAGGCCTCTTCAATTTTTAAACGGCCGTTAAATACACAAAGGAAAGACGCTTCAAAGCATCGGCTTATTTTTGAAGATGTCATCTCGTGCTCGTCCACTTTATCGGACATTTTTCTAATTGTCGTTGGCTTGATGAAGGACAACCGTTATGTGTTACCGTTATGGCTATTATGATTATATATGTGTGTATAGATACACACACACTGGAATGTTTAAATATATGCCCATAAATCTATGTATATGTTTATTAGTGCATGTAATAGTATAAATATGTAAATATGTACACACACACACACACATCTGCATGTTCAGATTCAAAATATATATATAGATCAAGTTTATTCATATAGCACTTTTCGTAGTATATAATTATTGTTCTTAATATATAATCTTTTCTCAATATTTAATCTGAACATGCAGATGTTTCTGATTGGTTGTAACTGTTGTCAATCAAACGTCCTCAGTAAACCGGATCACTGATTGGTCTACGTCGCTGTCAATCAACCATAAATTCAGTAAAGAGCCCACTGATTGGTCAGAATAGCTGTCAATCACCTATGTTACTGATATCAGCTCACTGATTGGCCTAATCGGCTGTCAATCAACCCTCAGTTCAGCTCACTGATTGGCCTAATCGGCTGTCAATCAACCCTCAGTTCAGCTCACTCATTAGCCTGATTGGCTAAATGGCCGTAAATAAACAGTCACTCAATCAATCAGCGTCCATCAATTTATTAGAAAGTGAAAAGCATGGTAGATGATTGTGAAGACTGTCACGTCCCCTGAACTCCTCGCAGTGTGGTGAAGTGTGTGTGTGTGTGTGTGTGTGTGTGCGCAGGCTGGCACGAGGGCGAGCGTCTGCGGGACGGGGAGCGCGGCTGGTTCCTCTCTGAGTGTGCGGAACACATCACCTGCCCCGTCACCATCCAGAAGAACATGCAGAGGATGGACCGTCTACAGGGCCTGGAGACCAACGTGTAGAAGCAGTGAAGACAAACCATCACACGTGACACACAGATGCTCTTCCGTCTCAGGGAACACACACACACACACGTTATAACCTCAGATCTGTGACGCGACTGAATACGACACGTCTGTGATGTACAATTAAAAATGTGTAAGTCCTTAAATATCTACGGTTTTTATTCTCATCTTGGTTTGCTGTTTTTACCACACAGCTTAAGAACATTATTTTTTTTTACAGTAGACCAACAAAGACTGGATTTTTATTGTAAATAGTAGCATATTTAATGACATATGGACATAATTACCATCTGTCATTTTTGACCGATTCGCTTGATTTGTTTAACCGTCTCATCTAATTTTGTTTCTCCAGCATCTCAGTAAGAGAACGACTGGATTAAGCCAATATTTTGGGGATTGATTTCCCTTTTTCTTTTTAATCCTTGGAACGCAACTACTACGATAATCAATTCGACAGTATATTGAAAAAGTCGGTCATTTTTTTGATTCAACTCAGATCTTGTGATCTTTAAAGTTCTGGACAAAGACGGCAAAATGACATTCGTCACAGTTTTGTTGGTTTGTTGTCACATCTACACACAAATAAAATAAAAAAAATTTTTCCTTTTGCCTTTGTAAACATTTCTTACAGCATTTGTCACTTTGTGAATAATTTAAACATGTTAATGTCTTTTTTATTTTCCTCACTAGAGTCTGAAGAACCTAGTAAGACCGAATCAAATTCCTCGCTTGTCCTGTAAAAACACAGCGAATAAAGTTCAATTCTGATTTCATGCGAAATGTACGAATTGATCTAGTCAGATGAAGTTTCATTTCGAACTCTTTCGAATTGTCCAAAATATCGTCCAAACTTCTGCAACGCATTCGCAAAGCTTTTGTCGACATGAACAAACAAGGAAGCGGACAAGCAAGACAATCAATGTTCTGAGGGAAAAAATATTTCATTTACTGTAAATCAACATCCCAGTTTCATATTAACTGCAAATAAACACCACATTTCACAGCAAAATGCACATGCAGTGTGAATTCCGCACGATCTTTAATAAGAAGCTCCACTATTAAAAACTAATCTACGTCTGTAAATCCACATTTGTCTATTGTACACTTCAGCATTTCAATTCTCAACACTACAATGAACAAATGTAGCATTTACACAAGCGATGTGGGCGTTTATTTTTGTATTAATATACATATGCAACTTATATCGAGTCTGTACACATACTGCACATTCAATTGGGTTTGAAATTTGGGATTCTCAAATTTGTCATTTTTTATTTTCATCGATTTATCACGCGACTCGTCTGGTATTTTCATCATCTGGACATTCAATCATCTGGGATTCTACAATTGGTCATTTTGTTTTTAATGGAGTTACCGCGCGACTCATCCCGTGTTTCTCGCGGACCGCAGCAGAGAGACGTCCAGCCATTGGTCAGTACCTCAGGGCGTGTCCTCCTGCGCGGTGATGAGGTGGATGATGGCGCGGATGACGGCCTGGTCTCTGCTGTGTGGACGCGGCGTCTTGATCTTCTCCTCCAGCAGCTGATCCAGCTCTTTCTTCAGCTCCTGACAGAAGAACCCGGAAGCGTCAGACCAGCGAGGAACGAGGCTCGTCACTCTCACCTTCACCAGATGAGCGATTCGCTCCGGAGACTGGAAGACGATCCACTCGTCTACAGCGATGGTGTCCTGACCAGCGTCCTTCTGAATGGAGATGTTCCCTCCGAAAAACAGCAGCGCCAACGGAGAAACCTCCGTGCAGTCGTACAGGAAGATCTACAACCAGAGGAGAGGAGAGAAGAGCGTTTAATAGAGAGAGAGAG
>CM051499.1:24773104-24806111 GCA_028031935.1 Paedocypris micromegethes
GACAGAGAGAGAGAGAGAGACAGAGAGAGAGAGAGAGAGGGAGTGAGAGAGAAATAGAGACAGAAAGAAAGAAAAACAGAGACAGAAAGAGAGAGAGTGAGAGAGCGAGACAGAGAAAAAGAGAAAGGAAAAATAGAGAAAGAAAGAGTGAGTGAGAACAAAAAAGACAGTGAGAGAGAGTGTGAGAGACAGACAGAGAGAGAAATTAAAATAGAGACCGAAAGAGAGAGAGAAATAGAGACAGAAAGAGAAAGGAAAAGAGAGACAGTGAGAGAGAGAGACAAAGAGAAATAAAAATAGAGACAGAAACAGAGAAAGAACAAGAACAAGAGAGAGAGACAGAGAAAGGAAAAATAGAGACAGAAAGAGAAAAAGACAGAGAAAGAAAAAGAGACAGAAAGAGAGAAAGAAAGAGAGAGAGAGAGAGACAGAGAGAGAGAGAGAGAGAGAGAGCGAACAACGAGAGAGAGATCAGAGAGAGAGAGAGAGAGAGAGAAGAGGAGAGAGACAGAAAGAGAGAGAGAGCACAGAGAGAGAGAGCAGAGAGGAGGAGAGAGAGAGAGAGACAGAGACAAGATCAGAAGATAGAGAGAAGACAGAGAGAGAGAGAGAGATAGAGAGCAGACAGAAGAGAGAGACAGACAGAGAGAGAAAGAGACAGAAGAGAAGAGAGGAGAGAGAGAGAGACACCAGAATTGCAAATCATTAACAGAATTCCTGATGTTCCTCTGTTCTTCTCTCACTGGAATACCGTAATTATCGGATTATAAAGTGCACAGAATTATAAAACTCAATAAACAATAAAGGTCCAGGAACCACAAATAAAGAAAACTACAACAACACACTTTATTAAACTACAAACTCACAACCTCGTTAACATTCTGTTACATTGTTTAGATGCAACAATAACAGTAACAATCATTAACAAAAGCAAAACATAATACAAACAACAACAATAACAGGAATCAAACTCAGGATACTGTCGCACTCTAACGCGGAACAGTTTCAGAAATATTGCTCTGTAATTACATGAATAATTACTACTAACAACATAATAACAACATATTCCCTTTTTTCATTCATCCAAGTTAGACGGCTGAAGAAAACAGGACTGCAGTTTTCAAATAAATGTATTATAATAATTATTAGAAGGCTATGAAAGCTAATATCTAAATAAAATGTCTGTCCAGTACTTACTTAGTCCTAACTGAATCTCTAAAGGCTGCTCAGTGCGGTATTCCCAGTGTTGGGACACTTCACAGCTTCCACACTTGTCGGACTTTGAATCTTTCCCATGTTTTTGAGAAATTTCTCGAGCTCGGAAGAGTGTTTCTCCTCGTCTCGTTTCCTCTCCTTGCTGTCCACTTCCTCCTGCTGATCGCACGTCTTCACTGTTCTATCGGATAAATCTCTGTTGAAACGCATTCCACTGGATCAGATTAAGACTTTATTGTCATAAAAGTGCATTACTGGTCATTTACAAAACAAAGCAAAAACAGTGAAGAGCATATCAATGTCTGTTGGATTAGAAGACACCACACACACCGTCTGGGATTGTACAGTAGATGAAAGTATTTACAGTAGATTACAGTAACTAAAATAAGAACGTCAATCACAGTGCGTGAATGACAAAGACAAAAAGTGCAGATTAAATACAAAGGCTGTACAGAAGGTACAAGACACAGTAGAACAACAAAAAGACGTAGAGCGATGCTAAGAAACAGCAAAAACACAAGTGAAGAACGTTGTGTAGTGTTGATCCAAGAACATCTGCTTCTAGCCGGATAAGGACCGGAGAAGGATGGAGAGGATGTGAGGACTCTTTGCTCCACATCGGCGGTAGATGTTCTTCAAACCCTCTGGAAGGTTTTTACGGGCTCAGACTCGGTCAGCGAGGTTTCTCTGAAGAACTTCTCCAGAACATTCTTGGAGAAAGTCCCGTTCAGAAGATCAAGAGTACAGATAGGTGCGTTTCAGGAAGTCCAGGGTCCAGTTGTGTTTGGTTTAGCTCGGAAGGCCAAACAGAATTACAAGCTTTGGAAGCAAGGATGAAGATGATGATGGGTTTATACCGTAGATCTTTGACAGCTCTTCACCATGATTGACATCTGAGCTTCGTGTGCTAGAGTCAAGTCAAGCTGTGAACCCAAAACTTCTCACGTAGATGTTCTTATCTAATCTGAAGACTTTCACAGGTTGCGGGTTTCACACATTTGATGACTAGTGAGCAACCAGAAGGATGAGAAGGTCTGATTTCAATAAACCAATAAACAAAGCAAACTTGTAGGAAAATTAGGATTGGAAAAGTCTGACACTGATCTTTCGGAATTCAGCACTGGACAGCGGAAAATCCACCAACCAATCAGAATGGAGTATTCCGTAGGAGTTATGAATATACTGTATATGAGTTATGAATAGTTATGAATTAGTAAAACATTACTAAAAATAAAAAAGTTGAATTATCACACAATGAATAGGCTACTTTACAACAGTTTATAACATCTTAACAGTTGAAGATTTTACACATTCATAAACTTTTTCTTTCACAAAATGTGGTAGTGTTGTGTAAAATTCTCATTTACTAAAGTATTATATTTGCTTTGATGCATTTTACTATATTGTTTTAATATATACAGTATATGGTTTAGTGCTACTTCTATGGATATGTATAAGATAATATTAGTAGTAGTAGTAATAATAATAATAATAATAATAATTGAACCTTTATTAGTCCCTCATGATCATCTGTCCCTTTAAGCCAAAAATGTTCTACGTACCCCGTCTTGTGATGATGATAATAATAATAATAATAATAATAATAATAATAATAATAATAATAATAATAAGAGTATTTTTAAGGCGCTTTTCACAGTTTTAACTGTCTCAAAGCGCACAAAACTCTATCTGTTTCAAGCCAAAACAGCCACGAGCGCAAGTGTGAATCTCCTCGGGACTGAAGATGAAGCTTTGATCTCATCTGAAGGGCCGGTAGTTGAAAGACGGACAGGAAATGAATAAAAGATGGACTCTCTCAAAATGGAGGCGGCATTCGTTTAGAAACGCGTCCTCTGTGACCGGCTCGTCAACAAATCCCTACAATACTGAAGAGAAAGAAAAAAAGAACGCTCTAGAGTCAGATAATCCTCACTTAAAATGGGGAAAGATCGGATTTATAAGTGAAATGTGACAAAAAATAGGCTAATAGCTAAAAAAAGGGCTATACATGTATATTGGTGAGGTTTTTGACCTCATTTATCACGACACTTCCTTTTATTTCCCATCTTTGTGTTTGCAAATGGAAACGTCCGCAAAACGTTTAAGCCTTTAATCTTTCCTTTCACACTTTAATGAATAAGTTAAACTGACAGTTTTTTTTTTACTGTAAATCTTCATAAAACTCGGCTAGATTGAGATGATCAAGACTTAAAAAGGGGGAAATGCACAATTAATAAGGGCGAAATATAATAATAAATATATAACAGTGTAATAACAGTAAATCTTCCTCACACTCTTTCAACTGTCAAAAACTCCCATAAAACTTGGCTAGAGATAATCAAGTGAGATAATCAAGACTTAAAAAGGGCGAAATGCACAATTAATGAGGGTGAAATATAATGTACTTTAAATATAGGGAAAATATAATAATAAATATATAACAGTGTAATAACAGTTTTAAAAAAAAAACAGCCCCTGAAATGTAAAAGTAATGTGAAAACCGAAGTATCTCTGCGAGAGAAGACAGAGTGAAACTGCTCGCTAAAGGCGGCAAGACGTAGATCTGTGATAAACGGAGAGCGTTTACGAAACCAAGAGCACGTAATGAAGCGTGAGGGTGAAACTGGGTGGTACGTACGCTGGTGGTCTTCATCTTCAGGTGGTAGATGAGCCACGTGTAGTGGAAGTTCCTCTCCTCCGCGTTGACAGACTTGGGATGGATTTTGACTTTCCCATCAGTCTTGGTGTAAATCTTCACCGGCCTGGAAACACACACACACACACACACACACATCTGACGCTATACTGACGTGTATATATATATGATGAAGACGGACTCGTTCATCCCTCACAAAGCAGCGATGAATGAAGCGCGACTGAAAGGAAAGGTTGAATCCGACGACACCGCGAACAACAAAAAAAAAAAACGTTTGAATGAGCGATTGAGGCGGCGGGAACCTTGAAGAGAACGCTGATGCACTTCCTGTGCGTGTGAGGCGGAGTCAGACATCTCTAAACCACTGATATTAGATCCAGACAAAGCGCATGAGGAGTTGTGAGAGCTACCTGCGTGAAATCCTCGCATATTGATTTGGATTTCTCTGTGAAAGCTTTAAAAGCTTGATGCTGTTCCAGATCAGACGTAGAAGGAAATCAGAAGTTCTCTCAATTCGCTCTTCATGAAACCACTTCCGAACTTCAGAAATGATGAAGTAAATATTGTAATTGTTGGACTATTAGGTGCACTAGAATAGAATAGAATAGAATAGAACAGATTAGAATAGAATAGAATAGAATAGAATAGAATAGATTAGAATAGAATAGATTAGAATAGAACAGATTAGAATAGAACAGACTAGAATAGAAGAAAATAAAATAGAATAGCATAGGATAGAATATAATAGATTAGAATAGAATAGAATAGATTAGAATAGAATAGCATAATGCCCTTATTGTCATTGTATCACAGGGTTACAATGACATTAGTATTTCTACTCTGTTTGGTGTAAAAGAAAGATGAGATAACTGTAAAATATACACACTGAATAACCAATATAAATAACTACAAGATATTAAAATATGGTGGAAAAATATAAAAAGCAAGAAACACAGGATACAAGAAAGCAAGAATTAATTAAGAATTTACACATTTTTTCTTAACTCAATAAATGCACGATCAATAAACATTCTCTTGTCTTCAGAATGTACAACTTTGGTTTTGTCCAGGTTTCCTTTGGAAAACTTTGTAAAAGTAAACAGTAAGGAAGTTTTAAATGTGTCAGGCCTTTGAAAAAAAAAAAAAAAAAAACCTGTAACTGCCAAAAACAAAAACTTTTCTTCCCTCATAATTGCGAGTTATAAAGTTGGAATTACGAGTTAAAAAGTCAATATTTATAACGACAATGTCTTTCCCATTTCCCAGAAAGGCCTGAGAAATGAACGATGATAACACGTAGAATCTTGCCTTTGTTTGAAGCTGGAACGTATTTTGGCCACTTTAGGGTAAAGACCAGCTACAATCGCCGCCTTAATCAGCTTTTCATTTTCTAAGAAAAAAAAAAAACAAAACGTGTTAGTTTGAATGGAAAAAAAATATAACGCACATAAAGTGTTAAAAATGGGGAAATTCACTACTAACTTGATTCAAAGCAGGCAAGTTTTTTCAAGATTATTTCAGAAATCAAAATTCGAGAATTGCGATTGGTCTCCGCTATTTCGAGAGTGATTTTTTTTTTCAACACTTTTTTCGTAATTTTTTTCAAGTCGTAATATTCTTAGCAACTTTGCAAGTGAATTTCCAAGATTCTTTCACGAATGAAAAGTCACAAAGCGCGATTTGTCACGTGATTTATTGTATTTGCTTATCATCCTCCCTGTTGTTGAACTTCCAGTTTCACATCCATCATCAAATACACCATTTCCATGAGGTTGAGAGAAGCTTCAGAGACGTTACAAGTCGCTTCTAAAACGCTCAATAATGACCATTTCCTGCCTTTTAGAGTAAGAGTAAGTGAGTGAGTAAGAGGCTTTTATACGAAATTTCTTTGGGTAGCTCCGCGAGTCCAGCAGCAATAAAAATAAATAAAAAACTAAAAACCAGCGTGCAATACAATAAACACAATAATAAAGAAATATACAGGAAAAAATAAACAAACCACAATAAAAAATATAAACACAAAAGTATGAAAGAAGTATAAATTATAAACATAAAAAGGCAGTTGTGGGATTGATCATTTGTTGAACGGGAGTAATAAGCGTGTAGTTACCGGAGTTGATGTTGGAGTTGGACTCTTTGGGGTCTTTGCTGCTGACGAAACCAGCCGCCCAGAGATGCTCCGCAAACTGACCTTTCATATTCTGCAGCATCTGTGGGGAGGAAGCACATCAAACCTCTTTCATTCGGAGCCTCTGGGCCTGACCTGGAGAACGTTGGAGGACAGGAAGTTTTCCCAGCAGTATTCCCGCTCAGAGCTTCCTGCTCTTTTGGCCTTCTCCCAGCCCTGAAACAACCCCGGAGAAGCACGTCAGGAGTCTGGAGCCGTGCCACGGGACGCTTCTCCTCACCCGGAAGGCGTTAACAATGGCCAGATGGTCGCTCCTGGAGTTCTTGGACAGGACTTTCCTCCTTTGGTCTGCCATTTTCTCCTTCCCCTGAAAGGATCCACGGGTCAAGCATTGGCGTGACGGGGGTTCGGTGGGACGTTTGTACCAGGGGAATGTAGAAAGGGTCTTTAAAGCTCAGGCTGGCGGCGATGGTGAGCACCGGATCCAAGCAGCTGAGGAGAGCTCCGAACAGGATCATCTTGCCGATGTGAGGCTCCACGGGGAGACGAGCCAGATGGAAGCCCAGAGGAGTCAGCTCCTCATCACGGTCCAGGGCGTTCTACACCACACCACACACACACACACACACAGCAAAAGAAAAGCGCATTATTCTGCTGTTCCACGTCTGCATGAGGACAACACTTATGACTTTCTGTTGTTTCACAGCAACACATGTTTACACAGCAAGTAAATAGTGTGAAACTGTGGTTAGAATTTGCATGCTGAGAATACTGAAAATAATATTTGATATATCTGACTGAAAAAAGAGAGAGAGGTGGGAGATGGAAAGAAAGAAAAAAAAAGAAAGAAAGAAAGAAACGGAGGATGAAGAGGAATAGAAAGAAGAATGGAAAGAAGGAAATAAAGAAAGAGAACGGGTGGAAAGAAAGAAAGAAAGAAAAAAGAAGGGGCAGAGGAAGAGGGCGATTGAGGGAAAGAAAAAAAGAAAAAAGAATAGAGGAAAAGAGCAAGAGGGAGGGAGAGAGAGAGAGTGTGTGAACAGGAAAGAAGAAAAAAAAAGATGAAAAAAAAAAAGAATGGGAAAGAGATAAAATAAGAGAGAAAGAGACAAAAGGAGGGGGGAAGAGAGATTGAGAGGAAGAGCAAGTAAAGGAAAAAAGATGGGAGGAAAGGAGACAGAGAGCTGAGAGAGAGAGAGAGAGAGTCTCTGTGATGAATCGGCGTGTTTGATGATGTCATCATCACAGACAGGAAGTGAGAGCGCATCAGCAGGTGTAGCACTGGAGACTCACCAGGTCCAGCAGGTGCGTGAGGGCCAGACTCACAGCCTCGTCTGACGGAGGGTCCAGACTCTTCCTCAGGAACCACGCAATCCCACCCAACTTCAGAATCTAACACACACACACACACACGTCTTCAATCCCAGAGCCACGGGTCCGAGAGGAGGAAACCAGGCGTGATTGAGCTGAGCTGAGCAGTTACACACACACACACACACACACACACGTCCCTTTGAATCCATTAGTGTGTTTGTGCGCTGGGTTATCACCGTCACCGGAGATTATCCCTGAAACCTCTGCCTTCAAGCCCCATTACAGACACGTGTGTGTGTGTGTGTGTGTGTGTGTGTGTGTCACCGAGGGAAACGCTCACTTTCCTAAAAGCGCTGCATTTTGAGAACGAGCTGCTTCCGACTTCAGTCCCTGAGGTTTTTTTACACAGCGATTCTGCAATTGGTGAACTTGATGCAAACAACTACAAATAAAAACCAATAAAGTGTTGCTATTTGTGCAAAATGTGTCATTTTAATGCAAAATAATGTCATCTGATTGCAAATAATGTTGTCATTTGATTGCAGTCTAATTTGTCATTAAATAGCAAATGGAATGCAAATGTGTCATTTAATTTGTCATTTAATAGCAATTAATAGCATTAATGTCATTTGAATGAATATATTTGTCATTTGTCAATTCATTGCAAAGCCATTTAATTGCAAATTGTGCAAAACTTGCCATTTAACAGCAAATTAATTTGTCATTTAATTGCAAATTAATTGCGAAATTTGTCATTTCAAATCAACTGCAGACGATGCAGAAAAATGAATTGAGCATCGTTTTCTAATGAATTAGTTCATCCATCTCTCATTACAATTTGTCCATTCTGAGAACGATCATTTGTGTTGTGTTGATGTGGATTCTGAGCATTTCTCCAAAAATGGGCAATTGCAAATCCATTTCATCAGCCGTCGAACAGAACAACCGCCAAAGCAAAACCAGAAACTGTGTGTGAATTGTTTTGGAAATTGTTTCCGCAATCGAAAGTCTTCAATTGACTATCATTCTAGCCAAAGCAACGTTTCCATCAAGACAAACAGCGAAAGCAAAGGAAAGAGGACAACAGTGGCAGCAAAGTTACATTAATTAGTGTGAATAAGATATTAATCTAATTAGCAGAATTCTGCAAACTACTAAAACATTTTTAAAAGAAGCATTTCTGCAGATGAAATATAGATACGTTTAAAGCCCAAAATCATGATTCTGAACTCTGTAGAAATCATGTTCTTGTTTGTGAAAAAAGGGTCTTTCTCTCAAAATAAAGTGTAAACATGACCAGTGTAAACAAATGTGTAAATGAACCAAAAAATAAACGATATTATGTGTGATTTGTGCCATATGCAATGACTGTGCATATAACTAGTAGTACATGTTTTCATTTTCACAACACATTTCTGGAAGGCACCTCCACAAAACGTCATTTATGGACTGAAAAGCACAGCAAAAAATAAATAAATAAATCCTGAAATCGTGGAAGGACCATTTTAAGAGGAAGAAGAATAAAAAGAAGATCAGGAAGAAGAAGAGGAAGAGGAAGAAGAAGAGGAAGAAGAAGAAGAAAAAGAGGAGGAGGAGCAAGAGGATGAGGAGGAAGAAGAAGAAGAAGAGGAAGAGGGGGAGGAAGAAGGAGGAGGAGGAGAAAGAAGAAGAAGAAGAGGAAGAAGAGGAAGAGGAGGAGGAGAAAAAAGAAGAAGAGGAAGAGGAAGAAGAAGAAGAAGAAGAGAAGAAGAGGAAGAAGAAGGAGAGGAGAAGAAAGAAGAGGAAGAGGGAGAAGAAGAGAAGAAGCAGGAGGAAGAGGAGGACGGAGGAGAGAAGAAGAGATGAGGGAGAAAGAAGAGAAGAAGAGAAGAGGGAAAAAAAGCAAAGATGTGGACATGTCACTGACCACAAAGGGAAAATTGAGTCATTCACCTGAATAGCCCCCCCCCCCCCACACACACTTACACTCTCTCTCACACACACACACACACACACACACACACACACACTTACCTTTATTTGTAAGCAAAGCTCTTCCAAAGAGGTGCGCTGGATCTCGGGTAACTGATAGTTTTCTAGAAGACTGGCCCTCAATCCATTAAAGAGATGGAAGCATTTCCCTGGAGAAACTCTGGCCAGAAAAACAAAGACCGAGTAACAATCCAGCAAACTGAAAGAGTCCATTTAAAGAGCAAAGAAATTCCACAATTGCGGGGAGGAATAAAGGACTGTATCTTATCACTCTTTCCTGGCTAAACACAAAAAAAACACAAAGATTTGATGTTGGAAGCCGAGCGATGTTCCATCCATCCGTCAATTTTCAAAACTGCATTTTCAATTCAGGGTCACGACTCACGAGGAGCCAATCACAGCCACTCTGGGCCTGAAGGCGGGACACGCCCCTAGGTGACACCCGATCAATCAAGGGGCGGAACACACATACTCTCACTCCCACTTGTGGCCATTTATAAAAATTAAAAATGAACAAAATTGAAAAAAATGTCCCTGCTGTGGGACAATTAAAGGCTTTTTCCAATTAAAAAAAAAAAAAATGAAAAAAGGAAACGTAGGGACTGGCAACTGGATGAATTTTTATTAGTGCTGTCAAATGATAATTTTTTTTAACTAGTTAATCGCACTTCCCTGACCAAATGAATCACGATTAATTGCAATTAAAAGACTGCAGCTTGTAATATTGGATATTGAGGTGTAATATGTAAATTAATGTAAACATCACTAAATAAACACTCGTAAATACTGTAAAATGATTTAGTATAATTTTTTGTCAATTTGCACTGTATTGTCTTTGCTTTTTAACCCTCCGAGGTCGAGTCGCACTTTTTTTTTTAAGATAAAGCACACACAAATTTTGTCAATTTTGGCTGTACACATAAGCGTTACATATGGTGTCCACCAGCTGAAAGTTTGAAGTACATGTTTTTTAGGTTACACTCTAATACTAATAAAACTAAGAATATTAGCCTTCTCGTTGTCAGCTGAAAACGAACTGTAACTTAATAAATACTTATCACTCTAAGATCAAACATGTGTCTACATAAAGCTTAGAATGTCTGTTTTTAAAAATAAGTGCAAGTAAATACAGTGTTGTCTGCTTATATAATCCGCATGAATCTAAAGCTTGGGCTTTTTGAACAAAGTTATTTGCAGTTGAAAGATCAGTGTCACTTAGCGTCTAAGTGGCATCACCTGCTCTCAATGACTGAGCTGCTGATCTTAATGAGCCGCACCTGGAGGCATGGCTCTCTTGGTTCTACTCGTTGCACGTTGCCAAATCGAAAGTGAAAAAAAAAAATGCACCTGTGATATTGGCATTAAAAAAATTGACCCAATTAAGCACTTAAAATGAATCACATGCGTTGACTCGTTAACTTTGACAGCACTCGTTTTCATAGAGAAGAAGAGAACCGGAAATTTAGCGTACGTAGACGTTAGGAAAAACACTTCCTGGTGGCCATATGATGCGACGAATGAGTCGCCATGGCAACAGGGTGTATGTGAAGGTGTGTGTGTCGGACACTTTCTGAATGGCTGTGAGATTGAAATGGCGTGTGAGTTTCAGCTGAACAGCAGGGAAGAAGGGAAACGAGTGGCTTGTTATTTCCTCGGTGAATCGGCTCAAGGTCGCTTTCCTCTCACTGCCGTTGCTTTTCTCCGAGACTGAAAGGATTTCTGAAGGTTTTTTTACAGGACAAAGAGTTCAAAGATACGGAGGAATCACACCTAGCCAGAAATATAGCAACATTCATCTCTCCGTTCCTCCCTTCTTCCATCCACACTTTCTATCTTACCATCAGTCCTTCCATCCATCTAACAATTCCATCCATTTATCCAAGTAATCCATCTATATATCTATCTATTCATCTATCCATCCACCCAAGGAATAATTCCATCTATCCATCCATTTGTCCATCAATCCCTCCCTCCACTCACTGTCTATTCATCAGTCCTTCCATCCATCTAACTATTCCATCCATCCAAGTATTTATTTATCCATCTGTCCATCCATCCACTCACTGTCTGTCTAAACAGCATCACTCCTTCCATTCATCCATCCAAGTAATCTATCCATCCATCCAGGTAATAATTCTATCAATTTATACATCAATCTCTCCACTCACTGTCTATTCATCAGTCCTTCCATCCATCTAACAATTCCATCCAACCATCCAAGTAATCTATTCATCCATCAATTTATCCATCCATCCATCTACTCACTCACAGACTCTCTATCTATCTATCTGTCTGTCTGTCTATCTATCTTATCCATCCATCCATCCAAGCAATAATTATATCCGACCATCCATCCACTCACTGTCTATCTATTCATCAGTCCATCCAGCCATCTAACAATTCCATCCATCCATCCGACCATCAATCCATCCATCCATCTGTCTCTCCATCCATCTAATAAGTCCACTCATTAATTTATCCATCTACCTCTTTCATCCATCCACCATCTATCTGTCCATCCTGCATCCATCCGTTGATCAATTAATATAATATCTAGAATTATGAAAAATCTTGTAAAAATTACCTAGAGATTAAAATTGAGGCACAAATAGACCAGGGTAAAATCCATCCATCCATTCATCATCCCTCCATCCCTCCATCCCCACGCCCAAGCACCAACATGATTTAAAACCACATCAAGGGGGAACAAACATCAGAAGACTGTTTAGTTTCTGATACGTGGTGTGTGTCTCTGGATATTGATACGCCGCGTCTCTCCTCAGCTTTGATATTCTTCCACCCGCTGCTACTCCACCGAGTGAAATTGGATTTGCTCCTTGTGAATGTGGAGATGATGAGCGTGTGATGTCATGCCTACCTGCCCGCACGACCCTTCCTCTGCCTGGCGTTGGCTAGGCTCACCCACTCCGCGCTCAAGGTGCTGATGTTGTTCTGCGTGTCGAAGTGCGTCTCTTTAATCTTGCCTCCGTCGATCACAAACACAACATCATCGATAGTGATGCTGGAAGAAAGCGCTTCATCTTCATCATCATCATCATCATCATCAACAGTCTCATCATCACGTGGTTAAGCTCAAGCTCAAGTTCAAGTTCTTTTATATGGCGCTATTCTTGGTCCGAGAACAACGCAAAGTCTCTATCTTTAAGGAAGAAAATTATTAGTAAGTCAAGTTATCCAAGTCAAATGTATTTATAAAGCACAGATTTTACACAACCGTAGATCCAAAGTGCTGCACATTGGTAAAATAACAACCGATATAATACATATAAGAGTAATAATACTCATAAAACAATAATCATATTATTATTATTATTATTATTATTATTATTATTGGCTAAGACGATACAAATTTAGTGTAGCACTTTAAAATAACTATATGTTATTTATCATTAGTTACGTAAATAATCACTAAAATCATATCATAATATATGCAATATAATATGCATCACAAAATTATCATGTAAATATTCACTTTATCATACAGTTTATAAAGCATTGTTCCTACATTTATAGACAACAGCAGGTAGTTTAAATTTACTCAGATAAAGGCTGTATTTATTCTTTAAAGCATCTCGACAACATGCTTGATAATTGTATTTCTCTGCTTTGCTAGAGGTCAGTTAATCATTTATAAATGAACACTCAGTGTGTTAATAAAGGCTTTATTACTCATATTTCTGTGAAACTCTAGATTAATTCAGGTAATTATAAAGCACTTTCTAGCACGCAGCTCTTCTAAAGTGAGGACTTGTTGAACACATGAGATTTTAAGAATTGGTTGGTGTTACTAAAAAAAAAAAAAAAAAAAAAAAAAAAAATACAATTTATTTTTAATAAGGCTTTTAAGATGCACCTTGTTTAATGTCAAATTTATTCCGTTCTAAGTGGCTCTTAAGCGCAAAGCCTAAAGAATGTGGAAAATGTCCATTTGCTATAATTAGAGATTAGCTAAGATTAATTTAGATGAAATCTAGTTTAAAAAATACCTACATAATCTATGCCCACCTTTTAAACATAAATTAATCAGTAGATTTGTTTGTGCATTTGTTACCACCATCTAGACATATTTCATGCTTATATAATTTAATCAACATACCGTATTTAAGCGAATATAAGCACCCCTCTGATTTTTCATGCACAAAATTGTTTATTTTTTTATTTCTGGCTAAGTTACGTTATTTATCTCTATTAAATACATTTTTTTCTATATTTGGCAAACCTAACTTGTGACTCATATCAGTTCAATGTCATTTTTCTTATTAAAAAAAAAAATCTATTCTAGCGATTGAAACTCCACCTCCCATCATGCAATTCGAAATATTTGAAATCGGCGATTATAAGTAGCCCGCAAGTTTTTGATCCACAGAAATAGGAAAAAAAAAGAAACAGGTGCTTACAATCGCAAAAATACGGTAAACGTTTTGTTACACCAAAAAAAAAAAAAATCATAACACACAACTCAACATCGTAAAAAGGTTCAAGAACCCGAGGCGGCTGATCCCAGGACAAACCATTCAGCGGCGATTGTTTGAGGAAGATAATTAAAAGCCGAGCCACTCATGCATTTATTTATGAAAAGCCATCACATTGCTCTGTTTACCCAGGATCCACAGCTATGCTTTAATTAGCTGCCACCGTTTGCATACTGATGGAGCTGCGCGGGAAAGTGCGGCGACAACACGCTTAATTATTCATTAGCGGGAAAATCTGCTCAAATTCCACTCTTCATGCGGATCAAAGTAGTGAAACGGTCTGACTGCACACTGGGTCACTTTAAATCACTTTAAATCATCACTTGAGTCACTTTTTATGCTTTTGTATTTTTTTATCTTTTGTATTTTTATTCATATTTTATCTGTATATTTATGCCGTATTTCTCTCCCCTTATTTTTTTTATGACTTGTATTTTATTCATTAGTTATCTCTCTCTTTTTTATTGTATTTTACTGCTTTTGTGTTCTTGTGTTTTACTGCTTTTGTGTTCTTGTGTTTTACTGCTTTTGTGTTCTTGTGTTTTACTGCTTTTGTGTTCTTGTGTTTTACTGCTTTGTGTTCTTGTTGTTTTTACTGCTTTTGTGTTCTTGTGTTTTTACTGCTTTTGTGTTCTTGTGTTTTTACTGCTTTTGTGTTCTTGTGTTTTACTGCTTTTTGTGTTCTTGTGTTTTACTGCTTTTGTGTTCTTGTGTTTTTAACTGCTTTTGTGTTCTTGTGTTTTACTGCTTTTGTGTTCTTGTGTTTTACTGCTTTTGTTCTTGTGTTTTACTGCTACTGCTTTTGTGTTCTTGTGTTTTACTGCTTTTGTGTTCTTGTGTTTTACTGCTTTTGTGTTTCTTGTGTTTTTACTGCTTTTGTGTTCTTGTGTTTTTTACTGCTTTTGTGTTCTTGTGTTTTACTGCTTTGTGTTTCTTGTGTTTTACTGCTTTTGTGTTCTTGTGTTTTTACTGCTTTTGTGTTCTTGTGTTTTTACTGCTTTTGTGTTCTGTGTTTTACTGCTTTTGTGTTCTTGTGTTTTACTGCTTTTGTGTTCTTGTGTTTTACTGCTTTTGTGTTCTTGTGTTTTTACTGCTGTTTGTTTTGTGTTCTTGTGTTTTTTTTACTGCTTTTGTGTTCTTGTGTTTTTACTGCTTTTGTGTTCTTGTGTTTTTACTGCTTTTGTGTTCTTGTGTTTTACTGCTTTTGTGTTCTTGTGTTTTTACTGCTTTTTTGTGTTCTTGTGTTTTTTACTGCTTTTGTGTTCTTGTGTTTTTACTGCTTTGTGTTCTTGTGTTTTACTGCTTTTTGTGTTCTTGTGTTTTTACTGCTTTTGTGTTCTTGTGTTTTTACTGCTTTTGTGTTCTTGTGTTTTTACTGCTTTTGTGTTCTGTGTTTTTACTGCTTTTGTGTTCTTGTGTTTTTAACTGCTTTTGTGTTCTTGTGTTTTACTGCTTTTGTGTTTCGTGTATTTACTGCTTTTGTGTTCTTGTATTTTACTGCTTTTGTGTTCTTGATTTTACTGCTTTTGTGTTCTTGTGTTTTACTGCTTTTGTGTTCTTGTTAGTTTTACTGCTTTTGTGTTCTTGTATTTTACTGCTTTTGTGTTCTTGTTTTCTGCTTTTGTTTTGTATTTTACGCTTTTGTGTCTTGTATTTTACTGCTTTTGTGTTCTTGTATTTTACTGCTTTTGTGTTCTTGTATTTTACTGCTTTTGATTTCTTGTATTTTACTCTGCTTTTGTGTTTTTATTTTTTATCCCCTATCTTATATTTTTTGTTCCGTCATCCCCCCCCCCCCCCCCACCCATGTTAACATGCTGGAGGATTGCAAAATACATTTCACTTCACGTTGTTGAAAAATATTTGTGGATGTGACAAATAAAATTTGAATTTGATTTGAAATTTGAATTTGAAATGCGTAAAGGACACACACACACACACACACACCTGGTTTCAGCGATGTTGGTAGCGATGACAATCTTCCGCACTCCCGCTGGCGGTCTTTTGAACACCTGATGGGCGAGAGAAGACAAAGAGTCGTCGGGTAAACGGAACGGCGATATTGAAACGCAGCACTGCGGAGTGAATCACGAAGTCGAGCGGGAGACGGATGGCGTTTCGTCTGGCTCACCTGAGTCTGAGAGACGGTGGGCATCAGAGAGTGGAGAGGGATGATGACAAACCGCTCTGAGAAGCAAACAGGAGAACAGCTGTCCAGATTTGGATTTTGCAATGTCGTGGATGAATGTCGCACGCGATTCATTTCAAGTGCTTAATCGAGTTAATTTTTTTTAACGCCATTAATCACAGTTGCAGTTTTTTCCACTTTCGGTTCGGTGAAAGAAAGAAAGAAAGAAAGAGAGAAAGAGAGAAAGAAAGAGAGATAGAGAGAGACAGAGAGAGAGAAAGAAAGAGAGAAAGAGAGAAAGAGAGAGAAAGAGAAGAGAAAGATAGAGAAAGAAAGAAAGAAAGAAAGAAAGAAAGAAAGAAAGAAAGAAAGAGAAAGAATTAAATATAATATCCATTCCAACACTAACAAAATATTGTGATGAATTATGAATGTATGAATCGTATGAACTTTCACTCATATCGTCCTCCCTGAATGCAGGTCAATATTCAGAGCGCAGAGATGGAATCAGCCTTGTGGCTTTGGGAATAACTAACCTGACTTAAACATCTGATTGGCCGTGAGCAGATCGTTCAGTTTGCTGATGTCGTTCCAGCCGGGCAAAAACACCAGGATTGCGCCGTCCTGAAAGACCAAAATACAATGATGTAATAGGAAAGACACAATGATGCAACATCAAGTTGAAAAGTGCTTTTATATTAACTTGAAATATTATGTGCAAAAGTTGAATTTTAAGTTGAAAAGTGGTCATTGATACATTACATATAAACTAAACGATTATGTTAGAAAAATAAATGAATGAAAAATGAATAAAAATCACTGTACAAAAATGACAAAATCTTCTATTATGATTTCTTTTTTATTAATTCTGACAATCTTTCCTTTGTTCTTTTCTACTGCTTAAATTCGCTTCTCTGATAGGAATGACTCTGATTGGTTCATCTTCAAAACGTGTGCTCAACGTCACAGTTTTATAATTCAAACCAGAACGAAATGAAACAAAATTGCCAAATCAGAGAATGAAACAAATTCAAGTGGACATGAATTAATAAGATTTAAATGTTGTTGAGCGGCATGATGGGAAGAGTTTGAGACCGGATTTAGGCTGTATAGTCGAAAAACATTCAGGAGAATTGGAAGAACAACAAGAAGAATAAGTACAAGAACAATAAGAACAAGAACAAGAAGAGCAAAAAGAGCAAGAAGAGCAAAAAGAGCAAAAAGAGCAAAAAGAACAAGAAGAAGAACAAGAAGAACAAGAAGAAGAAGAACAAGAAGAACAAGAAGAACAAGAAGAACAAGAAGAGCAAAGAGAGCAAGAAGAGCAAGAAGAGCAAGAAGAACAAGAAGAAGAAGAACAAGAAGAGAAAAAGAGCAAGAAGAACAAGAAGAGCAAAAAGAGCAAGAAGAACAAGAAGAACAAGAAGAAGAAAACCTGTTTGTTCCAACAATAAGATTTTTGGTGAACAAAAACCGACCCTCGGTGTGAGTGAGAGCGTGAATGTGTGTGTCCCGCTCAGGATTGGCTCCAGCCCGTCACAAACCCACAAATGAAAAAGCCATAAATAGACGAGAGGATTCACACGTTTCTTGGTTTGGCATCACAACAGCAACAGAGAATCTAAGAGGACATGATGGACGCTTCCACCAGAACAAACGACGTTTGTGTGAAGTCCAGCAATCTTCTGAGACTGGTGTGTGAAAGCTGGAGAACAGCACACACTCCGCACAAGCTCCACGTGTCGAATCAAAAACGTTAACCCTTCCACCGCACAAACGCCGTGACAAATGAAGCAGACTGATCTAGTGAAGTCTGAGGTGGAGCGCACGACTGTCACCGCTCACGTGTCCCAGAGGAATCCACACGAGAGAGAGAGAGAGAGAGAGAGAGAGAGAGAGAGAGAGAAAGAAAGAAAGAGAGAGAGAAACAGAGAGAGAGAAACAGATAAAAGAGAGAGACAGATGATAGACAGACAGAGACAGAGAAATAGAAAGAAAAAGATAGCGAGAGAGAGAGAGAGAGAAAGAGAGCGAGAGAGAAAGTGAAAGAGAATAAGAGAGAGAGAGAAAGTGAAAGAGAGAGAGAGAGAGAATAAGAGAGAGAAAGAGAATAAGAGAGAAAGTGAAAGATAGAAAGTGAAAGAGAGAGAGAGAGAGAGAGAGAGAGAGAGAAAGTGAAAGAGAAAAATATAACACCGAATCCGCAGGCGTTCCAGAGTTTTCCGTGACCCAGATTCCTCTGCGGAGAGCAAAACAAACCTGACGTTAAATGGCATGACATTATGGTTGATTAAGGAGGTGTGATTAATCCCTGCTCTTCACACACATCCGAGAACCTGAGCGCTCACTTCTTAGAAAGTCTGTCGGAGAACAACACTCTGAAACAACATCATGGACCACTACACTCTTCTCCTAGTGTAGAAAGAACGACGAAGCTCTAGGACGTTAAAGTCGCTCTTCAACAGATTGTGTAAGTCAGGAGATCGGTTTTCCAAACTGTTCTTCCATTTCTGGGTGACAGGAGCCAATCCCAGCATCTCTGGACCTGAAGATGGGCCACACCCTGGATCAGTGGCCAACCAATCACAGAGCGGGACTCACATTCACAACACGTTTCCAGCATCCAATCCTCACTCTGAAAGTCCTCAACCGGCTCCTGATTGGTGTGATGGTGACAGTTTCAGGCTTCCTACGGTTTACGAAAAATCAAATCCGAGAACTTTAAGCATGATCCATGTTCAAGTTTTTCCCAGCACTAGACAGTAACTTATTTAGCACAATTTTTAAATGTCTGTCTAAATACAACTTAATGTCTCTTTAAATGTAATTAAAATTGAAAAGTTTATGCAAAAAGAAACAAAAACCAAGTTGTGCTTTGTAATAGCAATTGGGTAACGTGTTATTACAAGGTGTGTGTGACTGTTTTGCATTGACTGTGTAAACATATTGACAGTCGAACGAAGTGTAAATGAACGAAATGCACGAATGACTCGAAATGATTCGTTTACTTTATCCCTCAAGATTTAAAGATTTGACTGAATTGTGCATTCTTTTTCTTAATTGTAATAAGAGGGAACAAAAATGGGAGATAAAATGATTTATTCTTCTACTTTAGTACCACAGTACTAATTTACTATGGCTTTACTCAATAACTGGTGTAACGTGTTTTTCCTCAATGCAGCTCTTACAATATTTATTAATATTACGAAAAAAAAATTCTCTGACTTTAGGAGTGGAACTTAAAAGGGCCTTTACATGACAATTATATCCCGATTTATGACATTTTTGTACGTCAGGATGCAAACGCAAATTAGAGTTGCAATGTAGTTTGTTTGGAAATGCAGATGACAAAGTATCATGAATCAAAGTGAACAAAAAATGGCTTCACTGGAGTAGTTTTTTTTGTCATTTCATTCATATACAAGGACACACACGGGACAACAAAAACTATTACTATATAACAGTCCTGTCCATTAAATAACTATGTATTTAAATCTAAAACAATCACAATCATAAGTTTAATTGTAAGAATAAAACGGAAAAAAATGTCAGGATACCGCTGTATTCGTTTGTTGTGAAACGAGTGCAATTTAAGAATTTTCAAGGATTTCAAGCACTTTTCCAATTTTGCATTTTTCCAATAACTGGTGTAGCATGTTTTTTTAATACAGTTATTACAATATTTAACCACATTATGATAAAAAATCTGCCTGAATTTACGAGGGAGTGGAACTTGGGACATTTACATGATAACTGTATCCCGATTTATCACATTATTGTAAGTCATGAAACCGCTGTATTCGTTTGTTGTGAAATAAGTGTAATTTAAGCATTTTCAAAGATTTCAAGCACCTATATATCATCACCTGTATATCTTCAAACACCATTCTAGTGTCTATTTTCTTATAAATTATTTGATCTATTTCTGTATCTCAGACACGATCGTGTGTGTTAAGAAGGTAGGCAAGGAATTGAACACACACGATTGTGTCTGAGATACAGAAATAGATCAAATAAACCCTGTATGGGTTGGCATCGGGAAACCATGTGATCAAAGCCACACAAACACTTGCGTGAAAATGATTTCCACACACAGAGCTGATGCAGAAAAAGAGGGAATCCCCAAGGCTTCAGGACAAGCTGGAGATGGAGTCCTCATCAGTTCAGAAGAGAGAGAGCATCTGCGTTACTGGAATCTCACCATCTGCCTCCGCTTTGGCCAAGTGACGCACACACACACACACACACACAGGAACTCACATCCTCTTCCATCACGATGTGTCGGATCAGAGCCACGATCAGCTCCAGATTGATGCTGTCCTCGCCGTCCATCATCTCCAGCGCTCTCACGGTGGCGTCTGAGTACCTGTCAATCACAGAGAGGAGGCGTGACACGACATCACTTCTCACATCGCTGACTCAGAGACAGACAGAGCGGCCTTTGATATTTTCGTCGGGGGGAGAAAAAACTATTTTATTAGCTGAATGGCAACGTCAACGCCGGATAGCGTCACTTTATATTCGGCGCAATAAATATACATCATTAAAGTGTCTGAAGTACAGATTTGTGGATTTATGGCCACGCCCAGACGCCATTCATCAAAGGGTCCGTCTGCTTTAATGACTGTGAGGGGACGTCAAGACCAGGGGCTTTTTTGTGGCGTTTGGTCGATTCGTGCGAATGCTTGACAACGATGGACAATAGACATTTTTTTTCTTTTTTAACGGGCTTTTTATTTTTTTTCTTTCATTTTTGAACACAGATGAATAATGTACATTTGTGCACTTTGTCTTTTTTCAAAGACTATTTTTACCCTCATTTTTGAACACAGATAAATAATGTGCATTCGGGCATTTCGTCTTTTTTTTTTTTTTAAGAGTATTGTTTTTCCATAATTTTTGAACACATAAATAATGGACATTTTTCTTTTTTTTTTTTTACATTTTTCCCCAACTTTTTGAACACAGAAAAATAATGGACATTTTTCTTTTTTTTCTTAAAGACTATTTTCCCCCAAATTTTTGAACACATAGTTAATTTTTCTTTTTTTTTTTTTTAAAAAACAATTTAAAAAAAGCGCTACATAAATAAACGTGAAGTTGAGTTAGCGCAGTATGGCAAAAGAAAGCGACTGACCGGTCTAGGAGAGAGCGGGCATAGCCGGGCCAAGCCGCTTGGTATTCCGCCTCTTTCTCCTCCTTGGCTTTTTGCACGTTTTGGCCGCGCATGAAGTTTCTCCGGTTGAAGGATTTACTTTTCTGCACTTTTGGCTGGAACCTGCAATGATCATTGGAGAGTTAAACCCTCGCGGCCTCCAGTCAGATCCATTCACCACACCACATTTCCCCATCACTGAGAAAAATAAGGTCAAACGCAAATCATTCACACGAGATTGTAAAAAAAAAAAAAAAAAAATCAAATAAAATCAAAATAAAATGTCACTGAGACGAGAAACGGTCTCTTGTCTTGTGCTCTAGAGGCAAATACAGTGATGTCTCGCTTCCCAAAATGCATTGGAGAGTCTGGTCTTGAACCGAGATCAATGCAAATTTGATTAACTCCATTCCAGAATCTTTAAAATCGAACTTTTGTTTTCTCAAAAGCCAGCAAATACTGTTTTTCAATAGTTGAGATCGTCAACTACAAATGTAATGGACTTAAAAAAAAACTGAGAAAACCATCCTCATATTTTCACAAAAAAAAGACCATGATAACTTCGGTACAATGTGGTAGAAAGAGAGTGAAAGAGCTCACCAAGAAGAAAAATATGATTTAAACGCTGTGTGAGTTTACAGTAAGTGACCCTGCTCAGGCTTTCAGCCGCTGGTGATGTATCATTCATGAACGGAAAAAAAAAAGAAAAAAAGAATGAAGTCATCGGCGAGTGACTCACTCAAGCTGTGACCTCCAATTGTGTTCATCCCTCAAACAAACCAGGACACACACCTGACAGAAAACGTCTAAATCAACTAAACAACACAATCACGCGTCTCTATTTCAAAGGGAAGACGGGAACTCGACCGAGTATTTAGATAAAGCGCAGACGCAAACGCAAATTCAAGTTGCAATGTAGTGACAAAGTATCGTTACACAACTGAAACAAATCAAAGTGTACAAAAAAATGTATTGTCATCTCATCCATATACAAGGACACCTATGATTGTGATGTTTTAGATTGAAATACAGAGTTATTCGATGCACACGACTGTTAGTAATAGTTTCTGGTTTAATTGTAAGAAGAAAAAAAACGCATTTAGACAAACCATGTAGAGCATTCTAAGGTGAAGATTACAGGCAGTGAAGAACATGATTATAGAATAAAACAGCCTTTATTGTCACAGTGCACATGTACAATATAGATAGTAGATGGTGACCCCAGTGACCCCGGAATGGAGCAGGCGAATTTAGATGGACACATCAGGATTTTGGGAAGAGCTCCCGTTTGAGCACATGCTCTCTGTGGCTTTGTGAAGGTTCCTTGAAAGGGTCAATGAGTAAAAGTAGGGAGATGATCTTCTCAGATGTTCTTCCAGAAGTCTCCCTGAGGTTTGCCCGCGATGGTTGTGCCATTTGTTGAACGTTATTCAACATTTGTTGTAAAACGAAGAGGACCAAGAACGTAACCCTGTGGGTCTCCTGTGCTCAACTTTGATTGTGATGTTCACACAGAGTTGCAAGCCACAGCTGGTTGACTTCCAGCCAGAAAGTACAAAGTCCTGTAGTAGAAGGACGTGTTGAAGACCGGAAGGGTCAGCTTCGTGATAAGATGCTAAACTGAAGAGCCTTATAACACAGACGTCATTTTTTTTTCCCAGTGACAGGAGCAGTGAGGTCTCACAATGCCGTACGATGACAAGCATCTAAGCCATTGAATGATGATGTTGGTCAGTGTGACAGGTTCTTCTAGAACAGACGATGTCGATCCAGAGGATGAAAACTCAGCTGTTTCTGAGATCTTCACACCCTTGAATCCACATGGAGTCGCCATGACGTCAGTCACGCCTCGAATCCTTAAGGGCCTGGGAAAGTTTGGATCTGGATATTCGCATAGCAGCTGTGCCGTCTGATCCGAAGCCCAGAGTGTCTGGATTTCAGGAGCATACAAACTTTCGTAATCGATTTAGTAGATTGTGCACACCTGGTCGATGGTTCTCACCCAACTGAACATCCCCAAACATCTGGAAATCAATTTTAAAATTTGTGCATCGGACCGATCGCACGAGCTTGACCTTCCCAGCTCAGGTCTGAAGTGAGACATCATCACCTTTCCAGAAGCTTGAGATTAAAAAAAACCAGCTCCATCTTGTAGTTCCGCATCCAGTAGATGTTCCAAATTTCTTTCAAGAACTTTCTCCTTTTCATCAGAATCAGAATCAACTTTATTGGCCAAGTTGCAAGTGACCACAAGGAATTGAGTTTGGTCCGACTCCGCCTTTCCCCCTCTATTTTGCATATATTAACATAAATATATAAATAAAAGAAAGAAAAAAAAAAAACAATGACATGAAATGTATAAATTACATAAATAACTGTATTGCACATTCATCTACTCTCTGATGAAATAACTTGTTAAACCTCACCACACATGAATCAGCTCAGTCTCCGTTGCTTTTTATCAGAACACTGGGTTAAATGACTAATAGTCATCCACTCACACACACACACACACACACACGACACGGTTCTTCTAAGCATCTACTCTCACATCTCGTGACTATTTGCTCCTCGATTACAAGTCCCTTTGTGTAAAAGTGAATGTAAACATCTCACCGCAGCATCTCCACCACATCCTCCAGAAGATACTCTTTCACCGGGTACGTGAATCCAGGGATATGGAACATAGGACAGTTATCTGTGGAGAAGAAGTCAAAAGCGATTCCACAACTCTACACCAGGAACAAACTCCCATCACTCGTGTTCCGACGCCATTATTCCGCCAATTAGCCGCATGCTAAATCCTGGTATATCAGGTTCTTTTGAAGACCACGGGAAGCGTTATTATGCTATTACACGTCACGGAACCAGACCAGCCATTTGGCCACCACAAACCATTATGACAAAGAGATTAAATTCCTGATCGCATTTAAAGATTCCTAAATTGGTAAAAGCACTGAACAAAGTGTAATATACTAGTCATAATAATAAGTCATTTTATTTTACATTTTCACAAAGATGGTTCACCGTAAATGCTTTGAATGTAATGTTTTTGTAAATGATACTACACTACAGTACGTTTTTTTAATAGATGATGCACCATTAATACACTTTTATTACTATTTTCTTTTTTTTACATCAATTATATTCTAGATTATTTGCACAGTCAACTCAAAATATAGATTTCTAAGTGTGCCATCTAATAAAAGAATTAAAAATGTGCTTATTTTTTGCAGCATAGGTTCATTTTTTTAACTGCAATACGTTTTAAGTCAGTTTTCACTCTTTTTCCTATAGGCGAATGCGTGGAATCGATTAACACGGTTAAATCGGTTAACAAAAAAAAACCGTACTGAAATATTTGCTGAACTTCTCAGCGTTGAGGGTTGCACTAATGAGGACCACTTTAAGATCTTAATTAATAAGATTAAGAGTTAAAAATACTACGTAACAGCACAATATATATAATATATATATAAACATTTTTACTATATATTTTTTTACTATATTTTAACTTGTACTATTTTTTCCTGGAAAATAAGACAATTAAGCACTAGATTTAAGCACAGTCAACTCAAAATCCCAAGTGTGCAGTCTATAATACATTACAGTACAATACATTTTTTAGGCAAAGTCAGTTTTCACTCTTTTTCATAAGAGCGCAGGTGTGGAATCGATTAAAACGGACTGAATTAAAAAGAAACGTACTGAAATATTTGCTGAACTTCTCGGCGTTGAGGGTTGCGCTCATGAGGACCACTTTAAGATCTTCTCGCGCCGACAGCAGGTCCTTCACAATAGTGAGCAGAACGTCAGACTGGAGGCTTCTCTCGTGGATCTCGTCCAGGACCAGGTGACTTACGCTGGACAGACACCTGACCAACACAAAGAAATGACCAAAAAGTTCCAACGTGAAATGTAGTTACAGTGACAAGTCCAGAATTTACTCATTCAATCAGACAGTTGATGCCCAATGAAATGCTTCAATAATTACACTTTACCTCATTTCACTTTTACTTCCATTATAAAGTGCGTGAAGAAAATGGACTACAAAGGTCTTTGTAATCAACTTCTGGTAATTTCAAGCCAACAAGTCCATTTAGTCTAAATAGAGCTGCCAATTAAAAAGAAAGAAGGCTGTAAAATAGCAGTTTTTAATAAGTTATACGTTTAAATAACTAATAAATTAGCATTTTAACAGGCTCGTTTCAAAACAGATTGGCAGCACGTCTTAAGCAATAATTAAAAAACAAAAAAATGCAATTACTCCCAAACTCAACGGACTCAATTATTCGGCCGTACAACAACATTCCCAATCAGTCAAACCTGAAGAAACGGCTATTTAAATCACAGGACACGTTTCTAGTAGGGATGGGCGATATACATTGCAGTCTCTTGCGATAACAATATATATATATATTGCGATATATACATTATAATAGAACCATTTCACAACAGGTTACATAGACCCTAAGGAAAGCCAAACTGCTGGGGGTTTTTTTTAAATAAAGAAACGTTGCATGTCGTTTTGAGAACATTATGCAAAAGTGTAATTAAGCAACACAATGTTGCAGATAAATAAACTAAATGTAGTGCCTTTTAGAAAGAAAGACTTTTCGTTTAAGTCCTTGGTTCAGAGAACAAAAAAAAAACTTGTGTCTTTTTAGTTAAGGAACTTGCACTGTACTGAAAATACTGCCAGTCTTAATTAGTCAAATAGATAAGTTCAATAGTGAAGTGTGTCTTGAAAAACACTGTGTTCGCATTATACGAGGCAAAGACTTTTATTGAGAATTTTTGAAGAATAAATAATATTTTGTCAGAGTTGAACGGCTTTATTAGCTGAGAATAGTTTATCGCAATCGTCTTACCGAATATCAATACATCTCCTCCTGGGACACATGGATGAAACTGCAAGGTCGCAAATAAATGGCGGGGTTTCGCTGAATTTGCGTGAATTGGTGCGACTGCGGAGGGACTGAACAGAGTTAGAATCTCTATCGTAGGCCAATTTTGTATCGTTTTTATATCGCGTACCATTTACATCGCGTACCGTTTAAATTGCGTGCCGCTTATATCACGTACCGCTTATATCGCGTACTGTTTCTAGATGCAACCCAATGAGACGCTTGTCGGATCCAAAGCGAATGCCGTGTGTGCGAATGACGGCAACCACAACATGTGAGACCACTTTACGATCTAAACTAAAAAAAACCCTGCAAAAACAGCAAAAAAAAACCTGTCGGCGCCTATGTGGGTCGTGGAGTGTGTGATTCAAGCTGAGAGGATGGAGGGCGTGGCCAGGCCCGATGGGAGTGAGTGAGTCAGTCTGTGATAGTGAATGTGTGTGTGTGATTGCATCTGACATCGCCCTGAGTGTTTTTAAAAAAAACCCGACGCACCCATTAAACACTCCTGGCTTTATAGGGCGAATGAAAAAAAAAAAGGGTGAAAAGTGGGTTAGAGGGTGAACGTGAAGAGTGGTTCAAGTTCAAGTTCATTTGTATTGTACTTTTCTTAGTCCGAGACCAACGCAAAGACGCTATGTGGAAAAAAAAACAACTTTAAAAATAGAAATGTCGATTCTTTATACGAGTTTTAAAATTTTGGGGAAAAAAAAAAAAAAAACTAGGGAGAACCCGACTCCCGGGTGCCAGTCTCCTCTGGAACGCTAACATCACAAAGTCATTGGTGAAGATGAAGATATCTCATGATAGAAGAGTAGGAGACACTTACGGATCTGAACGCAGCCACTGTAGAATAATGCCCGTCGTGCAGTACAACACCGAGCCTTGTTTCCGTGGTAACCGACTGGAGCGCACAGCCAGAGATGTAGTGAAGAAAGAAAGAAAGAAAAGCAGTCAACATCAATCCGCTTTTCCATTTCTGGGTCATGGGGAGCCAATCACAGCAACTCTGGGCCTGAAGGCGGGACACGCACCCTGGATTGATGGCCAACCAATCACAGAGCAGGACACACACACTCACACCTGTGGGCACTTTTCCAAATTCCATTTCTTCTAAACGCATTCCGAAGGAAAAAAATGGAAATGGATTTTTTTTTTTGGGTGGGATGTAACCGGAGACCTGGAGGAAACCCACGAAAACATGCAAACTCCCACAGAAAGGCCAAAATTGGGATTTGAACTAGTCTGTAATGTTTGCTCCTCTCTATTAATATGCATTAATATTATTAACTGTTAATTAACTCTATGAACCTCTATATGTAATTACTCCATATGTAATTACCATGTAAATAACTATGATATTAATACCTCTGATAATCCTTCATCACCTGTAGTGAAACGCTAAACTCCATTTCAAACACGCATTCACTATTAAAGTTCTTCTCACTGCGTTAGTCTTGAAATACCTTTTTAGGAGAAGCATTAGATAAAAATCAAACCCTTTATTCTGCAGCAAACCCGCCGAACCGTTTTGCATAAGAACATCACGTACATGATTTTAAGTGGCGCGAATGCTAAATAAGCTCAAAGCGGACAACCTCAGCAATTCAAATGAACCTGCGCTTCAGCACCGCAAACAGTTTAGCAATTCATGTGGCCACCTAAAGCCGTCCAGAAGCTCTTCAGCCGCTGTCGCACCTATTAAAGGCTTTGCTTTGGCGAGTGAGAGTGAGAACACGAGAAAAAAACAAAAAAACGAAAAGGAAGACACGGAAAACGAGAGGTCGTGTACAAATTAACCCCTGGCGGCCTGAAGAGATTCATCTTCTCCACCCTCGACCCCTCTGGACGATTCTCTCAGCTCTTGCTTGGCTCGGCTCTTCCACAGCATCACTTCTGATTGGATGATCTCATCTCCTGAAGGACGTGGAGAGTGTGACCCGTGTGAAGGGAGTAATGGAAGCTCTTCCTCCTCCTCCTCTTCAGGTCAGCGCTCGAGCGATACATCATTTCCTGATGTGGGGAAACGTCTCCATTGATTGCGGAGCTGGTTTGGCGTTCGACAGTTAAAACATCAAGCGCTTGAAGAAACTCCCTGGTGTGCGTGGCTTTTATTCTTCTCAAGGCTCATTTCACAGGACCGATGACGAACTGCATGTTCCAAAGAGTCAAGCAAATTCATTTACAATTAAAAAAAAAAAAAGAGGGTCGGCTTTCAGTTGATGTTGCTTAATTTTGCGGATTGGTGGGGATTATTTTCCTGGTAATTCCTGGTCTTTGTCGCACGGCTTACCTTTTGTTTGCTGTTGTTGGATTGTTTGATTAATAAAAAAAAAAATAATAGTCTAATATCTCTTAATTTCTGAAAAAAAAAAAACTAAAATTCAAAAATGAAAGTTGTATTGTAACATGTGACCCAGTAATTGTTGGTTGTAATTCCAACTTTCTAAGTATTAGACCTCAATTGAACTCAAGAATTGGGATCGAGTTTGTCAATATGGCCAATAGGGTCCGTATCGAAATTGTGCGTTTATTTGTAAAATTGTGCCCCGTCTTTAACCCTTCAGTGAAGTTACACACACTTCAGTGGGGAGCAGAGTCTTGCTCAATCACTGCCACTTCATTGCATTATTCGAAAATATGTCCATTTATTTGTGATTGTTCCTGACTTGAAGTACGAAACAATGGGGGCTTATATTCACGTGCACATTTGAAATAGGCAATTAAAGGCACACCAATTTTTGAGGGTCAAAAATTTGAGAAACAAGGGGTGCTTAAATTTGCATAAATACGGTAATTACATCATAAAAATGAAATATAACAATCTACATAGGGGTTACATAGAAAATAAAATATAATTTCAATAGATGCATTTATCACGTATTAATTATCAGTTGTGACAACACATCAACAGTATTGTGGTTATCTTAACTGCCCAAATTTGAGCAACATGATAAGAAAAGTTGGAAGAGAGGCAGATAAAAAAACAGAAAAGGACTTTTCTGGCAGCGGCGTCTGATCAGTCTTGCCTCCAGAAGAGATGAACCAGTGACCTCGCTGCTTAATCCACTTTCCTCCCTCGCTTGCAGAAACACACACATTTTATTGCTCCAAACAGCAGGAGCAACACACTTTCTTGCGGACGTTTTCTCAAATGACAACGTGTGGTATTTTTTTTAATTCTTTTTAAAAAATATTGATATAAATATTGGGCCCGAAAATATTAGAATATTAGCTTAGAATATGTACCTAATGTGACTCATGGGCAACACCACCCATCTGAGCCACAAATCCTCCATGATGTTCATAAAAAAAAAAAAAAAGTGAAAAGGACCAAACGACTCACCATTGCAGACGGATCTGATACCCACAGGACTTGCCCTCGCCCACAGACTCGGCCCTTTCCGCTGCCACCCTCTCTGCCACCTACACAGTGTCACAATTGGTAGATTATTTTATTAGATTATTTCATGGCATATACACTTTTAAATTGTGTACAAAAAAGCCTACAAGATTGAACCATGCAAAGTTAAAATAACACATTTCCGCAAAAATATTCATAAAATAATCAAATAAACTTGATCATATGCATCTCTGACAAAAACTCAACGATCTTTGATGGGTAAACATTTAGAAACAAGTCTTTCATTGTCTCTTGATTGAACAGTCTGTCTTTTAAAAACAGTCCACTTCAGCAATATGTGCTTGACATTTAAAGACTGGCACTTTGGGGCTTCTTCACCAATAAGAAGGTGTCCGTGTGTTAGTCTGGGGTGTCCGATGCCACATCTTGAGTAAATTACTTCTTCGTGTCTTGATTTACAAGAGTAGGTATTTCGTTTCCCTCACTAAGTTTGTTTTGCTGATATTTATTCCACTCATTTTGAGCACATCAGAATCAGGATCAGGATCTCTTTATTGTCATTACACATCGGGCTACAATGAAATTCATAGCAGCCTCGAGTTGGCGTTACCATAAAAAGTCATAAAAGTAATGATAAAAATAGAATAGAACATAGTCTATTATATATATATATATATAGTATAATAAAACAGTCGTTTATAATGGGTTTTACGTCCGATGGTGGAATTTTGCAGTTTGTTAAGCTTTTGTTCCGAGCATTTTTAGCAGCTTTGTCTGCTTTTTTCCTTTCCACGTAACAGTGTCACAATGATCGTTTCATCGACATTGATTATCTAGTGCGGATCACTTACAGAAATGGCGCTGATGCGGCGCGGCTGTGTGCACACCACCCTGCAGAGAGAACCCTGTCCTCGCTCGATATACTCATCCAGGAGGAACTGAGTGACTTGCGTGGTCTTCCCACAGCCCGTCTCTCCGCTGATCACCACCACCTGGTTAGATCCGATAAGCCCGACAATCTCCTACGATCAGACAGATGCTTTCAGACGGAGTCAAATTAGCGGCGAAGATAAAATGTACCGTTTTCAGTGCGTAGGAAGGCAGCTTCTCTCGAAAAGTCTGGAAAACAAAGCAATGTGTTTCTGTAATGCAAAAATCGTAGGAAAAGTCTGTGTTTGTTGTCTCACCAGCATCTCCTGAAATCTGGGCTCATCCCGTTTCCTCTGCTGATCGTTCTTCAGCTCCTCATCCAACGAGGGCTTTCGCACGACTTTGTGGAATAAATACTCCAGGTCTCTGTCGTCCAGTTTGGATTGGCTTTCCTTCGCCTCGCACTCCATTCGCTCCTCCTTCAGCACAATCTTTGCCATTTTCACAACCTCCTCGGGTTTTGAAGCATCGTCGTCATCGTCGCCATCGAAGTAACTGTGTTGAATTCAGAAGTAGAAATAAAGCAGAAATAATTCAGAATATTCCTTGTGCAGATTGAAAATATAATAACAATAAAAGAAAGCTCAATCCAAAAATAAAAACGTATATTATTTAACTACTATTAATTCAAATTAAAATATATTTTTTTAAATGTGTGCATCGATATTACAACATATTCCTATGCTTCTATTTTTTTTATTATTTAACTGGTAACTATTATATATTTAATACATCAGCTTAGAAATGTCGGATTGCACTACCATGAATATAAAATCATTAAAAATGATGCAATAAAGCGCAAAAACTCAACTATGGCAGGTAATAAACCGCACAAGGAGTAATTTAATGACATTACATTTAATTAACATTTCGTGCTAGTCTGAATTATAAATAAAAGGTGAGAAAATGTGTAATAAAAGAGAATAAGAGACAATAAAACACGAGAGAAAATAAGCCATCGTGTAATATTGTCACGTTAAAGTTCAAGTTTATATATATATATATATATAGCGCTTTTCTTAGTTTGAGATCGCAAAGTCGTTACGCGAATTAGGGAAAAAAAATAGTCTTTCTATAATTTCCATTATTTATCCGTGTTCAAAGATGTGGAAAAAGAGTCTGATTAAAAAAAAAAAAGTTGTGTGACAGATGTTAACGTGCCCATCATAACCGAAATGTAAATGTATTATTAATATTATTCCATTAAATTTATATTTTTAGTTTTGTACACTATTTGTTCACCGTTTCCCTTTTTTTTGGTCATAGTTACTAGTGGCTGTTCTGGCAATAGAATTTCCCCAATCTGGGATCAATAAAGTTCATCCATTCATTCATGCATTCATTCATAAATGTCCGCATGTATGAATTGATGGAGAGGAGCATCTCTCTGTCTTAGAAGATGATTTGACAATGATGTATATCTGCACATATATAAGTGCAGCAGTTTGCGTGGCATTCTTTACCAGTGCTTTGGCTCCTCCTTCACCCCGCAGCTGAACGACGTGGAGGAAGACGGATCCGTGACAGGAAGTCTCTGAACGGAGCTGAGCAGCTGAGTGATGTGCTTCTCTTGAGACACGTCCATCTGAATGACCGCTCGCTACAATAACACAACACACACACACACAAGCGCAGGACAATCAACATTGTGTGTGTGTGTGTGTGTGTGTGTGTGTGTGTGTGTGGTGTCTTGCACAACTAATCATTTCCTCCATTTTTTGATCTTGTCACCGTGTTACTTTCACTCGTCATGTCGATCTCCTCTCATTTTACATTTCATGTGATGGGCAGTTTGAACCAGCCACCCAGAGGTTGCAGGCTCGAGTCCCAGTGCATTAATGCAGCTCAAGCTTAAGGCTGCCCACTGCTCCGGCTTTATGTGTGTGTTTACTTCACTGGACGGATAAATGCAGATCACAATTCCCAAGTGATAAAGAGAGTGAGTTTGTCACACTTTTACAAAACACTTTTCTGGATCATTATTGTATACTCTATGTATTTCACTCATTTTTTTTTGTATTTTTACTTTATTTACGTTATTTGACTGTATTTTTATCTTGGTAATTTTTGCATTTTATTCATATTTTATATTTTATTTTGATATTTGTAGGTATCCTTATACCTACTGTTTTTACTGTACTATTGTTTATTTTTGCACATTTTATTGTGCTATTTTATTTTAATTTATTTTTATTGTACTATTTTCCTTTTGCACATTTTATTGTTTTCCCCCATCCCAGTGTTAAAGCTGGAACCACCAAAACATTTCACTACATGTTGTACCACGTATAATATCTATGTGAACAATTAAATTTGATTTTCATTATGGCCACTAGAGACTGTATCAAAATTGTGACCAGCATTTCAAGTGCAGACACACAAACCCGGAGCAGTGGGCAGCCCAGGGAGCAAAAAGTTCAACTTCCTGCGAGTCATATTGGCACGTGTCCAATTATTTTCAACAAAATTTGAATTCATGTGCTGCAGAACCACACACGCACGCACAGAGAGAGAGAGAGAGAGAGAGAGAGAGAGAGAGAGAGAGAGAGAGAGAGAGAGAGAGAGAGAGAGAGAGAGAGAGAGAGAGAGAGAGAAAGAGAGAGAGCGACAGACAGACAGAGTGAGAGAGAGAGACTGACAGAAAGAGAGAGACTGACAGGAAAAGAGAGAGACTGACAGGAAAAGAGAGAGACTGACAGGAAAAGAGAGAGACTGACAGGAAAAGAGAGAGACTGACAGGAAAAGA
>CM051499.1:24807283-24821605 GCA_028031935.1 Paedocypris micromegethes
AGAGAGAGAGAGAGAGAGAGAGAGAGAGAGAGAGAGAGAGAGAGAGAGAGAGATCCAGCACTCACAGAATTCCTCTCCTCTTCGGCTCTTTTCGCTCCTTCTCTCCGGGAATACCACAGTCCAATGTCGCGTCCCCTCAGGTGAGGAGGATGTCTCCCCATCCCGGTTCCTCTGTCCCGTCTCCCAGCCGCATATCCCTGCTCTTCCGAATCCCAGCCTCCTCCTCCAGCACATCCAGCCCTTCTCCCTCTCCTCGAGCCTCTGTCGAAGTGTAGACTGGATCTTTCTCTCCGATCTCGCCAACTTCCAGAGCTCATCCTGCTGAGGTAAACACCGCGCCGCCGGTCTCTCAGTCAACCAAGCGCGAACACTTTTACTGAAACGCCTCGAGTGATGAGCAGGAATGTGTCGTTAAGCTGAGGCACACAGAACAAAACACGCAAAATATCAAGAGATATTGCGAATGTGGGAAAAGTCGTGCGCACGCGACAAACACAAGCTAAGAACGCGTCGACTGATATCTACGTCACCGGTTGCGCTTATGCTTGATTGGTGTAGGGCTGCGCATGCGCGGTGGAAGCAGACAGCCGCTCGATGGGATACACGTGAATAATAAAATCCCAAAATCCCAAATATAAAGGTCACATGATGTATAACATATTACAGTACCGTTTAATGTATGCTAAAAGAGGTGTCTATAATTGTTGGTCACCTGTGCTATTTTTTTATTCTTTTAATACTGTCTAGAGTACGTTTTAAAAGTTTTACCAAGTGTACCGAACACGTCACAGAACACGTTTTTTATGGCATTATTTGATAATTGATGTTTAAAACGCAAGTTATATTTGCTTTCTCAGCCATGCAGTTTCTGACACAGTCTAACGTATCGTTAAAAAAAGTCTTTTAACTTATCGTAAAATAAATGTATTCGTATTGGTTTCTGTATTTTCCTTTAATGTTCATTAACCAGTTTTATTAATCTGCATTTTGTACCTTTATTTTGTATAAGAAACATGAGCTGAATTCTAAAATAAATGTGAGATGTTTTATGTAGGAAACAGTGCTGCTTTAATAAATTACTCCTATTTATGTCGTTCATTTAGCACAAATATCCATCGAAGCCGCATGTACTAACAACCAGCGTCTATTATTTCTCACTCAGAGTCTAAATAATAAATAATCCGACCGTCCTTGAGCATGAAAAGCCTTCCACAAAGACTTTATGTTCTTTGGTTCCGGGTGACAAATCTTCAGGCAAAGATGCAGTAATTGGCCCGTGTTGATATTGTCATTAGTGTGTTATAACGCCAGTGAAGCTCAGATGAACAGGGAGGTGAGACAGCAACTGTTTACCCAGAATTAAAGCCCGCAGAGAATTACAACCCTGTGGTGTTGTGATGCCAGCCTGCGCTCGCTGAGAAAGGTGCAGTTGGCTTTATTTATTTTTTATTTATTCATTTTTGCAGATGCTTCCAAATCCGGTTATAAAATATATAACAAATCTTTAACACCGAAAACTCCATTCATGACGGAATCTTCATCTATTAATAATTCCTGCCTTTTTTTTCTGACACCGTTCTCAGTTCTGCCATTTCTTTAATTAGTTTTCCAGTGTGTGTGTGTGTGTGTGTGTGTGTGTGTGTGTGTGCTAATCAAAGTAAAGAATTCTTCTTGGTCAAAAGGACGACTGTTTTTTTTACAGATCGGTCTGTAGCAGGCAGTTCTGTTAAGTACTTGAGTAAATTGACTTTTTTTTTAAACTTTACTTTATTTTTAACTTTTTACTTTACTCTTTATACCTGTAATATTTCTTTGGCTACTTTATAACTGTACTGATTATACTACTTGACTGCATTTATATTGAGTATCTGTATCTTTACTCCACTACATTTTAACTTACTGTTACTTCCTACATTGTAATTGTGCACAACAAGTCGCAAAGCAAAACTATTTTTGTTTCGACGAGGTGATAGTATCGCCATCTGCAGGATTCTGAATGCACTGAATCCCATTTATGAGCTAAATTTCGTGAACGTGAATTAGCTGTTGTGCTTTTTGGCTAATTTTTGCTCAATTTGACTAACACTAACCTTTTGTTCTGTTTTTTTTTTTTTTATCTATTTTGTTGTCTGCCATTTTGAAAAATTGAGATGTTATCTCAACTCTATATTAGGAAATAAAATCTCAAAATCAAAGAGTTAATTTTCTTGGTGTTTTTTTAGCCTAAATTTGGTACAAGTAAAAAACTTCACTTCTTTTCAAATGGAATACTTTACAATTCGAGTCTAGTGACTTCATTTTTTGCAGTATGGTATCGATACTTTTACTCAAGTATGAACCATACAGTATAGGTGAATATCATAGCAATCAACAAATAAGATACGATAAGATAAGAAAGTCCTTCGTGCGTTTTGAGACAGTTAAAACTGTGAAAAGCGCCTTACAAATACTCATTATTATTATTATTATTATTATTATTATTATTATTATTAATATTATTATTATTATTATCTTTTCATCCCACAGTGGGGAAATCTCCTTGTTACAGCAGCACTAAGAAACATGAGCATCAAAAAAAAATTATAAATAAAATAAAAAGACATACAACAAACGCAGATATATACTGTATATGCCCTAAAACCCCTAATAAAAAACATTTTATGTATTCAACAGAACACCTCCCATAAACTGTACATACAGTCTATACATAAAAACACACACAGAATTGTGGGTAATGTAATCCCGGGAGCTCACGTCATTAAAAAAAACCCTCAGATATATGTGAACGTTTCCTCCTCATCAAACCAAGTTGACCAGACGAAGCCCATGAAAAGCTTTAAACACGGGCGAGTATCAGACTCTGAAGCCCGAGTCTTTACATTATTCAGCAGAGCGGGGAGTCGGGGCTTTCTGACATTGACGTCTTTGGCAGGATGTGACAGGCTGTGAAGAGCAAGTGTGTGTGTCGCTCCTCACAGGATTAAAAGATGCTATTTTGGGTTCGATAAGTGACAATTCCTAAAACCATGGTGCTGTCGTCTGTAGTAAACGCTTCCTTTTATTTACTTTTTTTAATTTTTTTTATTCTTTTTATTAAAATCTTTTTATTTATTTCTTGTATTTACGTCCAGAATGTGCCGTTTTACGCTTTAATCACCACACTGATTCCACACTGGCTTCCCCCTTTCTCTCCATACTCATATCTATGGAATCAGATCAGTGCCAAAAATATCAAATTCTAATTCAAATTTTGTTTGTGACATACAAATTATACGGGGTGCAACTCACATGTAGTGAAATGTGTTTTTTGGTCGTTTCAGCATTAAACCTAGAGATGGAGGAGATACAACTAAATGTGCAAGGGGGGAAATACAATAAGAAGATAAAGAATAGAAATACGATAAAACATGCTATTGAGGTAAATTGTGCAAAATGTGCAAAGGAAATACCAAAAAGGTTTAAAAAAAAGAATTGAAATACAATAAAATCAAGATTTGTAGATAAAAATATTGTAACGATTTTCGTGGGTGGCGTTGGCTTTCCCGAAGAGCGCTGATGCCTTCAAGATACTCGTGCCCCATACACCGCACGACCCCGAGTATCTGCTGACATCACACACAGAGACAGCTTAGTTGAGGTGGTGGTCTTTATTAAAGCACTGCTTTAATCACACACTCTACTCTACCCTCCTGAACACACAGAACAAGTAGCCAGGCCACTACTCTGGCTACACACTTCAACAATGGTAGATTTACCATCACTACTAAAACAGTTATAAAAATAGACACACATGAACCTCACATCATACACAACACAATGACACAAAAAGATTTACATAAAAACAAGTATTTACAACGAAAACAACACTTATAAACACAAATGAAACAGAAACCCCAGTGCTTTGTGGGTAAGCACTGGGCTAACCCCCCTTGCTGTGACTCCACACCCCCTGCTGGGTTTTCACACCTCCTGGGGCTCTGCTGCAGCACAGCACACAGCAGCAGTGGATCGCCACAATATGAATAAAACGCGAATTTTTAAGAAACGAACGAAAATGCTTCACATGTATGTTTGATTGTTTTATTTTTCGCTCGCAATCTTTACATTTTCGTTTGAAACGCTTTTGTTCCGCTTCAACAGACACACCAGAATTTAGTGCGGTCAGCGGCTTCGTTTTTTGGGAAACGTGATTGTCGTTGTCTCTTGTCTTACTTTTTTTGTGCGTGACTACTTCACTAAACACAAACGGGCGCAAATGATACAAAATGGAAAACCACTTTCGATCGTTTTATCATTTACGCCCCCAATTGTGACATGCCTAAAACCCAGGAGTGTAAAGTACTTGAGTACGTGGACTTTGTTTACTTAAGTATCTTCTGGCTACTTTGTACTTGTACTGAGTATCAAAAAATAAGCAACTTTTACTCTCTACTCCACTACATTTGTGATTGAGTACTTTTCACTCCACTACATTAGAACGGACACTTACCGTTACTCATTACATTGTGTAACATTAAGTGATTTATACCGCGGTTAATTTCTTGGGCGGACGATGCGATATCATATTGTAATGTATAATATGTATTGTAATGTTAGCAAGCCAAGAACTTTACTTTTTTTACCAGCTTTTTTTGAAGATGAATAAAAATACTGCTCCTCTTTGAGACTGAGAGGTCACTGAGAAGCACATCAAAGTCAATTTAGTTTTTTTTTTTCACACTTGAGTTTGACTGACATTTTGTTCTTTTTATTTCTTTTGTTCTACCATTTTTGAAACATCGAGGTGTTACATGTCGTTTCTGTACTAGAAAATAAAACTTCATGAACACTTCTCATAAAGTAATTTTAATTAAAAATACGAGTAAAACACACATTCTTTTCAAATGGAATACTTTGCTACTTTTACTCAAGTCTTTTTAAAAATGTGTGACTTTTTATTTGTATTGGAGTAACTTATACATTAAGTATTCTTACTTTTACTCCAGTATGGTGGTGTGGTACTTGTCACACCTCTGCTGAAACCATCCACGCGTGGAGGACGATACATCAGGACCTTGGAGAGCGACATTCAAAGACCACAGAGAATGAAGAGCTTGGAAGCAAAGACGACACGCCAGAGCTGATTATATAAAGGACAACTGAGCTTCACAGGATTTATACTCGTCATTATAGCAGCGCCACATCCATTGGTATGTTCGTACAGTGAGGTAACGTATGTCACACAGTAGTTACTAAGCCGTGTGAGCGACAACTAAACAGCTAGTTAAAGAATAGTTTTTATTAAACTCATGCTACAGAATGATACACAGATGTGTGTTTTTTTTTATATTTAACTGAAGGGCAGTTGGGGATTGGTAGAGAGTTGGACTTGTGGCTAAAAGGTCATAGGTTCTAAGCAGGGTTGTGATTGGACGGTTGTATGTTTGGAATAATTGACTTGTGATTGAAAGTTTGCAGGATCAATCAATCAATCTATCCATCTTTTAATCTATCTGTCTGTCTATCTATATATCTATCTATCTGAATGTATTATCTATCTATCTATCTATCTATCTATCTATCTATCTGATGAATGTATTATCTATCTATTCATCTTTTAATCTATCTATCTATCTATCGAATGAATGTATTACTATCTATCTATCTATCTACCAATCTTTTAATCTATCTGTCTGTCTATCCATCCATCCATTTATCTATCTATCTATCTACCCATCTTTTAATCTATCTGTCTGTCTATCTATCTAGTGAATGAATGTATTATCTATCTATCTGAATGAATTATCTATCTATCTATCTGAATGAATGTATTATCTATCTATCTACCCTCTTTTAATCTATCATCTATCTATCTGAATGAATGTATTATTATCTTTCTATCTATCTACCCATCTTTTAATCTATCTGTCTATCTATCCATCCATCCATCCATCGATCGATCATCATCTATCTATCTATCAATCTATCTATCTATCTACTATCTATCTATATCTATCTACTATCTATCTATCATATCTATCCATCCATCTATCTAGCCTATCTATCCATCCATCCATCCATCCATCCATCCATCCATCCATCCATCCATCCATTCATCCGTGCGTCCATCTGTTTATTTTTTTTTTTCTGTAATAACGAAGAAAAAACATTTTCCTAAATAAACACCGGAACGACGTTGTGTTTAAACACATCTTCCTTTTATTTTTACACATTTCAGTTGTTTTCCATAAAGTTCCGCAAATAAACATTGTGAGAAGAAACATCATAATAAAGGCAACAGGAACATCCAGGTTCATCTGCTCCTACACAAAATGGAAGTTATTGGAGGTGGACGGAGAGGTTTTCCATCTCAGAACCACGACACATTTGCAGACGTGGATTATTCATGAAGACGCCAGTGAGAAGTGAAGGAGTCCAAATGGGAATGAATCTATCTACGGACACGGGAACCTCGGGGTGTAAATATTTCATCAACATCGAGTAGAAAAGCAACGTTTGAACACGACTCCTGCAACGGTGGAGCAGCGAATCGGTGTCAAAATTGTTCAAAATTGTGAGTGTGAATTTCTGCGTGTGTGTCTCTCTGATTGGTTGGCCACCAATCCAGGGGGTGTGTCTTTCTTTCAAGCCCATAGACGCCGGGATTGGCTGCAGCTCCCCGTGACCCAGAAATGGAAAAGTGGTTCCGAAATTCAAAGATGCCACTTGGCAATTACTTTGCAACTGGGAATCAATGGTATTTCAAATGGGAAAAAAAATGACTAAAAATGGGAAAAATACGGATTTGTAATCAGGGCTCCTTTGAATCATCCGTGACTGGATTCCTGCAGGTATTAAAGCGAGAGCCAGTTGCCCGGGTCACTTTTCTGATTGCGAGTGCTTCCGAAGTGGCTGCCAAACCAGTTTTCATCTGCGTCTAAACACATTAACACCTAAATCTGGACTTGCTTCACATTTACGGACGGCGTAAATATTCAAAGCGAAACAGAAACCTCCTCAGAATCCGCAGCGATGAAATATTTACAAAATTAAAGCGTGAACACACTCACGCACACACGTTAAAAGTCCAGGAGAAATGTGTGAAATAACCAAGACAAAAGTCCTAAAGAAAAAAAAAAAACGATTTCTGACACAGATTTGGCTTTTTTTTTTTTTTTTCATTTTAATATGCCGCCTAGGCCTGAGCTAGAATACTAAAATATATCTATTAGAGATTTTCCATCACACTTTCGCTCTCACAAAAAGCCCTCGCAATTTCCTCTATTCAACCTTCTTTTGTGTGCATTTACATCCGATAAATGACGGAACATCAGAGCGACGTGTCTGTCTGCTTTCTTTTAGCCTTTCAGTCGTCCTCCAAAAGAGGGCGGGGCGATTCGGCCTCAAATCAAAATTACGCAAAATTAATTGAACATTTTATCCCGATTACGATTAATGAACAATTTCATTTATTTATATTTTTCTGCCCTTATAGTTCACTGACACGTTTTGTACAATAAAGATGATGATTTTTGAATAAAGTTTTGAAAAACTCAATTCTTTTAAAACCAGGCAGGACCTGACGCAAGTAACAATATTTCCAGCCAATCGGAAAAGCCGCGCGACTCAGACGAGAAGCTACAATTTTGTCGCGTCACCGTTGGGCGTCTGAACCGTTTTTCTGCAGCGTGTAAACTTGACTTCCTTTTTGTTCTGTTTATACTTCTTGAAGCCAAAATTTGACGGAGACTGTGTTTATTCTTTTGGTTTTAGCTGCTAATGTTGTAAGTAGTGCTGTCAAACGATACATTTAACTAGTTAATCGCACTTTCCTTAATCGCACTTTCGCGATTAATCGTGATTAAATGACTGAAGCATTTACTATTGCATATTGAGTTGTAGTATGTAAATTGATGTAAACTCAACACTAAATAAACACTCGTTAAAATACTGTAAAATAATTAAGTGTCATTTTTGTTCAATTTGCAATGTCTTGTCTGTGTTTTTTAAACTCCGAGGTCGAGTCGCACTTTTTTTTAAGAGAAAACACACAAGTCAATTTTACATATTAATATGTAATAACTTACATATTAGTGTCCATCAATTTAAAGTTTGAAGTACATATTGTTTTAGGTCACACTCTTAATAAAAACAGGATTGGTGTTATTTGTAACAACAATAATAATAATAATAATAATAATAATACAACTAAAATATGAAGTGTGTTTTGCCTTCTCTTTATCAGCTGAAAACGAACTGTAACTTAATAAATGCATATCTCTCTAACATGAAACATGTGTCTACATAAAGCTTAGAATATCTGTTTTTAAAAATAAGGGTAAGTAAATACAGTGCTCTCTGTTTATCTAATACTTATGAATTTAAAGCTTCGGCTTTTTGAACAGAGCAAGTTATTTGCAGTTGAAAAGGGGAAAAGTAGGTCAGTGTCACAACACTTTGTGCCTAAGTGACAACACCTGAACTCAATGACTGTGAGCAGCTGATCTTAATGAGCCGCACCTGGAGACAGCGCACGGATCTTTTGGTTCTATTCATTGCACGTTGCCAAACCGAAAGTAAAAAAAAATTGCAACTGTGATTAATGGCGTTAAAAATAATTGACGCGATTAAGCACTTCAAATTAATCACATGCGTTAACGTGTTAACTTTGACAGCACTAGTTGTAAGCTATCCATGTCACGTAACTTCTTGCGTTCTTAAAGAAATAATCGACATAGTCGTCCTGGAAAAACGTGAACGATCATACGTTCTGAATTCCGATGAATCGCCCAGCCCTCCTCCAAACACCCTGATCGTTCCCTCCAGAGACGTCACGTGACGCTCCAGCTGAACACACCCACTCCAGTCGCCCTTGAGATCCGTCTCACCTCTGAACATCACAACGGATAATTTATGTCCTGTTTCGAATCCTCCAGGTCTTCATCCCCCCCGTACGCTCACCTTGAATCCCAATTCCAACGCCATTCATCAACGATGCATCTCATCGTGCCTATTTTTATCGCCCTCACCGTTCCTCCAGCAAACATCTTGCCTGGAGACGTCCTCTCTCCAGAGTCTTGGATTTCCGCCATTGAACATAGCGTCTTTGCGTTGGTCTGGGACTAAGAAAAAACGCTATACAAATGAACTTGAACTCTTCACGGGCTGGGGGCTGGCTCCTGGGGTCTTCAGAAGCTCCTGGGTTCTTCAGAAGCTCCTGGGGTCTTCAGAAGCTCCTGGGTTCTTCAGAAGCTCCTGGGGTCAGTTCCCCTGGTGTTCCTCCTGCCTCCTGTAGGCCTCGTTGAGCAGCTGTATCTCCTCCCTGTAGCCTCCAGCCTCCTGGTGCTGTCTGCGGCTGTTCTGTCGGTGCGCCTCCACCGTGTCGGGGATGTGGATGTTGATGCTGTCGGCGTCAGGGATGCTGGTGGGGATCAGCAGCGAGTAGGAGGCGGTCTCGCCCAGGTCGCAGGAGACGAAGCGGTTCTCGCGGCGGGAGTAGCGGAGCGAGGGAGAGCGGGCGTGAGCGGACGACTGGCTGATGTTGGAGACGATGGAGACGCTGTCCATGGCCTCCTCGTTGTCGCAGATCTCCAGCACCTCCAGGTGGATCTTCACGTTGGTGTCGGCGACTCCGCCTCCCACGCTGGCGGAGTCGGGGTCGTCGGCGCTGGGCTCGTGACCTACCGACTTGGAGCGGTACACCTCGACTTTCTTGGCGTTGTTGGGGGAGATCTTCAGGCCGTCGCTGCTGACCTCATACGTGGACAGGGACAGAGTTTTGCCCGTGGGGGCGTGAAGGGAGACCGTGCCCTGAAAGGCACATATGGGGATGGCCAATCCAGCTGTGGACCTCTGTGGGGAAAAACAAGAAAGGAACTCAGAAGAAAAGACTACACACTTAAGCCACGTGAAGAAGCAGTGGGTCTGACTATCAGGTGTAAATGATCCAGGTGAGTCCAATGGTTTACTTGATTTTTTTTCATCAATGAAAATCAATGAAAACACTCTTCCGTTTCAGGGTCACAGGGAGGTTCAGTCAACCAACCCTTGAAAATCCTGACAGGTTTCTGTAGAACAAGGGTGGTGAACCTGTGGCTCGCGGGCCGGATGTGGCTCTTTAAATGAATGCATCCGGCTCTCTTGAAAAACTTTTGAGGTTGCTTAACATAATTATTGAATTATTTCTCTGATTTAGTGTTTTAAGACAAGTTTACGTCTTTCTGCTTTAAAGCTGCTACCCTTTGAAAATCACAAGGCTGTATAACAACTGTGGGGAACCTAAGGGCCGGTTTTGGCTCTTTTACATACGTATGTGTTTTTAGGGCACTACAACTTATATGGTATATGATAATTAACAGTGTCATAAAATCATTCTCGATCTTACGTTTCATTCGCTGCAATTTAACACCGTTTTATTCCAGAATTGGCAGTTGCAAAGCGAACATAACCAACATTTATGTTCATAGATTATGTTGAGTGTTTTTAACTCTCGTGGCCAAAAATGTTCCCGAGCCCTGCGGCTGAACAACTTTCCCACAGGAACAACAACACAGACTCATTAAACAAGGTAACAAAAAGGGCTGAATTCACACAATTTTGAATTAGCAAATTAGGCTAACAGCGCACTCTCATCAATAATTCATAGTTTGCCACACGACTCACTAATTACACTCCAGTGGAACGTCTAATGGAGGAAAGCACGATAGAACAGGCCAGAGAGAGAAAACGGGGGACGACATTCATTCCAAAGGTCAAACATCTCTCAATTACACGCAAAACCAATGGCATTTAAAAGCAGGTTGAAAAATGCCACTGCGTCTGGCCAGATGTTTGCCGTGAGTTAATGAGTGCGGCGTTCAAATCAAAGATAATAGAGAACAAAAGATAAAAATAAAATACATTCTTGTCAAGCTAAATTGTCTTGAAAAGAGACAATAAATGTTGTATGTTTTTCATACAAGATACATTAACTAGCATAGAATTAAGAGTAAAAGGTTAATTTGCTTCTTTGAGAAAATTGGACTTGTTTCTCGCTGTCTTCAACTTAACTTCAGGATACGTGTGTGTAAATATGTGTTACAATTCTTTATATTTCTTTAAACCTTATTTAAAATATAATTATACTTGATTGTTTCTTGTTGTAAAACTTTCTACTGTAAATTGAACTGCTGCTGCAAAATTGAAATTTCCCTCTTGTGGGGACGAATAAAGGACTTTCAAGTCAATTCCCGAGTTAAATTTAACTTTTACCCCAAATTTACCCCATTGGCAGATCATTTGACTTGATTAAAGTTTTTAATTGATTAATGTTTTTTTCTCAATTTGTTTTTTTTTTTTTTCTTATTTCTTCAAGTTAATTTTTTGCCATGTGGAGATAGATTCAAGCGGAATTTTCGCACCAATTCACTCAATCCTTCTCTTTATTTTATTAGAAAAGCTACGAGATTCCATGCAAAGGGCGTGTCATCTTCTGACCGAATTACGCCAGCGGTTTGTGAAGAGCTCATGACCTGATGCTGAGATGCTGAAGAACAAAACCAAATCAGACTGTGGACGTCTGGGAATCATCTGGATAAAATGGAAAACACGTTGACGTTCAGGTGTATGTGCGTGAGTGGCCTAGTTTCCCAGAATTCCCCAGTGGTTTGGTCTGTTTTGCCGGGAACGCTGTTGCGGAATCTGATGTGTTTTGTCTGCATACGTAAGACATCTCGATCCATTTTTTGCAACAAGGAACGATTCTAAAGCAGCTTTTTCCAGATAACACTTCACAGTCGAGCGCCACTATTCGGGATAGAATGAGAATCGCAATTTTTTTTGCTTAGAATAAAGATGACGATTTTATTATTTTAAACATATAACCCTGAAAATCAGGTTGTCAAAGAGCAATATAATAACACATTTTACTCATTGCTTTAAATTTGAATAAATGGAATGAAACAAATAATGCAATTGAAAAGTAATGTTGTAAAGAAAAGAAAAAAAAAAAATCACCAATAAACGTAATAAAAATCTGCATTCCAAGGTACAGTATTATGTGCAGGTGAGGACACAATCATTTGCTCTGTTTTAAAGCATTTTTGAAATATTTATCAAACAATGATTATTTTGTAGGCGGGGCTAATAATTTTGTCCTCAACTGTAGATGTTTGCTGTGTGTGGTTAGCTGAGTGTCGTCTTCTGGTGTGAAACCGCAGTAAACACACACACACACACACTTCAGAATAAAATCCTTTTTCAGGTAGTAAAATGTCGGAGTTGATATCAGACTTACTTTACCGTTGTTTAATCACTCGTTCTCCGTGTTTATTTGCAGTTTTTTTTAAACTCGACTGCCACTCGACTCACATCCACTGTTCTAGTGCAGGTAATTAAGTGCACATGATCACTGCTGCGCGAATCCACAGGTGGCCAATCAGGGCGGAGCCTCAAAATATGACAGAAGTAACGCAAGATCATCCTTCTTCTAGAATGTTTAAATGATTAAGCTGAAGCGGACAGAGATGGCGATCTATTAACGATTAATCGTGCAGCTCTACTTCACATAATTCATCATTATCCCTGGATTAATAAAATGACGCCGTGTTCTGGACGGATCTGAACTCCTGCTCTGGCTCTGAAGGTGTAGGCGGTGATGTGGCTTCCTGCTTCACGGGCGAGGTTGAAGGCTTCTGGTCTGCATTAGCCCGTGGATCCGTCTAAATCACCGCAGGTTTCAAGCCTGCTGTTTCGCCTCCAAACACACCGAGTTTAAAGGAAGACAACTGGGTTTTCTTTTCTGTTTGCAACTCCCAATTACCCCCAGTTTCAAAGTGATGCCTGGCAGTGGAACTCACTGTAGTGGGAAAACCAAGCCACTGCTTTGTTGTAATAGACCCGATGTTCCTTATAGCATGAAGGACGTGGTGAGAAGAACGGAAAAATAATGATCACATGATTCTGACAACGGCGGGTGAGACCAAACGCTAGCGTGTGAAGGATAAAAACGATGTTTATGCGTTTACGGGATTACGATAATGCGTCTTAACAGTACAGTATAATATAATTTAAAAAGGTTTCAAAATAAAAAAAAATAATAACAAAATATACACATATATGTACAGTATATATACACACGCCTGTATTTACAGTATTTTACAGTACAGTAATTGTGCGCTTTGAGACAGTTAAAACTGTGAAAAGCGCCTTACAAATACTCATATTATTATTATTATTATTATTATTACAGAATATATTTTTATTTTTTTATTTATTTATATAGGCATAAATCCATTTTAGCAATGTATAAAATCTATTTTGCTGATAAAAAAAAACATCTGTTTTTTCTAAAATCATAGTCTCTGATTTAGAGTTATTAAAATAGTTTTGTAATAACCGCCCCTTGCTAATTGCTAAAACAATGAATGAGCTGTGAACAATGTTAACAGCACAGTTTTTTATTTTTATACGTTTATACTTTTAATTCTCATTCCTGCAAATTTTGTCAATCCAAATTCTGATTTAGCAGACAATGTACTGAGCAAACTTCGAAACCAGCCAGAATAAATCAAAATGCATACAATGAATCGCAATAATAATAACATTATAACCTCTGTTCTTCCTTTAAAAGACAAAGGAGCGTTATTCAAACAATGCACAAGTCGTGCAGGTTCATTTATATTTCATGCTTAAATCAACGATGCTAAATTGATCATCAATTAACGGCCAAATCAAGTGACAAAGGAAGACAAAAGCCACTTAGCAGGATTAATCAGCGTCATCAAGACGAAGGTAAAAGCTACAGGCAGGTGAGATGAAAGACAAGGACCTTCATCAGAAAGTCTTCAGCGCATCTCAGTCTCAATCAGCTGGTGAGGAAGAGCAAACGTGGATGTGTTCACGTTCAGCACAAAGTCAAAACTCACGGGGATGAAAAATTCATTTGAGTTAAAACGTTCATTTGCATACGGTTCCTGCCGCGGCTAAAAATAACGCAATTACGCGGAAGATTGATGATAGACCACCATTTTCACTTGTTCTCCCACAATCTATAAACCTCTTTAACCCCTAGGTCTTCACCGTTGGCTTTTAAAGACGTGTCTATATGTGATTTAAATTGGAAATGAAGCGCACAGAATGGGTGACTGGTGAGGCAAAAGTTTCAGGCCATTATGAAGAGCATCACTTCCTGGAACATTACAAACCTGGGAAGTGAGAAAATGGCTTTTTTGCTTGTTGTGAGGAGAGTGATGTGCATAATTTGTCCGGTTGCAGAGACTGTTTAAAACATGAACGCATTTGAAATGTTAATGGAGTGGATTATTTAACTCCTCTCTTTTGGAATAAGGCAAAAAAAAAAAAAAA
>CM051499.1:24825271-24835271 GCA_028031935.1 Paedocypris micromegethes
TCACCTGTTCTTCATCTGTCTCGTTTCACCTGTTCTTCATCTGTCTCGTTTCACCTGTTCTTCATCTGTCTTGTTATTTAAGTCTTCACCTGTGCCTTCATTGGTTGTCAGTCATTAACGTTGCACTTGGTCTTGTACCTGAGTCTTCTGTGAGTTTAAGTCTTGTTTTTCGTCATTCAATGTCCGTTCTATGTCACATCGACCCCCGGCTCTTCATCTCGTCACCCTCGTTCGTCCCGGATCGTAACAGATAACGCGTCTACATATGAACACTGCATAATTGTATATGTTTCACCAAACAATCGACATTAAAGCAGGTAATAACACAGTAATAACGAGTAACAGAAAAGCCCACGGTACCTGTCTGGGGTCCTAAACCTCGGCCACAGTTGATAAAGCAGCCGCACGGCAGATGGATCCAGCGCTCTGAAAGCACGAACACAGGGGTGACCGCAGCAGAGAGCAAGGTCAGAAAAAAGCAGAGCGTCTCCAAGGACGAGTTGTGCATATGAACAGCGTGACTCACCAAGATCTGTGTCTACAACGACATTAGAAACCAGGCATCAGTGCAAGCAATACACACGCTTTCTAAAGGCCTGGAAACAAGGGTTAGTGTCGGAATACTCAAGGGCAACGCAATTAACCGCAAATGAAGAGTAATTATTGATACTACTAAATTATTGATGATTTGAGACTTATAAGTGCCTTACAAATACTCATTATTATTATTATTATTATTACTAAAAACCAATGAAGACAGAGCGACAAATATGGGATGTGATTTGAGATTTTAGAGAAAAATCCTGTACTGACAAAGCACACGTTTAAAGAATGTAGTTGACTATAAGTAAAAGCTAATGTGAATACAAAAATCAGTTCAGAATTTGAACGATTGAATCAAACAAACAACACCACTTGTGCATTCTGTAGGATATTAAAAATATAACAAAGTGAATTGAAAATGCCAGAACAAACGAGCCAACTACACTCTACAAAAAGCTCATACGTAATGATATGCACAAAGCACACGTCTACAGATGAGCTAATTAACCATAAAAGATCATTATTGATATAATAACGATAAATACATAACACACACGTACATAACAAATACACGAGTTAAAACTGTGAAAAGCGCCTTACAAATGCTCATAAATTGAACTTGAACACACACACACATCTTTGTCTATCTGTGTGTGTGTGTGTGTGTGTGTGTGTGTGTGTGTGTGTGTGTGTGTGTGTGTGTGTGTGTGTGTGTGTGATGTGATGTGTGATTTCAGAAATTGCACAGCACGTTTCACTTGCAGTATTTTTACACTGTGAAAAGAAAAATGTCTTTATACTCGGGGCGATTTCAGCACTCCGGCATAACACCTTCTCTCCCCACAAGAGCAGAACTGTCTGCAGCACCTCCAGGCGTGTTTAAAAAAATAAAAATAAAAAAAGGTCAGTTCTCTGAGGAACTTACAAGAAAAAAAAAAGCACACAAAGGTTTTTCTCTCTCTCTTCATAGGAATCTGCTCAACAGTTGCTTCAATAGCACCGAGGAATAAATCTTTACGCTTTTAAAATATTTTCTCTTTAGGTAATATTCGGAGTCTTTGTATGAAATTTTTTCATTTTCATTTTCTTTTTATTTATTTTATTATTATTATTATTTTTTTCTCTATCTTTCTTCATCAGCATTGTAAAAAAATGGGCATTGTTGTTGTTGTAGTTGTTTGGTTATGTTTGTTAAAAGTTGTTAAAAATGTTAATAAAAAGCAACATTTTTTTAAAAAATGTAAAAAATTACTCAAAAATAACTGAATTTAAAATCACAATAACCAAATCAATAACAAATAACAAAATGATTATTCGAAAAAAATATTTGCTCCACGGAAGAGATCCGAGTAGACTTTAACACACACACACACACACACACACACACACACACACACACACACACACACACGAGCAACTCTCACCATCATCGGCATCCACAACACTATTCGCGCCATAGCCAGAATCATGGAGAAGCGCTTCTGTGAGAACAAGACGGGCGACTGTGGGGCGCAGGGCACGGCTGGAGAGCGGGGTTGCGGGGCTCCAAACCCATCACAAGCCGAGCTCTTCTCCAAGCTGGACAGCGACGGGATCTCCATCTCCACGTAGCGGGGTCCGAAGCTCCTCAGGGCCTCGCCGGAGCACATCAGCTGGTGGAGGACGGGCACGGAGCAGCCCACCAGCCCGCAGAAGCACAGCGAGTAGACGGCCAGCAGCAGCAGGACATACACGCCGTCCTTCTCCGGGAAGCAGCCGAGAGCCGAGGGCGAGAAGCCGCCCCATCCGCACACGGGCGGCAGGCTGAGGAGCAGGCTGACCATCCACACCACCACCACCACCCCCAGCACACCCGCGGGTCTGCCGGGCGTCTGGTGCACCCCGAAGCGCTTGGTGACGTAGAAGGTGTAGGCGACGATCAGACAGGCTTTGATGTTGCCCGACAGCCCCTGGAAGACGTAGAGGAGCCCGGAGAGGGTGCAGACGGTGCCCGCGCCACCCGCGCCCCGCCACTGCAGGAGCATGAAGAGCGCCTGAGGAACCACGCTGATCAGGTCGTCCACGGACAGGGAGGCCACCAGCAGGCAGAGCGAGGACCGGCTCCTCATCCGGAGGAGAGAGACCAGCGAGTACCAGCCGCCCAGGAAGGTGAGGGTGGCGATGCCCAGCGAGAGTCCGAACAGCAGCCGCCACTCCGCTTCCGGGTGCTGGGACGCGCTGAGCGTCTGGTTGGGCGTCGACGTCATTTTCGCGCCAACTTGCGTGCCAGCGCGTGGAACTTTCCCGCGCGTGCCCACCCGACCGAGCTGCGCATCTTCTGGTGTGTGTGGACGAGGTGAGCGCGTCCGTATGAATGAGCGCGGGCGCTGAGTGAGGGGGCGGGGCCTGTGCCCGTGACGTCGGCGCCTGCGCTAATTCATGTGTCGTGTGTTGTGTGTTTGCTGCTCTTTTGTACGATCCGCTGGCTTAAATAGAAGTTTATTCAACACAAAAAAATAAAATAAATGCAGCCTCGTGAATGTTTCGTGCCCGACGCGCGTCTCGTTTATTAAATCGAAAGCGCGCGGCGTGTGAATGACGCGCGTTTAACGTTTCATTCCGACGTCATCCGTGTCAATGTCAATAGGGCAAAGTTGCAGTGAATTGAAAACGGAAGTAGCGGTCAGGGACCGTTAGAAAGCGTTCGATCACTGGCTAGATTGATTTCTCAGTTTATCTGGAGCGGATTATGTCAGTTGACGCTTGTTAAATTAAACGGTGCAGGTATGCTTCATCATCATATTGAATATTACACGTCATCAAATGAGTTCGGCATGTGCGTCGTCAGTTATATTTTCAAGGCTGAACGTGTGTGTGTGTGTGTGTGTGTGTGTGTGTGTGTGTGTGTGTGTGTGTGTGTGTGTGTGTGTCATGGCCTTGTCCTCTTACTGACATGCTCAAGGTTTTTTGTTTCATTCTTTACTTAAAACCTTGATGGATTTAATTTGAAATGAGTTTAGGTAATTTAGAGGTTTTACATTCACTTCATTGTAAACCTTACGTTCTTCTGTTTGCCGTTTGGGACTGAATCTGAGAGACTACAGTTTTTAAAAGCCTGAATAATGTATGTCCATAGAACACGATTGAGCCATTTAATTTCTAAATACTGTAGTTTGTGGATTACAATTATACTGCAGAACAGCAGTTTTACACAATTTAGCAAGCGGTACGTTCAACAACTTTTCTTTTAAGTGTGTGTGAAAAGAACATTGCACTTAAAACACATGGATTTTTTTTTTTTTCTTACAGTAGTATTTTTTTTTAATCAATCCAGCATATATCTTAAAGGCAGCTAGTCGACTTATAGATTGTCACAGATGACATGGATGTACTGCAAAGTCAGCACTTCTGTACATTATGTGTTATTAAAGTCCTGTCAGGAGACTCCGGGGAGAAAAAGGTCTCAACCTCGTCCATTTGAAAATGAATTTGTCTTTCTTTTATTTCAAGATAAGTGGATTTACTCTTTTCTTAATTTGCTTTTGAGCGATTGAGCGGCCGGAGCAGGAGTTTCCACCAAACGAGGCTGTTTTCCGTGGCTGGGAATCAGATGAAGGTCGGAATCAGCGACGGGAATATTGAGAATATTGAGTGACGGAGAGCAAAACAGAGGGAGAGAGCAGGGGGGAAAAATCAATTTATAGGAATTCAGATTAAACAACTTTCAGTGCACTAAAGCAGAAGATTCGAATCGATGAAAACACGCTTCTGTTTTTATTTCTTTTGATAGGCTGTTTTTTTCCCCTTCTTTTTTATTTTTGGTAGTTCACGGTAGTTTTCTTTCTGCAGTTCTTGTTCTCATTGGCTTTAATGTAAAAAAGTAGCTTCTTAAATTGAGAAACAGTGTGTTCTTAAAATGAGAAGATCTCACTCGACGCTTCTTGTTTCAGGAAGTTCTGTGTTAAAACATATGTCTACTTTGAATAATGTCTCGATTTAATGTAAAATATCATCAGCATTTTACGCAACAAAATTCAAGTCCTATTTTCTTGAAATAAGCAAAGTCATCTCTCACTCTTGATCCTAACATAGTTTATTTATCTAGTAAGAAAAAACAAGAAGATTTGTTGTCTAATTTCAATTTTTATTCAATTTTCAAGTTCTGTTTTTATTTCTTTTGATAGTTTTTTTCCCTTCTTTTTATTTTTAAAGTTTGCACTCACTTTTTCAGCAGAAAGCAGATTACCCGGCTGACTTATTGGACTTTACACGGCCAGAACTTTCACTCCTTTTTCAAGCTGCTCCGACATAATTGGCTTTACAAAAAGTGTGAAAAAAACGTGTCGGGAAACATGACGACGCAAGATTTCTCCCTGCGGGGAAACGTCTTCTGTTGTTTCTTACAGCTTGACAGGATAATAAAGGTCCAGCCAGTTATTTACCAGCCAAACATCTCTGCAGAAATCATAACTCATAACTTATAAATCATAACATAACTCCGTGCAGAAAGTAACTCGAAAAGACCTGTTTTTCTGGAGGTCCAGAAGACGTCTGTAAAAGGACATCGCAGCGGCGTCTTTGTAAGGTCCATTTATAGTCGATGTGCAGCAGTACCATTACATGATAAAATAATAATGAGAAAAATAACGTGCTCTCATCATAAATATCAGTATTTGTCAAAACCTCCTGCACCTTTGTGGAAGTAAAATTGCCTCTAAACGTATTTTGAAATGTTCACACAAGATGCAATGACAAAAAAACACAAAACAAAATTCACCTGAAAAGAAAGCGTTTGCATGTCTTAAATAACATATGAGCATGTTAACGCATCGGTTCAAAACATTCCACAGCATACTTGTTTTTAACTTTTTAAAAAAAGTTGAATTATTTGTTTGAACGTTTTTTGTTTTTGTACTGCCTGGAACCTATAAAAGATCATTATTTTATTAGATTATTACTGTCGATAAAAGACGTCTAAACGGTGTCCAAAGGTCTAGTCCACGTCTAAATTAGATCATGTTTTGACGACACAAATATTAGATGTCCATACAAAGTCCAGATCAGGTCTGTTATAGACCTAATCTGGACGTTTTTTGGACCTCCAATGTTTAGTGTGTAGAATCCAGGCGTCTCTTTACGTATTCACGAGTGGTGTTCGTCTGTCACGTCAGAGTGTCTGGAACGCTTGGGCTCATTCTCGCAGTGCGGACGTGGACAAGGCTTTGAGAAATGAAGTTGGGAGAAACCTCGCATCAAATCACACTTCATCATCTCCGCTAGATCTTCATTAGTCTTGCGTCTACGAGTCTCTGGCGGACGCAGCATCACTCGGGCCCGGTGGCTTCTCAAATCACTTTATCTCATGGTGCACAGTTTGTCATACGTCACTACGGCCTTCGAATTTTGCAGGCCACAACATGAATAAAAAAGGTATTAAATGAGCCTAGTTGCCAAAAAGAGAGAACGGAATGTGGAAAATCAACTGGAGTTCTGCTGTTCGATGCTTCTCAAAAACCAGTTACGGAAAGTTACAAAATGTGTTCACAAATAAGCTTATTCGCTTGATTATTTTCGCAAATTTTGGAAGTGTAGCGTAATTTATAGAAATGTGTCCTTCAAAGACATCTGAAGGTCTCTGATTGAAAGTTATTCTAATATTAGCGTCATATAACCTAATATAAGTCATAACCTCTGAGTGACGGACAGTAGAGCTTCGTCTGAGTCAAGAAGTCCCTTAAAAAACTATTTATAAGGGTTATAAAAACCATCTCAACATGCAGAAATACAGTATAACGAGTATATCGCCATAATCAATATCTGATTGGCTGAATAAATTCAATATAAGACCAGCAGATTTTACCTCATGGTAACAAAAATTGGTGGACTGTGATTGGTCAAGCACGTTTATATATATAAAAATACTGGTCTGGGTGTGGAGCAAATTTGTGGAAAGCTGTAAAAATAAGGAAGGGGATTTTTTGATATATTTCTTTTTAAGTATTTATGAACAAAAGAGAATTGAGACTTATTTGGGGATTAAGTATTATTAGGCCTTCAGAGACGGCTTTGCTGGCCCACTATTTCCACTTCTTCCAAACGAACTAAAATCACTACGTAAGTTTGTTAATAATTCGTTTGAGAAATAAACACAGGCCACGGGTACCAGCGTCGACGGCTAGATATTGCTTTCAGGCCAAAGGTTGGGAATACCGACTTAGTTAAACCTAGAAAAGCCACATTAAAAATGAGATAATAAAACATAAAATGAGGAATATAAAACATAAATCAAGTGAAGTTATCTGCCAATGGGGTGAGAAAATGTTTTTTGATGAGATGACTTGAAATAAGACAAAAAGATCTTGTTACACGGTAGATTTCTTTCCGCATTTCAGTTCTTGTTCTCATTGGCTTTAATATAAATTTTTTTTAGAAACGTTGTGTTCTTAAAATAAGAAGATCTCACTTGACATTTGTTGTTTTGGGAAGTTCTGTGTTGAAACATAATGTCGACTTTGAAACATGTTTCGATTTAGTGTAAAATATCATCAACATTTTTTTCTACGCAACAAAATTCAAGTCTTATTTTCATGAAATAAGCAAAGTCATCTCTCACTCTTGACCCAAACATAAGTTAATTTATCTAGTAAGAAAAAATAAGAAGATTCATTGTCTAATTTCAAGATTTTCTGGCTTGTCAAGACTGTATTTTTAGCAGCGTGAGCATCATGACCAGGCTCTTCCGAAGCTCATATTTGATCAAGACGTGGAGGTCAAAAAGCATCTCTTGCCGTTCTCGACCCTTGGCATCAAATAGATTCGTGATTTTTATCCTCTTTTCCCTCACGGTCATTCACACGTCTAGGTTTGACCAACAGTCTTCTGGGTAACTTGGCATCACTGTGCTATATGATGCAGGGAGCAGGAGATGGATTCCATTTGGCTGGTGTTAGTTGACAGAGGGCGGCCCAAAGCATGAAATATTCACCATGAGCACACACACACACGTATCCCAGCCAAAACAGACGCTTCACGAGCTCCACAGACTGCTGCTCCATTATTAACACCACCAACTTAACACTACCACAACACTAATTAGAATAGATTAGAATGTAATGGAATAGAATAAAATAAAACTAGAATAGCATAGAACAGAATAGAATAGAATGTAATGGAATAGAATAGCATAGAATAAAACTAGAATAGCATAGAACAGAGTAGCATAGAATAGAATAGCATAGGATATAATAGAATAGAATAGCATAAAATAGCATAGCATAGAATAGAATAGCATAGAATAGCATGGAATGGAATGGAATAGAATAGAATAGCATAGAATGGAATGGAATAGAATAACATAGCATAGAATACCATAGAATAGAATAGAATAGAATGGAATATAATAGAATAGCATAGGATTGAAGACATTTATTGTCAATGTCACATCACAATCAGAGTCACAATGACATTAGTATTTCTACTCAGTTTGGTGCAAAAAGAAAGATGTAAAATATACACACTGAATAACCAATATAAATAACTACAAGATATTAAAATATGGTCCAAAATATAGAAGACAAGACACAGGATAAGAGCATGAGAAAAAATGCAAGTGATATATATACATATATATACATAAATATACATATCTGTATCTTTACTCCACTACATTTGAATGGACACTTACTGTTACTCGTTATATTGTAATGTGTAAGTCGACATCTTTTTCTACCGCGGTTATTATCTTGTGTGGATGTGTCGCCATCTGCAGGATGATGAAGGTACTGGATGCGATTTATCAGCAAAATTACGTGAACTCCATTTAGCGTAGGGCTGGGCAATTAATCGAAAATTAATCAAAATTGAATTTCAGAACTTATAATCGTTCAAATTTTTCAAATCAAATGTTTACCGCTGATGAAGAGTTTCTTGCTTTTCACATTTCTTGGTGTTTTTGAGCCTAAATTTAGTATGAGTAAAATACTCAAGTTCTTTTCCAGTTTAATACTTTGCGACTTTTACTCAAGTCTTTTTGGAATTGGATACTTGTAACTTGTAATTTCTACATTAGGGTATTCATACATTTACTCAAGTATGATTTTCAGCTACTATTATAAAACGTCGTAAATGAAGAGTTTCTTGTTTTTCCACATTTCGTGGTGTTTTTGAGCCTAAATACTTAAGTTCTTTTCCAATTTAATACTTTGCGACTTTTACTCAAGTCTTCTTAGAATTGGATACTTGTGACTTGTAAGAGTATCATTTGTAGGTAAGGAATTCATACATTTACTCAAGTATGGTTTTCAGCTACTATTATAAAACGCCATAAAGAGTTTCTTGTTTTTCACATTTCATGGTGTTTTTGAGCCTAAAAAACTTTTAGTATGAGTAAAATACTCAAGTTCTTTTCAAATGGAATACTTTATGACGTTTACTCAAGTCTTCTTAGAATTGGATACTTGTGACTTGTAAGAGTATAATGTGTACAGTAAGGTATCCATACATTTACTCAAGTATGATTTTCAGCTACTATTTACACCTCTAGTTTTGGAAGAAGTGGAATGGTGAATAAACACGAGGAGGAAAAAAAGCATCTGTGTCCGACTCAGAGGTCTCAGCGGTGTGTGTTCACCTACAGAGAAGCATCTGCCATGGGTTCTTCTGAAGCTTCTGCGTCACTGCATCTCAGCATGATGAGCCACGCCTTCTACTCCTCTCAATCTGCCTGAGAATCACCAGCTGAGCGGAATAATGGACAGACTGACGTATGAAATGATATAGAGGAGGTCTGGGTGACGCTGTGGCCTCGGAGCAGAGGTTTAAGCTTCAGGACATTTTCATGCGTGTTTGTCTTCTGCTCGCCTGGGTTTCCTCTGGCTCTCTGCTTTTCTCTCACGGTCCAAACGCCTCAAAATTGGAGTGAATTGAAGTCTGGAAAATCGATCATAGGTGTGAGTAAGATACATTTCTCTCTCTCTAATTTCTCTGTAATGTTTTTCTTTCTTTCTTTTTTTCTTTCTCTGTCTCCTTTCTCTCTCTCACTTTCTCAAAATTCTCTCATTCTTTTTTTCTTTTTTCTCTGTCTGTCTCTCACTCTCACTTTCTCTAATTTCTCCATACATTCTTTCTTTCTATGTCTGTCTCTTTTCGCTCTCTCACTTTCTTACTTTCTCTCTACATTCTTTCTTTCTTTTTTTTCGTTCTCTGTCTCTATTCTCTCTCTCACTCTCTCAAAATTCTCTCTACATTCTTTCTTTCTTTTTTCTCTGTCTGTCTCTCTCTCTCTCTCTCACTTTCTCTAATTTCTCTCTATATTCTTTCTTTCGTTGTCTGTCTCTTTTCGCTCTCTCACTTTCTCTAATTTATCTCTACATTCTTTCTTTTTTTCCTTTCTCTGTCTCCTTTCTTCTCTCTCACTCTCTCACTTTCTCAAAATTCTCTCAACATTCTTTCTTTCTTTTTTCTCTGTCTGTCTTTCTCA
>CM051499.1:24837771-24848429 GCA_028031935.1 Paedocypris micromegethes
AACAACAACCTTATTCAACAAAGCATCATCAGAGATGGATCGAGTGCTAGAAAATTCAAAAGAAAAACATGTAACGGCAAAATCTCAATCAGCAAAGGAGAAAACACAAATAATGTAATAAAATAATTAGGAAGGAAGTGAGTTCACCTGCCTTACATGCAAAAGACTAGAAAGAGCCAGGGAGGAAAAAGATAAAAAGAGCAAGAGAAAAAATGAGTGAATGAAAGAAAAAGAGTGAGTGAGAGAGAGAGAGTGTGTGTGTGTGAGTGAGAGAGTGAGCGAGAGAGTGAGTGAGTGAGAGACAGAGAGAGTGAGTGAGTGAGTGAGTGAGAGAGAGAGTGAGTGAGTGAGTGAGTGTGTGAGTGAGAGAGAGAGTGAGTGAGTGAGAGAGAGACAGAGTGAGAGAGAGCAGGACTTCGTCTGAAAGCTATATTAACTGGTGATGAGGACACAAGGGTTTTGCTTTCCTCCCCTGACTCGTATAATCTTCCCCGCATGAGGCAGTAAATGTCCTCGCCGAGGTGTAAACACGCGTGTCCCGGGAGTGTTGCGTAACAGAAACGCATTTACTCACCTGAACGCGGAGCGCATGCGCACTGACTTGTAATCTGATGCGTGTGTGTGCGCGCGCGCGCGTGAGAGAGAGCGAGAGAGAGAGAGAGAGAGAGAGAGAGAGAGAGAGAGAGAGAGAGATAGTGAGAGAGAGAGAGAGACAGAGACAGAGACAGAGAGAGAGAGAGAGAGAGAAGAGAGAGAGAGAGCGAGCGTAGAAATCTAGTCAAGATCGTAATCGTACACTAGAGGGCAGTAGTTTTTCACACTTTATACGTTCACAAGCACCTCACTGAGAAATTCTAACGTTTCTCTTCCTTAAAAAAACACAACAACCGGATAATAACTGACCTTAAATGTGCTTATTAGATTCAAAAGTGAATACACTTCACTGACGTCATCATATATGTGTCCCTATAGTGCAGCAGTAGTTCCATTGTGAATAATGCAATTACGTACTGAGATATTCAATCAATACGTGCATTTATTCACATTTTAGGAATTTATTTTGTATGGACTTGCGTAAAAAATAAAAACAAGTTCAAGTTCGGAGCATTTGTAAGGCGCTTATCAGTTTTAACTAAAAAAAAAAAAACAACAACAAAACAAAAAATGTAAAAACAAGCAGCTTAACGCCAACTTTTGCCAACACACACACACACACACACACACACACACACACACACACTTCCAATGTGAATAATGCAATTACAGAGATATTCAATCAACTTGTGCATTTTTTCACATTTAATTAATTGCTTTTGTATGGACCTGCGTAAAAAAAAATCAAGTTCAAGTTCGGAGCATTTGTAAGGCGCTTTTCACAGTATTAGATTTAAAAATTAAAAAACAAGCAGCTTAACGCCAACTTTTGCCAACACACACACACACACTTCTTCTTCTTCTTCCTCATTGGAGCAGGAATGTGTTGAGATGTCCTTCATCAGCCTCTGTCTACTTAACATGCCTGCGGTGAAAACAGAGCTCACACTAATGCGTCTGGGGTCGCTGGAGCTGATAAAAACACACACACTCTGTGCAAACACACACACACACACACTGATAAAAACACACACACACGCGCACACACTCACCTGCAGAACAGCAGAACATGGAAGATGAATGACACGCTTGTCCCGAATATAAAACCCAACCGGGATTATTAGCAAAAATGGGGAAATATATCACTATACTAATAGTAATAACATGCCTCTACATAGTACACTACTACTCAGCACTACATACCAAATTCAGTGAAATACATAGATTCAATTAAATTCAATAAATTAATAAAATTGCTTTTACGGTTACAGTTGCTCACACAAAGAGAAAAATACTTATTTTAATCTACTTATTTTTATTCAATTAAAAAATCTTTATTCATCCCCGGGGGTGGAAATTGCTTTTCCGGTTCCAGTTGCTCACACAAAGAGAAAAATAATAATAAAAGAAGAAATGTACAAATAAAAGAACAAATAGAAAATGTACATCTGCAGGACATTTTCAATATATTACAAATAAGTAGAAAGTGACTAACAGTAAATAGTAGCGTGAAGATATTGCGCATAACAAGGTGAATAGACAACTTGAACATATAATGCTCATAGAATAGCGAAAAGAAGATAAATAAATCAATCAATATAGATAAAGATAGATAAATATAGATAACAGATAGAAATGCAATAAAATACCCAAGATCTTTTCAAATTGGATACTTTACGGTTTTTACTCAAGTCTTTGTGTTATTGGTGACTTGTAACTTGTAAAGAAATATTTTTTTTTTACAGTAAGGTACTGGTACTTTGCACAAAAGCTGCGTTGACTGATGGAGGTAAAATCACACACAAATACGGTGTGAAAACGTGTATATGTGAAATATTGAATGGTTCAATATATAAAAATATATTGTTCAAAACATTGTGCTTTATTGTGAGTTCAAGAGGAAATGAGCAATGGCACCATAATTCAACAGTCGGACATTAAAAGACAGTAAATTTGTGTGATAGCTTGAAAAGTGAATACACTTACCGGTTGTCTTGGACACTTTCTCATTTGCAAAAAGTGCAACACACTTTTGGACAACTCCAGTGATCTACTAGTAGAAATATAAATATACATAAATATAAATTGTGCAAAATTATTGCAATTGCATGCGCCTTTGAATGTAAGTTTGTCGTTTTTTTTATTATGCTTTTGTTATTTGTGACATTTGCTTCAATCTCAAATTTGTAAGGTTTGTGTGTATTGAGGTATAAAAACAACATCACCCAACCACCCAATTGACTGAAACATTAAAACCCATCCATCAGTCTTTTCCTCTTCTCTTTATTTACTTTATCACGTTCCTCTTGTAGTTTTCCCGCACAGATTTTCTGACCAATCAAAAAGCCGATTGGGAAAAATGTTGCAATTTGTGACATGTGACCAAAGCATACAATTAATACGTTACAATGTATCGTTTTGTTTCCACTCGGTCCGGTTCAAATGAATAGTGCGAATGCTTTTTGATCAAAAGTAGTTTCTGATTTAGTATTTGAACAATTTTAATGTTTTAATGATGACAATGATTTTCGACGATGATCGTTGTTATCATCATCATCCTCGCTGCTATTGTTTATACCTTATTATTAAAATAACACGAGTCTCTATCAAATGTTTTATCCAAAAGCGTAAGAGAATTCAAAATGCAATTTCAGAATTTATTTAAAAAAATAGAAAGAAGACTCCGTGAAGCCAGGCGATGAAGAGCTGATGCCAGCAGGCTAATACCAAACAGACCCACTAGAGATGAAGGCACAGGAAGCCGGAGAAGATCCAGCCAATAACATGATCCCAGAATTCCCCAGAGGAAGACTGGCGCTCCTCGAATGGAGGGATCAGCCACAGATAACAAAAGAGATGAAGAACCATCAAAAACAATAACAAGGTGGAGATAAGGTGGCGGGGGGCGGGGCTGAGCTCTTAAGACCTCCCCCTCGGACCGTCTGATAACAAACTAAGCGTGTTTTTATTACTGTGATTGATATTTCAGATGTGGAAGAACCCCGAGACGTCCTGTCCTGATGGGCTTCATTATGCTCTGGTGATCTTCAGCTCCGCCATTACACAACGCAAAAATACATTCCTGACAAGCTAAGAAATCTTGAAATGAGACAATACATCTTCTTGTTTTTCCTTACACGTTGAATTGACTATGTTGGGATTGAGAGTGAGAGATGACTTGCTTATTTAAAAAAAATAGGACTTGAATTTTTGTGCTTGGGGGAAAAAAATGCTCATTTTGATGGAATTTTACACTAAATTGAGACATTTTTCTACGTTTTAACACGGAACTTCCAGAAACACGAAGCGTCAAGTGACATTTTCTCATTTTAAGAACACAATGTTTCTCAATTTATAGCAACTTTTTTTATATTAAAGTCAATGAGAACAAGAAATGAAACGCGGAAACAAATCTACCGTGTTACAAGATCTTTTTATCTCGTTTCATGTCGTCTCACCAAGTCACATTTTCTCACCCCATCGATAGATAATTTTACTTGATTATATATATTTTAACTCATTTTGTTTTTAATTGTATTGTTTTGTCTCGTGGGTTTTTTGCAGTGTGGTGTAGTAGGTGAGACGTTTGCCTCGTGGTGTAAAATCCAATGGAGAACGCAATCTCAATTTTGCAGTGTGTGAAATTAATGGTTTACAAAGGAGCTGGAGTGAATAACTGGTGGTCAGTGCTCTCAAAAGTAGTCACTTTCGTATAGATATTAGAGTTAAAAAGTACTTCTGTGAAAGTAAAAGTAAAATTCCCAATATTTAACTAAAGTAAAAGTAGCGTTACTAATGCTGATAAAACTACTTTTAAGCATAAAAGTAAAAGTAATGCAAGGAAAAATATAATCAAATTCTATTAAATTGTTTTACATTACATTGAACATTAATGCATTTATTACAAAGCTTCTGTGTAATCTGCGCCGCCTCAAGACACTAAATCACACAGGCTTCTCAGAGGCTGATCAATCTGTAAAAACTTGTCACAAAATAGATTCTTTTCAAATACATGTTATGAAATAATGACCTAAATACTCTTATGTTCGAAAATCTAGCTTCAACATTACATTATCTCCTTTATATCTAGTAGACGATAAATCATCAAAGTCTCTTAAAGTCTCACAAAGACACTAACTGAGATGTTTGTCAGTGTTGACGTCAGCGTTGAGCTCGTCTCATCCAATCACAATCATTTACCGCCGTGATTTGTCCGGATGTTTTTTTAATATCGATTAAACACGGAAATAAAACTAACTGGTAACGCGGCTGCGAAAAGTAACGGATAGAAAGCACCGATATTTGCTTGAAAAAATAACAAGTAGAAGTAGAAAGTAAGCGGAAAAAAAATACTCTCGAAAAGTAAAAGTAAGCCAAATTTCTGCTTTAGTTAGGTGACGAGGATGAGTGTGATATTTCAGGCATGTTTTACAGGTGATGTTAAGTGAGGAAGAGTCCGTCATGGCTGACATGTTAAATCTGTGGCGTGTCCGTGACCTCGCAGGTCTGTGCTGCATTAACACCTTCTTCTAAATGACACCACGTTACCCACAATGCAGCTGGGCCAGAAAAATATACATCGGAGAGATTACACGCCTGTGGGTGACGTTAGCCAAGGTCACGAAACTCCGAGGGTTTGTTTGTACTCGCTCGGCAATAAAAGTCCAATCTAGTGAAAACACTTCAGCTCAGAATATTTGAGAAGACGACTCCGAGCACGTTCTCCAGGCCTTCCATCGCTGTTGTTTTTGTTGGAGCGCGTATATCCGGAATATCGTTTTGCAATGTTAGTGACGAAGCGAGGGAAAGTTAAGAAAAAAAAACACAATGAACGTAGACAATATATACAGTGTATATAATGTTCAACCTTATACACACACACGTAATAATGTATTTAGTTTAAATTCCCATTTAAGAATAGGTTTGATTTATTTTGACATACCATCATTTTAAAATGCATAAATTCAATTTATATACATTTGTGTCGTATATATTGATGATGACTTTTCAGCTTGTGAATTTAAATCTGAATTGTTTTAAAATAGCAGAAATAAAGTATTTTCGGTAATGATGTTTAGCAAATAAACTTTTCAGGTCATGCATTTAAAATTTTTTAAAATTCTTTTAAAATGGTGGTCAAATCCTAATTATGGAATAAATATACACACACATTTATTGTAAATATTGACACTCGACACTTTGACAGATAAAATATCAGCGACCTTGCGTACTGAAAGGCGCTATATAAATGAAAAGCATAAATAAATAAATAAATACAAAGTAATAAATAAAAAAGAGGAACAGAAAGATAAGAGATTGGGAACGAGGAGTCTTTTACTCTCTTTTTTGTATTTTCACGATATTCGATTGTATTTTTATCTTCATAATGTTGTAGTTTTATTCATATTTCATCTTTATATCTACTGTGTTCATTGTATTTCTATTCTTTATCTTCATTTCATTGTATTTTCTTGAATGCATCCCAACATATGTTTAAATGCCATGTACCATGTACTGTATAATATGTAATGATAAAAATATTATAACATATAAATAATAATATACATTTGAATTTGATAAAGAATGACGAGGAGCGTCACTAGACGACACGTGACGACGCGGAAGTGAAGCGGACGCTCACAAACAGGGTTCGGGGTTCGAGGAGGAGGCGGAGCCAGGTGAGACAGGTGATTCGGGGATGAAGAGCAGCTGGGGAAAAGGGGCGGGGCCGAGGACGGGGAGGCGGATTTTACTGATTATCGATTTGGTAAAATAATACAAAAAACCTCATAAACACAAGAGAAGAAACTTTAGCGACACACTCACGGACACGCGCATTAACGGTGACAGGGGCGCGCGCTTCTAAACACCGCCTTCCTTCCGTGGGAGGAAACATCACAAACCGGCGGAGTTACTTAAGTAGTTGTGTGTGTTCTGTCATCGCTCACTGCGCTGCTTTCGTCCCGAGGCTTTTTCCCCTCACAGGTGTTTTCTTCATGCGCCAAAATTTAACTGTTTGTGGACGCGACGTGAACAGGTAGCCAAGGGAACCGACGCCACAATCACGGCAAAAGTCGTCGGTCTGGCTGCTCTCTTTCTCACGGATTTGATGGACGTTTGATCGGTTGGTGATGCCCATTTATACCATCGACCGCAAATTTCCAGAGACACCTGGTGAGTGTGTGTGTGTGTGTGTGTGTGTGTGTGTGTGTNNNNGTGTGTGCGTGCGTGCGTGCGTGCGTGCGTGTGTGTGTGTGTGTGACGCCGCCGAACATCTCACCGACACGCTCGACACGCCACTGGAGAAACGCCGACAAGTTTCCTGCAATGATAATAAGGATTTGTATGGATCTATATGGTCCGAAATTGCTTTCAGCGCGGTGATATTATAATGGATATAACATGAGAGAGAGACACACACACACACACACACACACACACACACACAGAGTGCCACTGAAAAAACACCGACAAGTTTTCTGCAATGATAATAAGGATTTGTATGGATCTATATGGTCCACAATTGCTTTCAGCGCGGTGATATTTGAACTGACACGCACACTCTCACACACACACACACACACACAGAGTGTTGGCACCTCATCACTCTGCACATGATAGCATGTTCCTCTCTATCTGTCACTCTATTTGTGTGTGATCGCGCACACACACACACACACACACACACACCGGCGATGTTCTGTGCCGCCGTGTATCTGATATTGACCATCTGATCACTCCATCTTTCATCATGATGTCAATAACCTATTCAGAAAAGAGTTGAGGACCATCGAGTTGTGGTCGGACGGTCCTTTTACAGCTTCTTTTGGGTCCAGACTCAGAGCAACTGGCCATGTTTTTTTCCTGCTTGATGTTGTCGAAAGATCCAAGATTTAAGAAGTGATTGTTCATGGTTCTTGATAAAACATACACTGATTCAATTTTGTTAACTTTTCAGCAAAGCTGCACAAACTTGTTGCTTCGAGTGTTTTTCATATCTGACTTTGCATTTATGCGTTTAGCAGATGCTCCGTGCCGATTCTAATCACTTTACCAAAGCAACACACACTGCATTTCCAGGTTTTTGACTTTGCAAGTCCAAGTTTGACTTACAACCTTTACCGTTTTAAACGCCGTGTTAAGATTGTGAATTCTGGAACTATTTTTTTACCAAGGCAATTTAAAAAACGTACCACTTTTGCTGCATTTGAAAGTAAATTCAAACGGCTTAACTGATTTCAGAAGAAACGCTCATCATCAACGCTTTGATTCTTCAGTGCTATGAGTTGTACGACGTAGGTTGAAATGTATTATTATTAATATCATCCATCAATTGTGTGACCTGCTTTTTCCATTTCGGGGTCACGGGGAGCTGAATCTCTGCCCGTGAAGGCGGAACTCAATCCCTGGGTTGACCAATCACAGAGCGGGACACACACTCCCTCACACCTTTGTAAATTTTCCCAACTTCGGTTCTGAATTCATGCTTTTAGACCGAGAACAAACTGGGAAAACCCGCAAAAGCTCAGGGAGAGCAGACAAATCCCTTCAATATTTCCTCCAGACTGTGATTTGTAGGATTGTGTGCTTCAATAAGGCGAGTCTGTCTTGTTTTAAAGCCCCTGAGTATCTCAGAAGCCTAGGTGAAGGAAACCACACTGAAATATTCAATTGAGTTTTGACTCTGAGATGTGCAGAAGTTCCTGCTAGACTCTCTGAAGTCTGTACCTGCTCTCAGAGCCGGATTATGGATGACGGATGAGATGCTTTGAGAATCATCTGGATATTTGAGGACGTGTCTGTTCTAACAGAGACTCGTTGAGGATTCTCCAGGAACTGAGCATCCAGGGAAGGCCAGCCAATCACAGAGCAGGACACACAGAGACACTCCCACTTAAAACCTCAACCAACCAGGAGCAGTGGGCAGTCTCAAGATGGCTTATGGCTTTCAATGTCTTGCCCAGATGTTGAACCAGCTGTAGTGGGATTCGAACCTGCAACCTTTTGGATAGAAGTCCAATTCCCCAACCACTGGATCACAATTGCCACTTTATTTATTTGAATATATTTATTTGCCACATTTTAGGCGTCGTCATACAAGACATTGCAAAATACACATTATTAGAACAAGCAGAAGGCGGTTTACGATGAGTAGGCGCAACGCAGATTGGTTTTGAGATTGGTTTTAATTGTGAAGGTTATCGTGACGTGAAGTAAAATGTCACCTTGAATGTGAGGATGACATTTTTGGTGTTGAAGTTTGTACGAATTTCAAGTCAACAAACGTAAAAAGTTAGTTTTTAATGTTATTCTGCAAAAAAAAAAATAGCTTTTTTCGAAGTGAAAGACAAAAGTGAGAGTGAGAGAATTTCAACATTAATTGTCAACAGTCATTTCACACGTTGCCACTTTCTCACAGCAATGCCGGTAAATGCAAAAAAATGACTTTTTTCGTATTTTCGGTGACCTCATCAACTGGCGACTGTATTTAAACAGCTGCACCTGTGTAAGTGTGCGAACCTGGTCAGAATGTTCTGATTGGCTCAGATCGGTCGTTTATGGCAGCACGTACTGAGCTTCCTTCTGCTTTCACACAGGGCAGGTTTCCAGTAGTTTACCGTAATTTAATCCCACTTGGTGTGGAAAAATGCCCGAACTAATTTACAGAAATTTGTCTCTTCAAGTCCAAGTTCAGAGAATTTGTACGGCGCTTTTCACAATTTTAACTGTCTCAAAGCTTCACACATGACTTCATGGTGTTCTAAAATTCTGTCCTACACGGGAGAATTTCCTACATCGCTTTGCGCACGCACAATATACAATTACGTCATGTTCTGGCCACATTGGTAAGTAAAAACGAATAGTTCTATCTATCTTAGAATGTAACGGTGGTAATTAGACAGTCATAGTAAAATGAAATGAAAAATATAAGGAAAGTTTGGTGAAGTTTAAACATTTCCAACACAAAATGTACCATTTGCATGATTGTAAAGATAATTCCAGCTCAGTGACTTTAGTCTGAGAGTGTATAGTTTTCATATTCAGGAATTTTATCTAGAAAAACACGTGTATAAAAGCTGATGAACGCAAGTAGTTCGACGTGCTCGCTTAATGAAGTCAGGAAACCTAGCGTTCTATCTAAATTCTTATGAAATAACTACAATAACATATATAGATATCCATATATGTATAAATGTGATGGCTTAAAGGATATTAAAAGAATTATTACCGTCATTGCTCAAGTGTATGTATTTTACCACGCATGCTCATAGAGCGATGTAGGAAATTCTCACGTGTAGGATAGAATTTTAGAACACCGGCATTTTACCTGTAATTTCCCGGCAACTTCTGTATGTGTGAAACGGGATGTTGATGCCTAACCTGCTCATCGTAGTCACTAGATTGTGTCTAATCTTGTCTTGGTTGGTCAACACATGAGAAGAGTTTGTGCTGTATCATGTGTCCTGGTTCTTAAGGGATGTGCCGTGTCCCCGCTGATCCGATCCGGGGCTCCGGAGACTCTCCTCGCTTGCCAGGATTATGTCTTATGCGGAGCGTGACGCATTTGCCACTATGGTTCTGTTCTTCTAGAGCAATCTAACCTCGCTGAGCTGATCTTCGCCTCACTGTCACGATAAAACGAATCCGCAAAAGCTGATTATTACTGCCCTTGGTTTCCGGTTTGTTCCAGAACAACGAGACTGTGGTAGTCACGTGCATCTAAAAAAATGTCTCGTTCTCTATTTTTCTCTCTCTCCATCCATGAAATAAGGAGTCAAAAGAGACGCTTGTCACCTATTAGTCCAGAAATCTACAAACAAGAGACTCTTAAGAGGGAAAGAAAAAGAAATCTTGTATAATTAGGGGTGGGTGATATGAGTGAAAAATGGTAGTAAACCTCTAATTACATTATTTGTACACAAAATGTGTGTTGTAGTTTTAAATAATGAAATTAGATGCAGGTGGAACCAGGATAAGCATCTGCCATTTTTGAATGGATAAAAAAAGAGAGAAATCGTGTGAAACAAACGTTTACAAACAACTTTGATATTTTTTATTTATTT
>CM051499.1:24848451-24868952 GCA_028031935.1 Paedocypris micromegethes
AAAAAGAAAGAAAAAAAAAAAGCAAAAACCGGTTTAGAAACCAGGAACTTCTGAGTAGAGCTGCTCTTACACTACTAATCGCTAATCGAAGCTTTCTGCGTGCCCATTTTTTAATATTTCACGTGGTCTTTGCGGTGTGTGTTGTGTCCTATTTTCTTTCTATTAATAATGGTTCTGTCCATAAACAATGGACATTTATATAAGTTTCATTGGCTCAATAACAGACATAAAAAATGTTAGACATGCTGCAACACCTAACAGAGACAAAATTGTGCGCTTTGAGACGGTTAAAACTGTGAAAAGCGCCTTACAAAAATGCTCAGAACTTGAACAAAATAACACTGGAAGAAGTAAGAGAAATATTTGAACAAACTACAAAAGACTACAAACCACATCTGGGTAGCTCAGCGCTAACGGCTACAAACAGAGTCCAAAGCGTCATTGCAGAAAGAGTTAAAAATGAAGAGGAACAGACACGATCAAAACGCTCGATCTGCTGCACAGAAAAAAACAACATTTTGCTACAATCATCTTCACACAGCGTCTGCTATAAAGACGGCTTGAGCTTTATAATAGCCACTTCATTCAGAAACTGCAGTTCAAAGGGCGTCTGGATCCGCTGTGAATTCTGGGAGATGTAGTTCAGATCGCTAGAATGGATTATTTGTATCTCTTATTCAAGTTAAACCACATCGAGGTGATACGAGTCACAAGCTGGGTTTGTAAATGAAAGAAAAGCAAGTATTTTAAAGAGGAAATGGCCAGAAATGTTTTTTGCGTTAAATGTTTTTTCGCGCCTGAAAATCGGATGCTTATTTCCTCGTAAATGTGGTAAATCACGTGAGTGCGTTATATATTCCAATAATCTCCCCTTATCTCCACACCTCCGTTTCAGTGTCTTCATCATATAAACTCCATTTCTCGGAATCCTCATGGTATCAAAAGATCAATGTCTCTGATTATTGTTAATATTAATATCTGTTGCCGTGTTTGTCGTTCATAATTAAAGCATTATGTGGGATTTGACATTCTGAGGAAAACAATCGCACCTGCAGACATAAACCTGAGGGACGGATTGTTCTTTGTACCTGTGAGAAGTGCTGGATCTTTTAATAGACGCTTGTGAAGCCCTGGAGCTTCTCTGTGGTCACTTAAGCCTTGCAATTATCCAGCTTGTGGTATTATTCCTTTAATGACCAGCGGTAGAAACCACAGTCTGACATCATTTACCGTGCATGTCCGGGATGCTCATAGTCGCCGTCTTGTTACTACAATCGAATGCTAAAAATGTCTTATTACGTAGTTAAATTATACTGCTTATCTTTCCAACTTCTCTGGACTAACTGGTAGAGCTGCACGATTCTGGATGAAATGAGAATCTTGTTTTTTTTTTTTTTTTTGCTTAGAATAAAGATCACAATTCTTTTCACGATTATTTCCTGATAAACGGACAGTTCTATCTATCTTAGAATGTAACGGTGGTAATTAGACAGTCATAGTAAAATAAAATGAATAATATAAAGAAAAAAGTTTAAACATTTCCAACACAAAATGTACCATTTGCATGACTGTAAAGATAATTACAGCTCAGTGACTTTAGTCTGAGAGTGTATAGTTTTCATATTCAGGAATTTTATCTAGACAAACTAGTGTATTTTCGTTTTTTTTTTTTTTTTTGCTTAGAATAAAGATCACGATTCTTTTCACGATTATTTCCTGATTTTATTTTTTTATTATTTTAATTATTTAACCCTGAAAGTCAGGTTGTCAAACACCAATGTAAGGACACATATTACTCTTTGCTTTAAATGTAAATAAATTGAATGAAAAATATAATATAAAAGTACTAAAGATCACTATTAAACATATTAATAATGAACATTCAAAGGTACAGTACTATGTACAGTTGAGGACAAAATGATTAGCTCTGTTTAAAAGCACTTTTGAAATACTTATCAAACAATGATTCTTATAATGTTGTCCTCAGCTGTAGATGTTTGCTGTGTGTGGTTTGCTGAGTGTCGTCTTCTGGTTTGAAACCACAGTAAACACACACACACACACACACACACACACACACACACAGTTCAGAGTAAAAGCCTTTTTCCAGGAAGTAAATTGTCGGCGTTGATACAGACGTACTTTAATGTTGGGTTTATTCTCTCTGTTTAAATGCTGGATTAAGATCGCGAGGGGGGTAGAATCGAGATCTCGATCTTTTAGTGATTTATCGTGCAGCTCTACTAAACAGTTGTGCACAATCCCTGTGTGTTTGTGCTGGTTTCCTCGGGTGATTGGTTTGGCCTTCAACGCAAAAAGGAATCCCACCTCAGAGCTTCTAGATTTGGCTCCTCGTGACCCCGAAAGGAAAAATCAGCCGAGATTGAAGGATTTTAACGAACATCTGAAAGATTTTAAAACCAACAGCGCTGAACCATCTGAACACAATCAAGACGCCAAAGCACAAATGGTTAAAGTGCAGGATTAACAGCGAGTCTGTCTTCAGCTTACACTTTTACTAGTGGTTTATCACTGGAGTGTAATTACCGGCACACAAGTCACACGCTCGCCTCTAAAAGTCCTGGAGATCAACCGTCCGGATCTAACCCATGCAGATGTTGAGACGCATACCAGGTAAAAGCCATCAGCTTCATGTGACTCATTAGCCAAACGAGTCCTGACATTCCCACTTCCACATCTCCGCAGTCAACCGGACCCACGCTGCGCAAAACTCTCGACTTTTATTGTTCAGGCGTAGAGCGGGAATCAAACGAGACGTGGCTGTGCAGAGAAACGCTGGTTGATGGGAACGCCGGTCAGGTTTGTGATCTTCTTCCCACTCGTGAGTAACCGCGTTGGGAATGGACGAGGGAGGATTCGCAAATCGGCGACTCGTGATTTTTTTTTTTTTTTTTTTTTTTTTTTTTTTTTTGCCGCAGCAGACGGTTGAGATATAAAGCAGAGTCAGACCAGAAAGAACGCAAAAAAAAAATAAATACATTTGTAACTTGTGACTGGTCTTCTCCACAGGTGAGTTTCTACAAGCCGGCCCAGAGAGACAGCAGAACATGGCTGACAACAACACTCCGAAAAAAAAGCCCCACTGGACCTCACTGGAGATCGGTCTTCTGACAATCGTCTCCCTGCTCTTTGTCATCATCGTGGCCCTCATCATTCTCTTCATCACACAGAGTGGAAAAGGTTGGTTTGAGAGAGAGAGAGACCAAACGTCGCATGAAACAAACGTTTACAAACGATTTTGATAAAATATAAAAAAAAAAACGAGTAAAAACAGCGCTGAGCTTTATGTTTGATTAGCAATGTCTTCGCGTCGTCATTAAAGGTTGTAACCAAACAAACGTGTTATACTGTATTAAATAGTTTATATACATTTTATTGGTGCATGTAAATAATAGAGAGAGAGAGAGGAGAGAGAGAGAGAGAGAGAGAGAGAGAGAGAGAGCGAGAGAGAGAGAGAGAGAGAGAGAGAGAGAGAGAGAGAGAGAGAGAGAGAGAGAGAGAGAGAGAGAGAGAGAGAGAGCGAGAGAGAGAGAGAGAGAGAGAGAGAGAGAGAGAGAGAGAGAGAGAGAGAGAGAGAGAGAGAGAGAGAGAGAGAGAGAGAGAGAGAGAGTCGTCAGAGAGTCAGTCTCACGTAATCTCTTTATCACATGTTATTAATACTCTGGGCTAGAAAGACGCGGTTTATCGTTCACACCATCAGCCATTTAAATGCTGAATATAAATGTTTAAGCCTCAAAGGCCTGCAGAATGCTGACCAAGGCTTGATCTTTACTCGCTCGTCCTCTCAGCCACAGCGGAAGGCAAAAGGGTTGAGGACTTTAGTCGCAGGGTGAAGATCTCAAAATGCCCTGATTTTGTTGAAGCCAAACTGGAACTGGAAAACCGTTTTTTTTTTTTTTTGATTCTACTTCACTAATAAGAAAGCAAAAACTATTTATTCTATTATTTCAGACGTAGCCCCAGAGCTACAAGGTGACTAAGAGGAAGGGGTTAAAATTTCAAACACAAAACGTACCACACCACAATTAAGAAACCCACCAGACAAATAAACCAGTATAAGGTTTATTGTTCTCCCACCCCTTGACTTCCACAACTCATTTATTTTTTTCAACATTAAAAAAAAACGATTTTTCCAAATTTGGAGTTCATTAAGGTTTTTTTTTCATTAAGAACCACATTTTCAATACGTTTTTTTTTTTTTCATTCATTAAGTCCCTGTAAACTGACGATAAACAAACTGTAGTACCAGTGATAAAAAGTAATAAAGGGTCGCAGTCTTGCTTCCTGCATCGGTTGTAGAACCTGCCGCTCCAGGATTTGGGAACTTGTTTGAAGGCACTTGCTGATGATCAATAGTTGAACAAGACCGCCCGCCTAAAATTCACACCGACTTAAAGAAAACTAAATTTGTCCTTTTAAACCGGGGGTGTCAAACTCATTTCCACCGAGTCAGCAGAATGTCTGTCCTCAAAGGGCCCGATGTAACTTATAAATGTAACTAAATGTAATCAAACGTAATGTTAAATAAATGTAACTACTCCTTAATGGTAAATAACTCGTTAACTTAATCAAGTGACAATTGCAGTTGCGTCGAAAATCCATGTTTGATTGTTGCTCTGACATAAATACTTTTCGATTTGTCAGCTTATGAAAACACACACGACTCCATTAATGAAGGATCAAACTGTCCAAGAGAATAAAGAGAAATAACAAAACTGTGGAAACTCTGCCGCGGCTACTGTAGTGGAAAGGCATTGTGGGAAATGTAGTTTTTGGTCAACGCACACTCTTCATTTATTTTTTGGTGTTTATTTCTAGACACTCAAAACTTTTAAGATCTTTGCGAGATGTCAGCAGGCCACATCTGGCGTTTTGTTGACGTTGAGTTTTGTTGACGTTGAGTTTGACACGTGTTTCAGACCAATGGTTTTGTTCGGTTCCTGACATCCTGCTGGTCTTCTCTTTTCCAGAGGGCGTGTGTATAACGGCGGACTGCACACAGTCAGGTAAAGATGCTGTGGTTCTAGCGAATCCTTCGTGATCCGTCTCATGGCTGGCTCGGTGTTTCAGCATCGCGCCTGATCGAGAACATGGATCCCACCGTCAACCCCTGTGATAACTTCTACCAGTACGCCTGTGGTGGCTGGCTGAAGAAGAACATCATCCCTGAGACCAGCTCACGCTACAGCACCTTTGATATCCTGCGAGACGAGCTGGAGGTGGTTCTGAAAGGTGGGTGTCCAATCGGAATGGGTGGGGGTGGAGTTACCAGTCAGAGTAGTAACATTTATGTAAAAAATAGTACAATTGATTTATGTAAAATTATTTATGTTTCATTTTATTGTTTTTTTCTTGTGTTTTATTTATACATTTATGTTAATATTTGCAAAGAGGGGAAAAGGCGGAGTCAGTCCAAACCCAATTCCTTGTTGTCATCGCAACTTGGACAATAAAGTTTTCTGATTCTGATTCTCTTCTTCCTAAAACTAAGCAGTCGTCTTTTGAAGTTCACTGGCCCGACTATCAAAGCCACTGGGCCTGGTCGAGGCGTCGTGCATTGATCTCAATAATCGCGAAAAAAAACGATTTTCTTGAGCAACATGAGTAACATTTACAGTGAACCCTCGCTATATCACGGTTAGACCATCGCGGATTCACTATTTGTGGATTTTTTTTCTTTAAGACTAAAAGCAATATAGCGCGTTTTTTCCTGAATTTTTGAATATAGACGCGATTTATGAAGACACCAAATATTTAGTTAATTCCATTGATAATTTGTAATATCTGCTCTTACTGATGGTTCTCTGATCAGCAGAAGCTTTCTCTCCGACCTGTAGCATCTTCTCGTCACCTTTAGAAAGTCAACGGTTTTTGTTACCAGTAACATGTGCACGTTTAATGAATACGTTGGTAAATATGGCGTCCCTACTTCGCGGATTTTCAGCTATCGCGGTCGGGCTCGGACCTTGCATGTCATTGATCACAAATGAAGATTTTGAATTTTAATCGTAAAATCTAAAAGTCTAGTTGCCAAAATGTGGAAAAAATGGTCAATAATGGGCAACTAACCACCCAGTGCTTCTTGGTCTAAGATGGTGAGATGGTGGCTCAAGTTTTGCTCTTCATGACGACTTTAGTGTGTTTTTGGAAACCATGTGATCGTTTTCAGTCAATTACACGATCATTCGCACGTTGGTTCAAGTTCAAATTTAATTCTATGGCGCTTTTCTTCGTTATGCGGAATCAGGGAATAAAATAGTCTTCAAAAAAGAAAAAATGTCCATCTCTGTTGGTGACAGATTAGATTTTAAAATGTAAAGTTATTCTAATATCGCTAAAATCTCTCTGTCTGATACACCGAGAAAAACACGACTGTTCTAATATTTACGTCAAAGTCAGCTTTACTCTCTGCTCTGTTAGTGCAAAGGCTCATGGGACCAGGTGAGCAGCAAAGCATGATGGGAGGTGTAGTTTCGACTACAATTAATTATTGCTTTATTTTATTATAACAATCTTTATTATTATAACATTTGAATTGATACGATTCACAAGTTAGGTTTGTTAAATGAAGACAAAATTGTATTTTAAAGAGAAAATTAACTACTTTTCATTTTTATTTTGTGCCTGAAAAATCACGCGTGTGCTTTTATTCACGTAAATACGGTATGTCTCGAAATCTAAAACAGAATAGACTGGCCCACGCGTTCCACCTTTACGAGCCAGACTCGGCCCGTGGGCCTTAGGTTGAGCATCACTGGATAATGGTGAACTATTCACGGAATGTCTGTTACGAGTGAAAGTTTTCTTTCCTTACCGTTGACGAAGTGTGCGAACAAGAGCTGATATAATCCCTTCAAGACACTCAAAGCGTCTATTTAAAGCCGCGTGGAACTGAGCTGATGTTGTGAAGCCTCTGAGGGGAAAGAGCGAGCGGGATGACAGGAGGAAACTCTGGGCACTGTGGGCACCTGGAAGCTTAATGGTCCCAGCGTGAGGCCTGATTTATGGGGACAATTCCAGTGCCGTGGCCCCGGGCTGAGGAGATGTTTTCCAGCGAAGCATGTGTGCTAATGATTATGTTCCAGGTGGTGTAGGGTGCTGGTGCTGCTGGTGTTGATGGTCACTGGATCTGTGAGGCTGATCCTGGCGCTCAGACGTGGACAGAGATTTCACTTGACCTCTGGTGCCACTTCTTTCTCTTCTTCACTTATTCTCTGTCCGTTATCTCACTCTGACTCTCTTTATCTTCATATCTCTCCTGTGTTTCTCTTGCTATGGGCTTTTTACTCACTGAAAACATTCATTCATTTTTTTTTTTCATCTGTCTCTCTCTTTTTTTCCTCTCGTCCATTTATCCCTGTCTCTTCTCAATTATTTCTCACTATAACTTCTCTTTCTCTGTCCCTTACTCATTTTCCCTCTCTCCATTTCTTTCTCTCTCTCTCTCAATCTCTCTCGTTTCTCTATTACTCTCTCTCTCACTATTTGCCGCTTCATTTTTTTTTAAAGCGACCCTCACTCATTTCTGAATTCTGTCCTACCACTTCTTTCTCTTCTTCACTTATTCTTTGCCCGTTATCTCACTCAGACTCTCCTTATCTTCATGTCTCTCCTGTGTTTCTCTTTCTATGTGCTTTCTTCCCCCTCTGGCCATAAGTGTCTTTATCTTTTTGCTTTTTACTCACTTTTTCATCTCTCTCTCTTTTTTTCCTCTCGTCTATTTATCCCTTTTTCTTCTCAATTATTTCTCACTATATCCCACTTCTTCTCTTTCTCTTTCCTTTACTCATTGTCCCTCTCTCCATTTCTTTCTCTCTCTCCTTTTATCTTACTCTGACTCTCCCCTCTTTCTCTTTCTTTCGCTCTTTCTCTCTATCTTTCTCTCTCTCTCTCTCTCTCTCTCGTTTCTCTATTACCCTCTCTCACTATTTATCGCTTCAATTCTTTAAAGCGACCCTCACTCGCTTTCTTCTTTTTTTTTCTCGTCCATTTATCGCTTTTTCTTCTCACTTATTTCTCACTTTATCCCACTTATCTTTCTCTTTCCCTTACTCATTTTCCCTTTCTCCATTTTTCTCTCTCTCCTTTTATCTTACTCTGACTCTATCTTTCCCTTCCTCCCTCTCTCTCTATCTCTCTCGTTTCTCTATTACCCTCTCTCACTATTTGTCGCTTCAATCCTTTAAAGCGACCCTCACTCATTTTCTGAATTCTTTCCAATCACTTTTTTCTCTTCACTTATTCTTTGCCCGTTATCTCACTCTGACTCTCTTATCTCTCTCTCTCTCTCTCTCTCTCTCTCTCTCTCTCTCTCTCTCTCTCTATGGGCTTTCTCCCCCCTCTGTTTTTTTAAAAGACAAGTAGTATGTAGTTATGTGGCTTGTGTAGTGAGTGTAAGTGAATCTGTGTGGAGCCTGATGCAGCGGGTCAAATGTGGCCAGAGATATCACTTCACCTCCAGTCGTGTGCGGCCATGTGCACAAGCCATCACCAGAATGTTTGCTGCCCTTCACACACACACACACACACACACACACACACACACACGTCTCTCTTTCCCTCTCACTAAGTCTCTGTCACTCACTTCTCACTCTCACTTATCTCTTCACTGATTTCTCTCTCCAAATGTTTCTCAATCTGATCCACCCTTCTATTTTTTTAATTTCTCGTCCATTAATCACTTTCTCTTCTCAATTATCTCTCTCTCTCTCTGTCTGTCTGTCTTGTTCTTTCTCTCTGTCTGTCTGTCTGTCTGTCTTTCTCTCTCTGTGTGTGTCTTTTTCTCTCTCTCTTTTCTTTCTCTATCTTTCTGTCTGTCTGTCTCTCTCTCGTTTATTTTCCTCAATATTTCTCTCTTTTCTCTTGTCTATTTATTACTTTCTCTTCTCAATTGTTTCTCACTATATTCTACTTCTCTCCTTTTCTCTCCTACTCTTTCTTTCTCTCTATCTTCTTTTATCTTACTCTCTCTCTTTTCCTGTCTCACTGTTTATCGCATCAATTCTTTAAAGCGACCCTGACTCGTTTTCTGAAATTTTTCCAATTTTCCAACTTTTTTCTTTTCTTCACTTATTCTTTGCCCGTTATCTCACTCTGACTCTCTTTATCTCCATTTCTCTGCTCTGTTTCTCTTTCTATGAGCTTTCTTTCCACTTTTCAACTCTCTGTTCTTCACTCTTTTTGTCTGTAAGTATTTACATCTCTCTCTCTCTCTGTCTCTCTCTCTCTCTCTCTCTCTCTCTCTTTCTGTCTCTCTCTCTTTTCTTTCTGTCCCTCTCTCTCTCTCTCCTCTCTCTCTTTTCTCTCTCTTCTCTTCTCTCTCTCTCTCTCTCTCTCTCTCTTTCTTTCTCTCTCTCTTTCTATCTTTCTCTCTTTTTTCTTTCTCTCTTTCTCTATCTCTTTCTTTGTCTGTCTCTCTTTTTCTCTCTCTTTGTCTCTCCTCTCTCTCCCTCTCTCTCCCCCCTCTTTCTCTTGCTCCCTACTTCCGTTTCATTCCAATTCTTTTTATCCTTTCTTTCCTTTCAACAGTGTTTCATGAATGTGAGATTTTGAAAGCGAACCTCAGGATCAGTGAGGATTTTTTTTTTTTTGTATTTTCTCTGTGTATTATTAACTAGTGGAGAATATTCGCTGGTTAATCAGTGGAATCGTCACTCATCAATCAGCAAACACTGAGAGTGAAAGGAAAGATTGGTAGTGGAACACACGCTATTACACGTCTAGTGCTGAGGTTTTGAGGAATGAAAGGCATCGCTGATTGGAGGACACGAGTGTGTTTAGACGCTGATTAGACCTTTATGCAAATGTGTCGTGATGCTTGAACTTCACCATTTCACTTGAACGGAGCTGAGAGGCTTTTCTCCTCTGCAGAGTATGTGGAGTCAGTGTTGTTACTACTTTATTATTATGATGATGATACATTTGCTATTAAACTATATTGATGTCACTAAAATATAAACATGCTACTGTAATAAATAATAAATCTTTTTATCAAAACTGTTGGTAAAATTCTAAAAAATATAGAAAATATCAAGATTGAAGTAGAAATTTAAATTACTGTATGAACCTTTCTTTTCTCTCTCTCATTCTGTCTTTCTCTCTCTCTCTCTTCTTTCTTCTCTCTCTCTCTCTCATTCTGTCTTCTCCTCTATCTCATTCTGTCTCTCTTCTCTCTCCATTCTGTCTTTCTCTTCTCTCATTCTGTCTTTCTTTCTCTCTCTCTCTCTCTCTCTCATTCTGTCTTCTTCTCTCTCTCTCTCTCCCTCTCTGTCTTTCTTCTCTCTCTTCTGTCTTTCTTCTCTCTCTTCTGTCTTCTTTCTCTCTCATTCTGTTTTTTTCTTTCTCATTCTTTTTCTTTCTCTCTCTCATTCTGTCTTTCTTTCTCTCTCTCTCTCATTCTCTCTTTCCTTCTCTCTCTCTTCCCTATCTCTCTCTCATTCTGTCTTTCCTTCTCTCTCTCCCTCTCTCTCACATTCTGTCTTTCTTTCTCTCTCATTCTGTCTTTTTTCTTCTCATTCTTTTTCTCTCTCTCTCTATTCTGTCTTTCTTTCTTTCTTTCTCTCTATCTCATTCTGTCTTTCCTTCTCTCTCTCTCTCTCTCTATTCTGTCTTTCTTTCTTTCTCTCTCTGATTCTGTCTTTTTTCTTTCTCATTCTTTTTTCTCTTCTCTCTCTCATTCTGTCTTTCTCTCTCTATCATTCTGTCTCTCTCTCATTCTTTTTATCTCTCTCTCTCATTCTTTTTATCTCTCTCTCCCATTCTGTCTTCCTTCTCTCTCTCTCCTCTCTCATTCTGTCTTTCTTTCTCTCTCATTCTGTCTTTCTTTCTCTCTCTCATTCTGTCTTTTTTTCTTCTCATTCTTTTTCTCTCTCTCTCATTCTGTCTTTTTTTCTTTCTCATTCTTTTCTCTCTCTCTCATTCTGTCTTTCTTTCTCTCTTCTCTCTATCTCTCTCATTCTTTTTCTTCTCTCATTCTGTCTTTCTCTCTCTCTAATTCTATTTCTCTCTTCTTTCTCTCTCTATCATTATGTCTCTCTCTCATTCTTTCTCTCTCTCTCTCTCTTCATTCTGTCTTTCTTTCTCTTCTCTCTCTCATTCTGTCTTTCCTTCTCTCTCTCTCACATTCTGTCTTTCTTTCTCTCTCATTCTGTCTTTCTTTCTTTCTCTCTCATTCTGTCTTTTTTCTTTCTCATTCTTTTCTCTCTCTCCTCTCTCTCTCTCTCTATTCTCTCTTTCCTTCTTCTTCTCTCTCTCTCATTCTCTCTTTTCCTTCTCTCTCTCTCTCCTATCTCTCTCTCATTCTGTCTTTCCTTCTCTCTCTCTCCCTCTCTCTCACATTCTGTCTTTCTTTCTCTCTCATTCTGTCTTTTTTCTTTCTCATTCTTTTTCTCTCCTCTCTCTCATTCGTCTTTTTCTTTCTCATTCTTTTTCTCTCTCTCTCTCTCATTCTGTCTTTCTTTCTTTCTTTCTCATTCTGTCTTTCCTTCTCTCTCCCCCTCTCTCTCTCATTCTGTCTTTCTTTCTTTCTCTCTCTGATTCTGTCTTTTTTCTTTCTCATTCTTTTTCTCTCTCTCTCATTCTGTCTTTCTCTCTCTAAGTCTTTCTCTCTTTCTTTCTTTCTCTATCATCTGTCTCTCTCTCATTCTTTTTATCTCTCTCTCTCATTCTTTTTCTCTCTCTCTCATTCTGTCTTTCCTTCTCTCTCTCCCTCTCTCTCATTCTGTCTTTTTTCTTTCTCATTCTTTTTCTCTCTCTCTCTCTCTCTCTCTCTCTCTCTCATTCTGTCTTTCTTTCTCTCTCTCTCTCATCTTTTTCTCTTTCTCTCATTCTGTCTTTCTCTCTCTAATTCTTTTTCTCTCTCTTTCTTTCTCTCTCTATCATTGTCTCTCTCTCATTCTTTTTCTCTCTCTCTCTCTCATTCTGTCTTTTTTTCTCTCTCTCATTCTTTTTCTTTCTCATCTTAGCCAAATCACATTAAGGCTTTAATTTGAAGGCAGTGAACCGTTACCACTCTTCAGTCTGATGGTATCGGAGAAGAATTTAATTTCACTACGAATAAAAGACTTTTGTTTTGCAAAGAATATTGGCATTGCTCTTTGACACTTAACGTCAAGACTTCTTGATCAAGAACAATGATTGCGCTTGGTTTCGCTTCACTATATTCTTTCATTATGCTCCAGCATATTCAGTTTTTACGAATCCATTTTGGATCTTTTTATAGCAAAACCACTCATTAGCATAAATGTATTCCTACATTCAACAAAGTCTTGAAATATTTCAAATGCTTTTTTTTCATGATTAGTAGTATTCACAGGCCTGGGGATATGTTCTTGTGAGTGTTTAGTTGAGGTGTGAGACGCAGTAAAACGCGACATAAACTCAGGCATGTGAGTCAACACAACAACTGCAAATACCTCCAGTTATAGAGCAATGAAAAAGACCTATAGATCGTAGATGTGGAGAAAAGCGTCCGACGAGGCCTGTTTCCAGTTACAAATACAATTCAAGGATTGTTTTTTCGTTTAATTTATAATCACTTTTTCACAATCACAATTTTTTTTCCACCTTTTCAAAAACCACAGTTTGATTGTACAATGAAAAAAGGAAGAAGATTAGTAAAGAGAATTTAGTAAATCAGAGAATTTAGAGAATTAGTAAAAAAAAATACAAACTGCTTTTAGACCGTGCTGGACGTCTTTAGCCGATTTAGTCCATAATGGAGACTTTTGACGGGCATAATCCATATCAAGCTTTCAGAAAATAGGACATAAATATGAAGAGCTTTGTATAAACTCATACACATCCATACAGAAGGTGCTGAATTCAAATTATTGATTTTTTTTTTTCACATTCAAATTTGTTTTTGTCACAAATGTGTAGTGAAATGTGTTTTTGATCGATCCAGCTTTAAAACATAGAGATGGGGGGAATGCAATAAAATGTGCACAAGGGAAATGCAATAAAAACGATAGATAAAAAGATAAAATATGAATAAAAATGCAAAATTTCCAAGAAAAAAAATACAATCGAAAAACGTGTATGAGGAACAGATTTGAACGAGCTTCATCATGAGATGATGTTCGAAAAAAATAATAGAAGTCCTAGTTTCAGTAAGAGCTTTTTTTTTTTCAATATATATTTTAGTAATACACCCGCTCTATTGCATAATTTAAACTTTCTCCATGCGACCACGTTTACACCACAATAATGTAAAAGGTCATTTCTCCCCACAGCAATAAGACTCTTTAATACTGTAATGCAGTGACACACTTCTGTCCGTCAAAAATGCACTAGTGTATTTTCGCATAGCGCATTACCGTATTTTCTGGACTATAAGCCGCACCTGTATATAAGCCGCATCCACTCTATTAAAAAAAGTTTTGCAATGTATGTTTTTGGTCTAGATATGTACATTTGCAGATGGCCTTCCACTTAAAACGTGCATCATACGAACTTCTTCGTGTGGGTTCCATGATGATGGAGTGAGGATTTGAAAAGATTTCTGAAAAGAAGAGTTTGACAGACTGACTTAAATCTGCTAAAGAGGAAGTAGCGTATTCTTCTTTGCATTTATTTTGTCTTCTTTTTATTTGTGACTTTGATTCTTATTCCGGTTTAGAGAAACAAATCTGCAGAATAGCCGCACCTTTGTTTAAGCCGCGTGGTTCAAACCCTATGAAAAAAGTAGCGGCTTATAGTCCAGAAAATACAATATATTCTTATTTTGCACCACTGTTTTTTGCACAGTTGCTTTTTTTTTTTTTTTTTTTTTTGCACTAAAAAAAAATCTATTTATTGTTGTTTCCTCGCTGTTGTCTTTTAAATTGTCCCTATTTGTTTTTCTGCTAAAAAAAAATCTTTTTGCTGCTGATGTACAAAGAAATTTCCCCTAGTGGGATAAATAGTCTCATCCTATCCTAAAATATCACCACGCGATTGGTCCACGGCGGATGCCATGAGGAAGCGGCAGAGATGAGGTGATGGCGTTTTGATGCCGCAGGGGGCGGTGCCACACAGACGGCAGGCGGTCCCTAATCCAATCACAGAGCCGTGATCTGTGCCCTTTACAGGAAACCAAGGGACCCGAGCGCTCATTAAAACTCCAGCCCAACAGAAACGCTCAAAACAGGATGTGAGAGATTCAGAGACGCCATCTTGCCTCTCAATCGCTTCGTCCTTTTGTTCCGATTTATTGCCAAGTGTGTTCGCATGTTTGAGGAATCTGATGCGGCGACATACGATTCCAGTTTGAGATATCACTTGCAGATGAAAATACAATAAGTACTTCTACATTTATACTGTACGGTATTTAGTGACGGGTTTAAGGCCTTTGAGATTGTGAAAAGCGCCTTACAAAGCGCACAAAACCTCAACATCTTATATTAATGTCAAGCTTTAGTCATTTAATTGCGCTTAGTCGTGATTCGTTTGATCAGGGAGTGTGCGATTAATTCGTTTTATAAAAATTAATCGTTTGACAGCCCTTCTTATAAACAGTCTTTTAAGCGCACGAAACCTCAATACACAATATTTCAAGCTTCAGTCATTTAATTGCAATTAATCGCGATTAATCAATAAATTAAAAGATTAATAAATACAGTAATTACAGTTTGTACTGCTGAACTATATTGCGCATCGGTTTTGTTGGGTAATGAGAGCGATTAACGGATCATGACGTACGACTTGCGTCGAAGTGAGTGAGTTTGTCAATATGGCCACTAGGGGCTGTATTGAAATCGTGATCGCATTGAGTGAACACACACACACACACACACAATAAAAAAAAACACACGATAAAAAAGTTCAAAAAGATGTGGTCCAGCGTGATTTTCCTTTCCATGTTGTTTCGAGATGAATAAAGAGCTTGAAGCTTTGGCAGGGCACCAACGCCTCATCTTCCAAATGAAGAATTCCGACGTCTGATTTTGTTCAGGGTTTTTTTTTTTTTGGTCGTGTTTATAGTTTTGTTCTCTTTTTTTTTTTTTTTTTGGTTCACGTGGTTTTCATTAGTACCATGTTTGTTCATTTTGTATGAATGATCTTCTGATTTATTTTGTTTCAGGGGTCTTGGAAAGAGACGACGGCAGAAATATCGAGTCTTTAACCAAAGCCAAAGTCCTTTACAGGTCTTGCACAACGAGAGTGAGTATCACCACCATCTCCAGGAACATCACTAGGCTTTATATCTTTTGTGTGACTCAGATGGATGGATGGTCAAACCTTATCAAAGATGATTCATCAATTTATCCATCCATCCATCCCTCCATCTATCTTCTGATTTGAGTCTTTACACCTCTCGTTGGGACGCTGATTAATTGGAACGAATTGTAAAGTACTTGAGTACACTTTAGGAATTTTGTAACTATTGTAAACCTTTTTACTTATTGGTATTTTTGGCTACTTTGTACTTGTAAAAGTTGCTTATTTTTTTTTTTATTATACATTTACCCAGTCCCAATAAATTCACGCAATCAATGAAGTACAAGTACTAATACTTCAATAATTCAATGTCTGTCTAAATATTTTTTCAGTTTCTTCACGTGGTCGTCATACTTTTGATTAAGAAGAAAAAAACAATGTGTATAATACATATGTATATAAATGTTGTATATTTACAAAATGTACAAAAATTCCTAAAGTGTACCAAAATGGCGGTTGCGCCACCTTAACGCTGAAACGCATCGATTCTGTTCATCTCAGGTGGTGAATTTTGCGACTGATCTTCGGCAGATGAAAATGTGACGTTACAAAGGGATTAATAACAATTACAGTTATTAAAAGTTATCAAAATTCAAGAGAGAGACGACAGAGGAGAAATGGAGAGACAGATAGAGAGGTTGAAGGTTGGGAATGAGATAAATATAAAATAGATAAATATAAAAATCTCTCTGTCTAAAGAGAGAAAAGTGGACGGATAAAATGTTTTTTCATCCTGAATGGACAATTTCTTTTCTTTTCATATTAGCCACTGGGAGATTAAACCAGCGAGTCTGACTAAAACTGATTGAATTGTTGAGATATGTTCAGATTTGTACCTGTGTATATAGGTTAAAACTTTTGAATAGAGGGAAAATATTCTATAGACCGTATATAATATTCTAAATCATTATATATTTTAAATTTTCAAGTTTAATTAGGAATGGTTCACCTTTTCTCAAAGTACATTCACCATTTGTCAAGGTGTTTTTCAAAAAGACATCAAAACGACATTTTTACACGTTTTTTACAATTTACAATTTTTCGATGTTTAAGATGAAGTTAACATAAAAACAAACAAGTGGTTCGGTTGATTTCTATTCTCATTCATTGATATTTAGGATGAGGAATTTAATAATCACGTGTATCCACGATTTTAATCTCGCGCTCTTAAAAGTGTCAAATTCGAATGACCAATCACACGACTTTTCATAAAAATCTCAATGAGATTTTCGTCCTCCGAGCCGTGCAGCCCTATAATCTCCATTAGAATATTGAAATGTGTGTGTTTTTTCCGACAGGCCTGATTGAGCAGAGAGGTGGAGCGCCTTTACTCACAATGCTGCCAGATGTCTTGGAGTGGCCCATCGCCTCAGACGATTGGGACAGTGTGTACGGTGAGAAAAGACTCTTCATCATCCCAGGGTGACCTTCACAACTCATGCATATTCTACATTCACGTACCGTATTCTTCGCCCCATAAGACGCACCGGCATATAAGACGCAGCGAATTTTAAAGATGGAAAATCTAGAAAAAAAAGATTCTGAACAAAAATACTGTAGTGAAATATTTTATATTAACTGTATAAAAGTGAACAGCAGTTTAAGAACAATTGTATGCCAAACATGTGACATGAACAGTCAGTAAAGTCGATAAATCAATAAATACGATAAATACGGTAACTTTATTCTACCGCGTCTATCTCCACACAGGGATGAGTTGGAGCGCTGAAGATGCCTTGGCCCGACTCAACGCCAGATACGGGAAGCAAGTCCTGATTAGCTTTTTTATCGGTACAGACGACCGCGACTCCAATGCACACATCATTCATGTAGGTGTGCGCCACAACACACTTCCTCTCTCCTTTCTATTAGCTAGCTTCACTCTGCCACGAAAACAGGTGTTAAGTACTTGAGTAAATGTACTTTGTTACTTTACTTGAGTATGTTTTGGCTACTTGGCACTTGTACTGAGTATCGAAAATGTAAGCAACTTGTACTCTCTACTCCACTACATTTCGGATTGAGTACTTTTCACTCCACTACATTTGAATGGACACATGTCGTTCCTCGTTACATTTTGATTGTGCGCGACAAACCATAATCGATTTTAACCGCAGTTAATTTTCTTGGGTGAAGGACTCTTACCAGACGCAGTGTCTGCTCTGTTTACTGCGGATAACAAAAATAACAGCTTTTATAAAACCACCGTCAAATTTGAGGGAACACATTGAGGTATACGAGTCTATTTAATGTTCATTTAAAGTAATAAAACCTCATAGATAGAGGTTTTTTTTTTATATTTCTTTGTTTTTCCACACTACTTTTTTTTTATAGCCTAAATTCATTAGCCTAATGAGTAAAATACTTAAGTATTTTACTCATTAGGCTAAATATGATTCTTAAGTTCTTTTAAAATGCAATACTTTGCTACTTTGACTCTTTTAATAGTGGTGATTTTTTACTTGTATTGGAGTAACTTATACAGTATGTATCTGTACTTTTACTTAAGTACGGCAGTCTGCATGTTTGTAAAGTACTGGAGTAAATGTACATTGGGTACTTGAGTATGTTTTTGGCTACTTTTGGTATAAAAAATATGAGCAACTTTTACTCTCTACTCCACTGCATTTCTGATTGAGTAACTGTACTTCTCACTCCACTACATTTGAATTGACACTACTTTGCTTTTAGCAGAGGTGACTTTTTACTTGTTTCTGAGTAACGTATACAGTATCCGCACTTTTACTTAAGTATATTTGTCCATGTGGTTGTGAAGTACTTGAGTAAATGTGGTTGAGTAAACAAGTATGGTTGTCCGGTACTCTTTACACCTCTGCACGTCTAACCAGCCAAGTCTTCCATCTCCAAGAGACTTTTTTTTGTTTTTTTGTAGACGGAGCTTTAGAAAGCCTCCACAAAGTCTTTGGGAACAAACATTCACTTGTTTATGGCTCTATGAGGCTTTAAATTGCCGTAAGTGGTCCAGCTTTACTGAGGAGGACCTACATCCAGATGTATCGACTTTCCTATTAGGAATGAAAGACTGACTGTCTGTTGGTTTGATTCTCTGTGCCAGTTTGACCAGCCAAGTCTCGGCCTCTCCTCAAGAGACCACTATGCCTGTACCGGACCCTACGAGGAGGTAGGAACCTTTTATCATCATCCTCGTCCTCCTTCCATTCTCATTCATTATTGCTTGGCTTCACTTTTACTCCTGTTGAGGAGCATGGCAACCTTCTTCAACTTCAAGTTAGGGCAAGATTGAGTTTCTTTCCTTTATTTTTTATGTCTATATTTGCGGGCTAGATAGACGGGCAAGACGACGTTTTAAATTACAAACATCCATAAATAAAACTTTCAAACAGCTTTTCCATTTCTGGGTCACGGGGAGCTGAAACTACTTGAGTAAATGTACATTGGGTACTTAAGTATAGTTTTGTATATCTATGTTTTGTGGGCAAGATGACGTTTTAAATTACAAACATCCATAAATAAAGCTAAAATGAAAAAAAAAAAACTTTCAAACAGCTTTTCCATTTCTGGGTCACGGGGAGCTGAAAGTACTTGAGTAAATGTACATTGGGTACTTAAGTATGTTTTTGGCTACTTTTGGTATAAAAAATATGAGCAACGTTTACTCTACTCCACTGCATTTCTGATTGAGTAACTGTACTTCTCACTCCACTACGTTTGAATTGACACTACTTTGCTTTAATAGAGGTGACTTTTTACTTGTTTCTGAGTAACTTATACAGTATGTATCGTACTTGTACAGTATGTACTTGTACAGTATGCTTGGTATAGCAGTCTGTATGGTTGTAAAGTACTTGAGTAAATGTACATTGGGTACTTAAGATTAGGGGTGGGACGAGACACTTTTCCCACGAGACGAGACGAGACGAGACACTAGGTTCACGAGATCGAGACGAGACGAGATTTAGATTTTTTTTTTAAATAAAAAAAAACCTTCGATATAATATAAGGAGAGCCATATTTTATCTGTATTTTATTTAACTAAAACATTCAAAACTGTTGATGCAACGTATTTTCACCAATTGCATGCAGTCATAACCAGATAACTAACATAATATTGATCATACAAAATATGATGCCATAAATTGCCAGGCAAGTAATTTCACAAAATGTTTTAAACTGTCAATAGTATAGAAAATCCATCAAGCGCAGACATTAAACACTATTATAAAACAAAGACAAGTTTTCCAGTAAATTGTAAAGAATGGTAGAATCATTTTGGCATCAAGTTCAACTCAACATCAATCTACTGCATTATGATTAAATTCACTGTGTTAATTTTAGCTCTAAAAAACACATGTATTGAAAGTGTCACTGTCCAGTCAATTATAGAGAGAAAAGAGAGAGAGAGCGGGAGAGAGAGAGAGAGAGAGCGAGCGAGAGAGACAGAGAGTGAGAGCAGGACAGAGAGCGGGAGAGAGGAGAGAAAGCGGCTTCCTACTTTAGCTTTGTTTCGGGTATTCGTCGCTTTTCTTGCCGATTTCTTTTCTTTTTTTACGTGAAACCATGATTTCCAACCGAAAACAGACTTTGTTCAAAATAAAACAAGCAGATTTTCTCGCGCGCGTCATACGTTCTCTTAAAGGCACAGCGCAGAAAACGGAGCAGCGCATATGCGCGTCGCGGGTGTGATCGATTAATTCAGTCTGTTACACTGCTTTCTGTGTTCGATTAGCAATGTCCGTGCCGTCATTGATAGTTGTAAGTTACAACTTGTAACGAAACGAACGTGTTATACTGTATTAAAGGGTTTATATACTTGTATAAATATCAAATCCATTAATTATCACGGTATCCACGGTATTGCAAATATATCAAAAATGGCGCCAAATTCTCGCGATATCACGAGATTCAATTGGATCTCGCGAGACATTGGATCTCGCGACACCCCTATTAAGTATAGTTTTTTTTTTATATCTATGTTTTGCGGGCAAGATGACGTTTGAATTACAAACAATCCATAAATAAAGCTAAAATGAAAAAAAAAACTTTTCTAAACAGCTTTTCCATTTCTGGGTCACGGGGAGCTGAAACCAATGTCACCCAGTCTGGGCCTGAAGGCGGGGCACACACAGGACACACAGATGCACACATTTACACTCTCACTCACAACTTAGAAAAATTAGAATGGGAAAATTTGACCAAACATGTTTTTTTGCTGTGCTAGAAATCTGGAGACCTAGAGGAACCAACACCAGCACGGGAAGAACATGCATTTTTTTTTATTATTGCTTTACATTTTACTACAA
>CM051499.1:24868977-24900920 GCA_028031935.1 Paedocypris micromegethes
TCTCTCTCTCTTTCTTTCTCTCTCTCTTTCTATCTTTCTCTCTTTTTTTCTTTCTCTCTTTCTCTATCTCTTTTCTTTGTCTGTCTCTCTTTTTCTCTCTCTTTGTCTCTCCTCTCTCTCCCTCTCTCTCCCCCTCTCTTTCTCTTGCTCCCTACTTCCGTTTCATTCCAATTCTTTTTATCCTTTCTTTCCTTTCAACAGTGTTTCATGAATGTGAGATTTTGAAAGCGAACCTCAGGATCAGTGAGGATTTTTTTTTTTTTGTATTTTCTCTGTGTATTATTAACTAGTGGAGAATATTCGCTGGTTAATCAGTGGAATCGTCACTCATCAATCAGCAAACACTGAGAGTGAAAGGAAAGATTGGTAGTGGAACACACGCTATTACACGTCTAGTGCTGAGGTTTTGAGGAATGAAAGGCATCGCTGATTGGAGGACACGAGTGTGTTTAGACGCTGATTAGACCTTTATGCAAATGTGTCGTGATGCTTGAACTTCACCATTTCACTTGAACGGAGCTGAGAGGCTTTTCTCCTCTGCAGAGTATGTGGAGTCAGTGTTGTTACTACTTTATTATTATGATGATGATACATTTGCTATTAAACTATATTGATGTCACTAAAATATAAACATGCTACTGTAATAAATAATAAATCTTTTTATCAAAACTGTTGGTAAAATTCTAAAAAATATAGAAAATATCAAGATTGAAGTAGAAATTTAAATTACTGTATGAACCTTTCTTTCTCTCTCATTCTTTCTCTCTCTCATTCTGTCTTTCTCTCTCTCTCATTCTGTCTTTCTTTCTCTCTCTCTCTCTCATTCTGTCTTTCTCTCTCTATCTCATTCTGTCTCTCTCTCTCTCTCTCTCATTCTGTCTTTCTTTCTCTCTCTCTCTCTCTCTCATTCTGTCTTTCCTTCTCTCTCTCTCACATTCTGTCTTTCTTTCTCTCTCATTCTGTCTTTCTTTCTCTCTCATTCTGTCTTTCTTTCTTTCTCTCTCATTCTGTCTTTTTTCTTTCTCATTCTTTCTCTCTCTCTCTCTCTCTCTCTCTCTCTCATTCTCTCTTTCCTTCTTTCTCTCTCTCTCATTCTCTCTTTCCTTCTCTCTCTCTCTCCCTATCTCTCTCTCATTCTGTCTTTCCTTCTCTCTCTCTCCCTCTCTCTCACATTCTGTCTTTCTTTCTCTCTCATTCTGTCTTTTTTCTTTCTCATTCTTTTTCTCTCTCTCTCTCTCATTCTGTCTTTTTTCTTTCTCATTCTTTTTCTCTCTCTCTCATTCTGTCTTTCTTTCTTTCTTTCTCTCTTTCTCATTCTGTCTTTCCTTCTCTCTCTCCCCCTCTCTCTCTCATTCTGTCTTTCTTTCTTTCTCTCTCTGATTCTGTCTTTTTTTCTTTCTCATTCTTTTTCTCTCTCTCTCATTCTGTCTTTCTCTCTCTCTAATTCTTTCTCTCTTTCTTTCTTTCTCTATCATTCTGTCTCTCTCTCATTCTTTTTATCTCTCTCTCTCATTCTTTTTCTCTCTCTCTCATTCTGTCTTTCCTTCTCTCTCTCCCTCTCTCTCATTCTGTCTTTTTTTCTTTCTCATTCTTTTTCTCTCTCTCTCTCTCTCTCTCTCTCTCATTCTGTCTTTCTTTCTCTCTCTCTCTCATTCTTTTTCTCTTTCTCTCATTCTGTCTTTCTCTCTCTAATTCTTTTTCTCTCTCTTTCTTTCTCTCTCTATCATTGTCTCTCTCTCATTCTTTTTCTCTCTCTCTCTCTCTCATTCTGTCTTTTTTTCTCTCTCTCATTCTTTTTCTTTCTCATCTTAGCCAAATCACATTAAGGCTTTAATTTGAAGGCAGTGAACCGTTACCACTCTTCAGTCTGATGGTATCGGAGAAGAATTTAATTTCACTACGAATAAAAGACTTTTGTTTTGCAAAGAATATTGGCATTGCTCTTTGACACTTAACGTCAAGACTTCTTGATCAAGAACAATGATTGCGCTTGGTTTCGCTTCACTATATTCTTTCATTATGCTCCAGCATATTCAGTTTTTACGAATCCATTTTGGATCTTTTTATAGCAAAACCACTCATTAGCATAAATGTATTCCTACATTCAACAAAGTCTTGAAATATTTCAAATGCTTTTTTTTTCATGATTAGTAGTATTCACAGGCCTGGGGATATGTTCTTGTGAGTGTTTAGTTGAGGTGTGAGACGCAGTAAAACGCGACATAAACTCAGGCATGTGAGTCAACACAACAACTGCAAATACCTCCAGTTATAGAGCAATGAAAAAGACCTATAGATCGTAGATGTGGAGAAAAGCGTCCGACGAGGCCTGTTTCCAGTTACAAATACAATTCAAGGATTGTTTTTTCGTTTAATTTATAATCACTTTTTCACAATCACAATTTTTTTTCCACCTTTTCAAAAACCACAGTTTGATTGTACAATGAAAAAAGGAAGAAGATTAGTAAAGAGAATTTAGTAAATCAGAGAATTTAGAGAATTAGTAAAAAAAAATACAAACTGCTTTTAGACCGTGCTGGACGTCTTTAGCCGATTTAGTCCATAATGGAGACTTTTGACGGGCATAATCCATATCAAGCTTTCAGAAAATAGGACATAAATATGAAGAGCTTTGTATAAACTCATACACATCCATACAGAAGGTGCTGAATTCAAATTATTGATTTTTTTTTTCACATTCAAATTTGTTTTTGTCACAAATGTGTAGTGAAATGTGTTTTTGATCGATCCAGCTTTAAAACATAGAGATGGGGGGAATGCAATAAAATGTGCACAAGGGAAATGCAATAAAAACGATAGATAAAAAGATAAAATATGAATAAAAATGCAAAATTTCCAAGAAAAAAAATACAATCGAAAAACGTGTATGAGGAACAGATTTGAACGAGCTTCATCATGAGATGATGTTCGAAAAAAATAATAGAAGTCCTAGTTTCAGTAAGAGCTTTTTTTTTTTCAATATATATTTTAGTAATACACCCGCTCTATTGCATAATTTAAACTTTCTCCATGCGACCACGTTTACACCACAATAATGTAAAAGGTCATTTCTCCCCACAGCAATAAGACTCTTTAATACTGTAATGCAGTGACACACTTCTGTCCGTCAAAAATGCACTAGTGTATTTTCGCATAGCGCATTACCGTATTTTCTGGACTATAAGCCGCACCTGTATATAAGCCGCATCCACTCTATTAAAAAAAGTTTTGCAATGTATGTTTTTGGTCTAGATATGTACATTTGCAGATGGCCTTCCACTTAAAACGTGCATCATACGAACTTCTTCGTGTGGGTTCCATGATGATGGAGTGAGGATTTGAAAAGATTTCTGAAAAGAAGAGTTTGACAGACTGACTTAAATCTGCTAAAGAGGAAGTAGCGTATTCTTCTTTGCATTTATTTTGTCTTCTTTTTATTTTGTGACTTTGATTCTTATTCCGGTTTAGAGAAACAAATCTGCAGAATAGCCGCACCTTTGTTTAAGCCGCGTGGTTCAAACCCTATGAAAAAAGTAGCGGCTTATAGTCCAGAAAATACAATATATTCTTATTTTGCACCACTGTTTTTTTGCACAGTTGCTTTTTTTTTTTTTTTTTTTTTTTGCACTAAAAAAAAAATCTATTTATTGTTGTTTCCTCGCTGTTGTCTTTTAAATTGTCCCTATTTGTTTTTCTGCTAAAAAAAAATCTTTTTGCTGCTGATGTACAAAGAAATTTCCCCTAGTGGGATAAATAGTCTCATCCTATCCTAAAATATCACCACGCGATTGGTCCACGGCGGATGCCATGAGGAAGCGGCAGAGATGAGGTGATGGCGTTTTGATGCCGCAGGGGGCGGTGCCACACAGACGGCAGGCGGTCCCTAATCCAATCACAGAGCCGTGATCTGTGCCCTTTACAGGAAACCAAGGGACCCGAGCGCTCATTAAAACTCCAGCCCAACAGAAACGCTCAAAACAGGATGTGAGAGATTCAGAGACGCCATCTTGCCTCTCAATCGCTTCGTCCTTTTGTTCCGATTTATTGCCAAGTGTGTTCGCATGTTTGAGGAATCTGATGCGGCGACATACGATTCCAGTTTGAGATATCACTTGCAGATGAAAATACAATAAGTACTTCTACATTTATACTGTACGGTATTTAGTGACGGGTTTAAGGCCTTTGAGATTGTGAAAAGCGCCTTACAAAGCGCACAAAACCTCAACATCTTATATTAATGTCAAGCTTTAGTCATTTAATTGCGCTTAGTCGTGATTCGTTTGATCAGGGAGTGTGCGATTAATTCGTTTTATAAAAATTAATCGTTTGACAGCCCTTCTTATAAACAGTCTTTTAAGCGCACGAAACCTCAATACACAATATTTCAAGCTTCAGTCATTTAATTGCAATTAATCGCGATTAATCAATAAATTAAAAGATTAATAAATACAGTAATTACAGTTTGTACTGCTGAACTATATTGCGCATCGGTTTTGTTGGGTAATGAGAGCGATTAACGGATCATGACGTACGACTTGCGTCGAAGTGAGTGAGTTTGTCAATATGGCCACTAGGGGCTGTATTGAAATCGTGATCGCATTGAGTGAACACACACACACACACACAATAAAAAAAAACACACGATAAAAAAGTTCAAAAAGATGTGGTCCAGCGTGATTTTCCTTTCCATGTTGTTTCGAGATGAATAAAGAGCTTGAAGCTTTGGCAGGGCACCAACGCCTCATCTTCCAAATGAAGAATTCCGACGTCTGATTTTGTTCAGGGTTTTTTTTTTTTTGGTCGTGTTTATAGTTTTGTTCTCTTTTTTTTTTTTTTTTTTGGTTCACGTGGTTTTCATTAGTACCATGTTTGTTCATTTTGTATGAATGATCTTCTGATTTATTTTGTTTCAGGGGTCTTGGAAAGAGACGACGGCAGAAATATCGAGTCTTTAACCAAAGCCAAAGTCCTTTACAGGTCTTGCACCAACGAGAGTGAGTATCACCACCATCTCCAGGAACATCACTAGGCTTTATATCTTTTGTGTGACTCAGATGGATGGATGGTCAAACCTTATCAAAGATGATTCATCAATTTATCCATCCATCCATCCCTCCATCTATCTTCTGATTTGAGTCTTTACACCTCTCGTTGGGACGCTGATTAATTGGAACGAATTGTAAAGTACTTGAGTACACTTTAGGAATTTTTGTAACTATTGTAAACCTTTTTACTTATTGGTATTTTTGGCTACTTTGTACTTGTAAAAGTTGCTTATTTTTTTTTTTATTATACATTTACCCAGTCCCAATAAATTCACGCAATCAATGAAGTACAAGTACTAATACTTCAATAATTCAATGTCTGTCTAAATATTTTTTTCAGTTTCTTCACGTGGTCGTCATACTTTTGATTAAGAAGAAAAAACAATGTGTATAATACATATGTATATAAATGTTGTATATTTACAAAATGTACAAAAATTCCTAAAGTGTACCAAAATGGCGGTTGCGCCACCTTAACGCTGAAACGCATCGATTCTGTTCATCTCAGGTGGTGAATTTTGCGACTGATCTTCGGCAGATGAAAATGTGACGTTACAAAGGGATTAATAACAATTACAGTTATTAAAAGTTATCAAAATTCAAGAGAGAGACGACAGAGGAGAAATGGAGAGACAGATAGAGAGGTTGAAGGTTGGGAATGAGATAAATATAAAATAGATAAATATAAAAATCTCTCTGTCTAAAGAGAGAAAAGTGGACGGATAAAATGTTTTTTTCATCCTGAATGGACAATTTCTTTTCTTTTCATATTAGCCACTGGGAGATTAAACCAGCGAGTCTGACTAAAACTGATTGAATTGTTGAGATATGTTCAGATTTGTACCTGTGTATATAGGTTAAAACTTTTGAATAGAGGGAAAATATTCTATAGACCGTATATAATATTCTAAATCATTATATATTTTAAATTTTCAAGTTTAATTAGGAATGGTTCACCTTTTCTCAAAGTACATTCACCATTTGTCAAGGTGTTTTTCAAAAAGACATCAAAACGACATTTTTACACGTTTTTTACAATTTACAATTTTTCGATGTTTAAGATGAAGTTAAACATAAAAACAAACAAGTGGTTCGGTTGATTTCTATTCTCATTCATTGATATTTAGGATGAGGAATTTAATAATCACGTGTATCCACGATTTTAATCTCGCGCTCTTAAAAGTGTCAAATTCGAATGACCAATCACACGACTTTTCATAAAAATCTCAATGAGATTTTCGTCCTCCGAGCCGTGCAGCCCTATAATCTCCATTAGAATATTGAAATGTGTGTGTTTTTCCGACAGGCCTGATTGAGCAGAGAGGTGGAGCGCCTTTACTCACAATGCTGCCAGATGTCTTGGAGTGGCCCATCGCCTCAGACGATTGGGACAGTGTGTACGGTGAGAAAAGACTCTTCATCATCCCAGGGTGACCTTCACAACTCATGCATATTCTACATTCACGTACCGTATTCTTCGCCCCATAAGACGCACCGGCATATAAGACGCAGCGAATTTTAAAGATGGAAAATCTAGAAAAAAAAGATTCTGAACAAAAATACTGTAGTGAAATATTTTATATTAACTGTATAAAAGTGAACAGCAGTTTAAGAACAATTGTATGCCAAACATGTGACATGAACAGTCAGTAAAGTCGATAAATCAATAAATACGATAAATACGGTAACTTTATTCTACCGCGTCTATCTCCACACAGGGATGAGTTGGAGCGCTGAAGATGCCTTGGCCCGACTCAACGCCAGATACGGGAAGCAAGTCCTGATTAGCTTTTTTATCGGTACAGACGACCGCGACTCCAATGCACACATCATTCATGTAGGTGTGCGCCACAACACACTTCCTCTCTCCTTTCTATTAGCTAGCTTCACTCTGCCACGAAAACAGGTGTTAAGTACTTGAGTAAATGTACTTTGTTACTTTACTTGAGTATGTTTTTGGCTACTTGGCACTTGTACTGAGTATCGAAAATGTAAGCAACTTGTACTCTCTACTCCACTACATTTCGGATTGAGTACTTTTCACTCCACTACATTTGAATGGACACATGTCGTTCCTCGTTACATTTTGATTGTGCGCGACAAACCATAATCGATTTTAACCGCAGTTAATTTTCTTGGGTGAAGGACTCTTACCAGACGCAGTGTCTGCTCTGTTTACTGCGGATAACAAAAATAACAGCTTTTATAAAACCACCGTCAAATTTGAGGGAACACATTGAGGTATACGAGTCTATTTAATGTTCATTTAAAGTAATAAAACCTCATAGATAGAGGTTTTTTTTTATATTTCTTTGTTTTTCCACACTACTTTTTTTTTATAGCCTAAATTCATTAGCCTAATGAGTAAAATACTTAAGTATTTTACTCATTAGGCTAAATATGATTCTTAAGTTCTTTTAAAATGCAATACTTTGCTACTTTGACTCTTTTTAATAGTGGTGATTTTTTACTTGTATTGGAGTAACTTATACAGTATGTATCTGTACTTTTACTTAAGTACGGCAGTCTGCATGTTTGTAAAGTACTGGAGTAAATGTACATTGGGTACTTGAGTATGTTTTTGGCTACTTTTGGTATAAAAAATATGAGCAACTTTTACTCTCTACTCCACTGCATTTCTGATTGAGTAACTGTACTTCTCACTCCACTACATTTGAATTGACACTACTTTGCTTTTAGCAGAGGTGACTTTTTACTTGTTTCTGAGTAACGTATACAGTATCCGCACTTTTACTTAAGTATATTTGTCCATGTGGTTGTGAAGTACTTGAGTAAATGTGGTTGAGTAAACAAGTATGGTTGTCCGGTACTCTTTACACCTCTGCACGTCTAACCAGCCAAGTCTTCCATCTCCAAGAGACTTTTTTTTGTTTTTTTGTAGACGGAGCTTTAGAAAGCCTCCACAAAGTCTTTGGGAACAAACATTCACTTGTTTATGGCTCTATGAGGCTTTAAATTGCCGTAAGTGGTCCAGCTTTACTGAGGAGGACCTACATCCAGATGTATCGACTTTCCTATTAGGAATGAAAGACTGACTGTCTGTTGGTTTGATTCTCTGTGCCAGTTTGACCAGCCAAGTCTCGGCCTCTCCTCAAGAGACCACTATGCCTGTACCGGACCCTACGAGGAGGTAGGAACCTTTTATCATCATCCTCGTCCTCCTTCCATTCTCCATTCATTATTGCTTGGCTTCACTTTTACTCCTGTTGAGGAGCATGGCAACCTTCTTCAACTTCAAGTTAGGGCAAGATTGAGTTTCTTTCCTTTATTTTTTATGTCTATATTTTGCGGGCTAGATAGACGGGCAAGACGACGTTTTAAATTACAAACATCCATAAATAAAACTTTCAAACAGCTTTTCCATTTCTGGGTCACGGGGAGCTGAAACTACTTGAGTAAATGTACATTGGGTACTTAAGTATAGTTTTGTATATCTATGTTTTGTGGGCAAGATGACGTTTTAAATTACAAACATCCATAAATAAAGCTAAAATGAAAAAAAAAAAACTTTCAAACAGCTTTTCCATTTCTGGGTCACGGGGAGCTGAAAGTACTTGAGTAAATGTACATTGGGTACTTAAGTATGTTTTTGGCTACTTTTGGTATAAAAAATATGAGCAACGTTTACTCTACTCCACTGCATTTCTGATTGAGTAACTGTACTTCTCACTCCACTACGTTTGAATTGACACTACTTTGCTTTTAATAGAGGTGACTTTTTACTTGTTTCTGAGTAACTTATACAGTATGTATCTGTACTTGTACAGTATGTACTTGTACAGTATGCTTGGTATAGCAGTCTGTATGGTTGTAAAGTACTTGAGTAAATGTACATTGGGTACTTAAGTATTAGGGGTGGGACGAGACACTTTTCCCACGAGACGAGACGAGACGAGACACTAGGTTCACGAGATCGAGACGAGACGAGATTTAGATTTTTTTTTTTAAATAAAAAAAACCTTCGATATAATATAAGGAGAGCCATATTTTATCTGTATTTTATTTAACTAAAACATTCAAAACTGTTGATGCAACGTATTTTCACCAATTGCATGCAGTCATAACCAGATAACTAACATAATATTGATCATACAAAATATGATGCCATAAATTGCCAGGCAAGTAATTTCACAAAATGTTTTAACTGTCAATAGTATAGAAAATCCATCAAGCGCAGACATTACACACTATTTATAAACAAAGACAAGTTTTCCAGTAAATTGTAAAGAATGGTAGAATCATTTTGGCATCAAGTTCAACTCAACATCAATCTACTGCATTATGATTAAATTCACTGTGTTAATTTTAGCTCTAAAAAACACATGTATTGAAAGTGTCACTGTCCAGTCAATTATAGAGAGAAAAGAGAGAGAGAGCGGGAGAGAGAGAGAGCGAGCGAGCGAGAGAGACAGAGAGTGAGAGCAGGACAGAGAGCGGGAGAGAGAGAGAGAAAGCGGCTTCCTACTTTAGCTTTGTTTCGGGTATTCGTCGCTTTTCTTGCCGATTTCTTTTCTTTTTTTACGTGAAACCATGATTTCCAACCGAAAACAGACTTTGTTCAAAATAAAACAAGCAGATTTTCTCGCGCGCGTCATACGTTCTCTTAAAGGCACAGCGCAGAAAACGGAGCAGCGCATATGCGCGTCGCGGGTGTGATCGATTAATTCAGTCTGTTACACTGCTTTCTGTGTTCGATTAGCAATGTCCGTGCCGTCATTGATAGTTGTAAGTTACAACTTGTAACGAAACGAACGTGTTATACTGTATTAAAGGGTTTATATACTTGTATAAATATCAAATCCATTAATTATCACGGTATCCACGGTATTGCAAATATATCAAAAATGGCGCCAAATTCTCGCGATATCACGAGATTCAATTGGATCTCGCGAGAAGCATTGGATCTCGCGACACCCCTATTAAGTATAGTTTTTTTTTTATATCTATGTTTTGCGGGCAAGATGACGTTTGAAATTACAAACATCCATAAATAAAGCTAAAATGAAAAAAAAAAACTTTTCTAAACAGCTTTTCCATTTCTGGGTCACGGGGAGCTGAAACCAATGTCACCCAGTCTGGGCCTGAAGGCGGGGCACACACAGGACACACAGATGCACACATTTACACTCTCACTCACAACTTTAGAAAAATTAGAATGGGAAAATTTGACCAAACATGTTTTTTTTGTACTGTGCTAGAAATCTGGAGACCTAGAGGAAACCAACACCAGCACGGGAAGAACATGCATTTTTTTTTTATTATTGCTTTTACATTTTAGAACAGATCAAGCAATTGATTCATCCTGAACTAGTCGGTTCTAATATCGACTCTGAATATATATATATATAATATCATCTGAAGCTCAAAGATGGAGGAACTTACAGAAAGATCTGATCAACTCCATTTCCCTGGGTGCTACAGGAGAATCGAATGCTTCCTGAATCACGGCAGGAATTCCAACACTGGCTTGTGCGGATGAAGAACAGATGAAGGTCTCGAGTTTAGCACTCATGTGTTTTCAACGTGTGCATTTTTTCTCTTCCCAGGCCTGTGTGACATATGAGAACTTCATGACTGACCTGGCCAAGCTCATCCGGACGGACCGCGGCCTGGAGGTCAACGACACCCATGTCAGGCGAGAGGTTTCGCGCGTGATGATGATGGAAAAGGAAATTGCCAACGTAAGTCTCGACAAAAAATCCTTTACAAAATCGGAAACTCTATTCACGCAAATATAAGCACTCGGTTTTTTTTTTCCAATTTTTAGTGGTTAAAAAACTTGCGGGCTTCTTATAATAACAATAATAATAATAGTAATAATAATAATAATTCTTTCGATTTTTATTTGAACGGCGCTTTACTATGGAATTAGATTAGTGCCAAAAATATCAAACGTAAATTTCGAAGAAACGAATGAAAATGCTTAAATAAGAAAACGACCGTAAATGTGAAGCGAAATTTACGTTCGATATTTTTGGCAATAGTCTAATTTCATACTTTACAAGTCTTCTAAAATAATCGGCGATTTCAAATATTCACGTAAAAATATAAGCCCCCATTTCTTTAAATAATGGTTCTGGAGGCAGATGTGTGTATGAGTTTTTATTGCTAAATAACACTGGAAGACGTTTAAACTAAATACAATCATTAATATTTGAACACACAGACCATATTGATTCCGCTAGTTCGCCGTGCTAAAGGCTAACGGGCTAGCGCTTGAAAACCAGACCAGATCAAAGCGAAAACAGTGTGTTTGACTCTAATCTAATCGCTCTAAAAAAAAAAACACCACAGTTGTAATATTTACGTCTAACATAAACCAGCTCAGTCAGCTTTACTCTCTGCTCTTTTAGCGCAAAGGCTCATGGGAACCAGTGAGCAGCAAAGCATGATGGGAGGTGTAGTTCGTTAGAATAGATTATTGCTTTATTATTTTTAAGTGTAACAACATTGAAGTGATACGAGTCACAAGTTAGCTTTGTTAAATAAAGAAAAAAATGTATTTTAAAGAGAAAATGTATGTAATTTATCCAGAAACCAAACAAATGTTTTTTTTTGCGCCTGAAAATTCAGGGGGTGCTTATATTCGTGTAAATACAGTGATCGTTTATATACTCCAGACATAAATCTACTGTAATAAGATATAAAGCCTTTACACCGTGTGTGTGTGTGTGTGTGTGTGTGTGTGTGTGTGTGTGTGTGTGTGTGTGTGTTACTATGTTTTACTCGTCTACTCATTTCAAATTTCTTAATAAAAATGAATGTCTGTATTTCAGAAACATCTTGTTATAGTTATTACCAGTTTAGAAAATATTTTTTGCTGCGACTTTGCCAAAAGAACAGTGCGCTGCTTTGTTAAATCCATATGTTGTCCTGATTCAGGTTTAACTCTTACTGTAGTCATTTTTGCTAACTTTTTATTTTATTTTATATATTTATATTTATTTTATTTTCTACATTTTATTTGTAGTTTTCAATTAATATTTCTGGAGCTATGGTTGGAGCTATGCATCACTTGCTTTACTTGATTTATGTAATTTTCTATTTTGTATTTCGTTTCTAGATATCTTTGTTTTATTGGCATCACATGTTCTTTTCCATCATATCTATTATTTTTAATTTAATATTATATTAACAGAATGCGTCACATGCATGTTGTGTCTGATGGTGTGTGTCTAGAGTCAATTCTATTTTAATTTCAATGTAACAGAGCTGATTTTGGGTTTGACTCAAAATAATAATAAAAAAAATAACGGCAAATATCCTCAAAGAGCCAAACAAACTGAAATATTTCGCCGCTCTCTCTGTCTTCACAGGCGACAGACACTCCAGAAGAAAGAAACAACCCGGTTCTTCTCTACAACAAGATGCCACTAGAATCCTTAAACACCAACTTCAGCCTGGAGTATGATTCAAGGGTACCAACACTAATTCTGTACATGCGCTTCTGTTTACTCTCGATTAATGCTGTCACGCACGTGGTTAATTTTAAGTGCTTAATTCCGTCAATTATTTTTTACGCAATTTGTTTTTGCTTTCGGTTTGGCAACGTGCAATGAATAGAACCAAGAGAGTTGGTTGGAAATGTCTCCAGGTGCGGCTCATTAAGATCAGCAGCTCACAGTCATTGAGTTCAGGTGTTGTCACTTAGACGCAAAGTGTTTGTGACACTGACCTACTTTTCCCCTCTCAGAGAAACACAGACACGGTTCCTTTTCAACTGCAAATAATTTGCTCTGTTCAAAAAGCTGAAGCTTTAAATTCATACGTATTAGATAAACAGACAACACTGTATTTACTTACTTTTATTTTTAAAAACAGACATTCTAAGCTTTATGTAGACACATGTTTCATGTTAGAGAGATAAGTATTTATTAAGTTACAGTTTGTTTTCAGCTGACAAAGAGAAGGCAAAACGCGCTTCACGTTTTAGTTTTATTATTATTTTTTTATTAATAATAAAAAAACACAACGTCCTGTTTTTAACAAGAGTGTAACCTAAATATGTACTTCAAGCTTTCAATTGATGTATAACACTTATCTGTAAGACCAAAATTGACTTTTTTTGTGTGTTTTATCTTAAAGAAAGTGTGACTCAACCTCTGCGGTTTAAAAAACAAAGCCAATACATTGCAAATTCAACAAAAGTTATACTAAATTATTTTACTGTATTTAAGCGAGTGTTTATTTAGTGTTGGTTATTACACCTCAATATCCAATATTACAAGCTTCAGTCATTTAATCTCGAATAATCACGATTAATTATGTTAACACTTGCGATTAACTAGTTAATAAATTTAATCTCGAATAATTCCGATTATGTTAACACTTGCGATTAACTAGTTAATACATTTAATCTCGAATAATCACGTTTAATTATGTTAACAGATGCGATTAACTAGTTAATACATTTAATCTTGAATAATCACGTTTAATTATGTTAACACATGCGATTAACTAGTTAATAAATGTAATCGTTTGACAGCACTACTCTCGATAAAACCTTCCAACATTTAAAACCCCGTCAACGACTGAATTTCCTTCGGCTTTGCCACTCAGACGTTCAACTGGACGCTGTTCACGACAAAGATCCTGGACACGGTGTCTGTCAGTGTGACGGAGAAGGAAGACGTCATCGTCTACGCCCCGGGTTATTTCAGGAGGCTGAACTCCGTCTTTGCCAAGTACACTAAAAGGTAGAGCGCACGTGTCCGGTTACACCGCTCTCCAGTTTGCTTCAGACGGTTGTGAATCTGCAGGGACATCCAGAACTACATGGTGTGGCGCTTTGTGATGAACCTGGTTGTTGGCTTGAGTCGACCCTACAGAGAGACACGGAAAGCCTTCAGGAAGGTGAGGAGGGCGTTTCACTGACCTTTGACCTGGAGAAACTCTCGATGCAGACAAACTAGAGTGTCAAACTCAAGGCCCGGGGGCCGGATGTGGCCCGCCAGAGCTTAAAGGTTTTGAGTGTCTAGAATGAAATGCCAAAAAAATAAATGAAGAACGTGCGTTGACCAAAAACTACATTTCCCACAATGCCTTTGTTTTTCACAGGTTTGATGTTATTGTTCTTTATTCACTTGGACAGTTTGATCCTTCATTAATGGAGTTATGTGTGTTTTAATAAGCTGACAAAATTGAAAAGGATTTATATTAGAGAAACAATATGGCAGCGCAACTACAATTGTCACTTGAATACGTTACAATAAATAATGAGTTGTTTAACATTTAAGGAGTAGTTACATTTCTTTTATTTTACATTACATTTCATTACATTTGAAAGTTACAAATTTGTATTTGTAATGTCCCTTTGAGGACAAAAATTCTGATGTGGCCCTCGGTGAAAATGAGTTTGACACCCGGAACTAGAGGTTTAGTTGACGAATTAGGAAAAAAATAATAAAATAGCAGGATCGGGGCAAAGAAAAGGATACACTATTACTAGACATCGTGTCAGATGTAGCTTTAGCATTTAGCTTAACCAAATTTTTAACGCACACAACATAGATCTGACAACTAAGACAACAGAAGATTTAAAGAATGAAGCGTATGAGATTGGAAAAGAGAGTGACAGGTGGAGGGTCTAAAACTATAAACACTGTAAAATTGTTACATTTGTTATTTAATAATACTAGTAAAAATAATAAAAATTGAGACCCTCAAGTCATTTGAACTCATTTCGCTAAATAACATCTACACAAATGAACATGTCAAATAAAGGAGCAGAGAAGTGGCTCCGAGCTCAAAAGAAATTCAAGAGTGGAGAAGGAACCAATAGAAACTCAAACTTTTAAACTTCTCCACACACTTTGAAAAGTTCATGTTTGTTTATATATCACTTTTCTTAGTACGAGACCAACGCAAAGTCACTATGTGAAAAGGTCTTTAAAAATAAAAATTTCCAAAAATTAGGGAAAAAAAGAGTCGGTTAAAGAAAAAAAGAAAAATGCCCAAAAATTTGAGGAAAAAAAGAGTCGGTTAAAAAAAAAATAATAAAATGTCCAAAAGTTTGGGAAAAAGAGTCGGTTAAAAAAAAAAAAGAAAAATGTCCAAAAAATAGGGAAAAAAGAGTCGGTTAAAAACAAAAAGAAAAATGTCCAAAAATTAGGGAAAAAGAGTCGGTTAAAAAAAAATGTCCATTGTTCTTAGTTTTTTTTTTTAGTATTGTAAGTTTTTTTTTTTTTTTAACTATTGACTCTAAAGGAGTTGATCTAACACTACCACACTGTGCTTTGTGTGTCGGTTTTTAAACCTCGCAGGCGATTTATGGAACCACGTCTGAGGCGGCGGTTTGGAGACAGTGTGCCATCTACGTCAACAACCACATGGAGAACGCGGTGGGGAGACTGTACGTGGAGGAAGCCTTCGCTGGAGACAGCAAAGACATGGTGAGCTGCGACCTAAACACTTATTCATTCATCAATAATCTGTAAAGTCATAATTCAATAGTTATGTGTTGTATTATGGCAGATGTGAATCCGTTTTTTCATGTGACTGAATGTGATCGTTAATATGACGTGACAAATGGTAAAATCATTCACATTTGGTTTATCATTGTTTTGGGAAATGTGACTGAATAAATGTAACTTTTTCTTTATTTAATTAATACGTACACTCTTACCAGTCTCACCAACTTGATAATGAAACTAAACAATGCTGTTTTTTTTTTAATATAAAGAAACACGATTACTATTATGCAGAATTGAGTTCAGTGTTTTGGTCCGGCCATACACAATATACACAATTATTTATATATTTTTTTCGCTTTGTATTTTCCGTTAGCGTTTTTTTTTTTTAAATGTATTTATTTATTTTTTTTAAAGCCAAGCTACACGTGGGGGCGGCCCTTACTCTGATAGGCTGGTGAGTATGTGATTGACAGGAAGAGGGGGAGGAGTTTAGCGATGTGATTGACTCCCCCTCTTCCAGTCAATCACATACTCACCAGCCAATCAGAGAAAGGGCCGCCCCCACGTGAATCCAAACGGAAAAAAAAAAAGCGGAAAAACCTGATGCGGAGAAAAAGTTTCAAACGAAAACGTGAAGATTGAGAGTGAAAAAACAAACAAAAATTTATCGTTTTTTTCCAAATTTACGTTTGATATTTTTGACACTAATCTGATTCCATAGTATTGATCCTGACTAGAACAAACACTCTGAAACTTGGAAGTACAACACGTTCGCTTGAAACAAGGGAAGTGTGGAAGTTTAATGGGACCAGTAGAGTTTTTCATAACGTTTTGCCAAAAATAATCGCCTCATGCAAAGTAATTGTAGGCGTCTACATTTAACGGGACGCTGGGTTTTGTTCTAACTGGGAAAAGAGAAGCCACTACACCATTGACACTCATTGATCTCTAATGCTGCCCACTGCTCCGGGTGTGTGTGTGACAAATGACAAAATGGCCCTAATAAATGACTTATAATGGTCCGATAAAAGGACTTTCTTGTCTTATCTTGTCTTCTATGGCCATATTGACAAACTTACTCATTTCAAACTTACAAACACTCACTTACTGTAAAGTACTCATGCGGTGTAATGTTGTGTAATAACGCTGCTGTCTCCGTGTGTTTTCTTCAGATGAATCAGATGATTTCCAACATTAGAGAAGTGTTCCTGAGCAACCTGGAGAACTTGACCTGGATGGACGCGGAAACAAAGAAGGCTGCAGAGGAAAAGGTGAACGTTGATCTCTCTCTCCGTCTCAGCCGGTTCTTCACCCTCTTTTATCGTTCATCGTTCTAAAGGCACGAGCAATCAGAGAAAGAATCGGCTTCTCGGAAAACCTCCTGAACGACACATTCATTGATCAAGAGTACCACGATGTGAGTATCCACACGATGAACTCGCTTCCAAAACAACAACGTGGTCTGGAACAAACGTGGTGTTTTGTCAGTTGAGCTTCAACCCAGAGGAATACTTCGAGAACATCCTGAAGAACCTGGGCTTCAGTCAGAAGAAACGACTGAAAAAGCTGAGAATGAAAGTCAACAAGGAAGAGTACGTCATCTGTTTTTTTTTTCTCTCTTTCAATATCAATCTGGAATTTGACGCCTGGAATCGTTTTAGCGTTGGTCTCGGACTAAGAAAAGCGCTCTACAAATGAACTTGAACTTGAACTTGAACTTGGAATCTCCCAAAACCAAATCTTCCCGGCTCTTTTTATTTTTGGTTTGTTTTAGATGGATCACCGGAGCTGCCGTGGTCAACGCCTACTACTCCTCAAGCAGAAACCAAATAGGTAATCGCATCATCTTTTGTGTAGGTTTAGCTTTTAATCTGTTAGATGATGACTATCACGCAGGGTTGATTTCATTGACCAAAAATTTTCCTCCTCGTCTTTGTCACCGACACTTTTTCCCTGACTAAAACGAAACGAGAACCATATAAAAACTCTGAGGGACTAAAACTACAACTACATTTATTGACACGTTCGTCAACGAATAAAAACGAAACTAAAATGCCGGCGTGACGACGTCCAATCATGATCCGAGCTTGTGGAGGAAGGCGGGTGCAACCGCAATGAGAACCAATCAGGACACGGAGTCTTTCAGCTGCAGGAAAAGCAATGAACTTGTTTTTTTTTTCTTACACCGTGCAACCATTTGTTACTTATAATTGTGATGCAGTTATAATTTATTTATTTTACTGTATTTAATTTCCTCTTTGTTGAGGTTTAATTTATGAGAATATATTTATTTGGATTGAATGAAAATTTGATAAAAATAAGTTCAAGAAAAATAAATGTTTTTCAAAATAAGCAAGAACTTTCTATATATTTTATATGTTCATAGTTTTCAAATATCTTAGACAAAGCCACTTTAGAAAACATTTAGAATATGTATACCTATATTTTCGTTGACTAAGTGTGTACTGTAATTTAGTCGATTTAAATTCTGTGGTATTTAGTCGACTAAAATTAGACTAAAACTAAAAAATATTAAGATTCATCGTATTAAGATCGACTAAATTGGGACTAAAATAAATTTTAGTATTAGTCAAAAAACTACGACTGAAACTAAATGACAGATCTTGATCCACTGCTGGCACGCTTCTCCTCCAGTGTTCCCAGCAGGGATTCTTCAGCCTCCGTTTTTTGGGAAAGGTCAGCCTTGGTCTCTGAACTACGGAGGCATCGGGATGGTCATAGGACACGAGATCACTCACGGCTTTGATGACAACGGTAATGCCGGCAAACAGACGCTTGTCAATCATTCCTTTCAACTTGAGTGTGTGTGTGTGTGTGTGTGTGTGTGTGTCGTTTGTTTTTTCTGTTCAGGACGTAATTTCGACAAAGATGGAGACCTGAAGGACTGGTGGAGCACGACTTCCACATCCAAGTTCCAAGAGCTTTCTAACTGTATTGTGGACCAGTACGGAAGCTTCTCCTGGGACTTGGCAAACAAACAAAATGTAGTGCTGTTATTTATTTTGGTTAAAAAAATGCAAACAAAATTAATAATTTTACTTTTATAGTAACATAACATACAAAATAATGAACTGTAGACCAAGATAATGAAAACTAATCACTTTCCGAATAATGATTTATTGCTTATTTCGACTAGATAACTCGAAAGAAAAAAAATTCTGCAAGCAGCAAATATATTTAAAACTCATCCAATCAGATTGATGTGTTTTTTTTTTTTTGTTTTTTTTTTTNNNTTTTTTTTTTTTTTTTTTTTTTTATCAAAAAAATTTTAACTAATCACTTTCCGAATAATGATTTATTGCTTATTTCGACTAGATAACTAGAAAAAAAAATCTGCAAGCAGCAAATATATTTAAAGCTTATCCAATCAGATTGAACATTTATAAGCAAAGTGCTGTGATGTCATCAGATAAGCTTCTGTGTAACGTGTTGCACACCAGATGTTTCATATCACACTTATGCCCCTCCCACTGCCTCTCTGGCTTGAACCCTTAATTAATTATTGTTATTATTTATTAATTAATGATTGATGAAGTTGTTATTGTTATTTTTGTTAATATTATTAGGCACTTGCCTTTCCAAATGTGTGTGACTATTTCTTTTTATATTATTGTTTTTATTATCATTATTATTATTATTATTATTATTAATATTATTATTATCCCTATAATAACAATTGGGGTTCAGTCCTTCAACCTTAAACCTCTTTGAAAAAACACAGTGTTTCCAGAGACATGACTCTGGTACGGCCGTTTTTTCATCCATCTACTTTATTTTCACCGCATTTGGGATTCAGTCATTACGGTGAATCCTTCCCGCTATCCCGCGAGTTTCTAATAGTCGTAATTACGACCTTTTTGCCCTGGAATGGTTTTCCTGGAACACGAATACGCGGCGATTTTCTGTCCGCGCAGAAGGACTAAATTGCTTGTATTTTTCCTCCTATCTTCTCTCTCTCTCTCTCTCTCTCTGTCTCTGTCTCTCTGTCTCTCTGTCTCTCTCGCTCTCTCTTTCTCTCTCTCTCTCTCTCTCTCTGTCTCTCTCTCTCTCTCTCTCTGTAAACAGCTAAGTGGGAACAATACCCTCGGTGAGAACATCGCAGACAACGGGGGCATTCGCCAGTCTTATCAGGTCAGGACCGGGCACCGTGACCCTCAGATCTCTTGACAAGTTTGATAAGCTTTCTTATATTTCTTATACTTCAACATGCTGAGGAATTTCAGTCATTTCGCCTACAATCAAACCAGAGGGTTTTTTTTTTTTTTTTAATTATTTTTTTTAAGATTTTTGTGCTGAGATGAGGTGATATTCTGTCAGACTGTGATGACAGAATAATAAAAAAAGAAAATCGGCTTAATGGTTTAGCTCCTCTAGCTGAAGGAGAGAAATCTTCTCCTGGTTCACGACTCAGTGAGTTTAATGACTTTTTGAGCATATAAGATGTTTATTTAGGGTTTTTTTTTTTGGCGTGTAGAATTTCGAATGATAAGCTTTTAGGATGATATTTCAGACTGTTGGTCACACCACGTCTATCTTTTTCAGGCGTATCAGAACTATGTGAAGAGACATGGAAAGGAAGCTCCTCTCCCTGGAATTAAACTCAACCATGATCAGCTGTTTTTTCTCAATTTTGCACAGGTAAAGTTATGACGATTCCATTTTTACCCCATTTTAGAAAACATTTTTGCTTGTTTTTTTGTTTTGTTTTACTTTTTATTTTTTACATTTAAACATATCATTAGATTTTTTTTTTTAATCAATTGTTAATATTTTTTCACCAGTTTTTAGGAAACATTTTTGCTTGTTTGTTTGTTTGTTTGTTTGTTTGTTTGTTTTTTTCCAAATGTATGTGATGTTTAGTACGTGTTGCATTACTTTTTATTTTTTACATTTAAACACATAATTAGATTTTTTTTTTTTATTCAATTGTTACTATTTTTTTCACACAGTGTAGTAAAGACAAACAACAAACCAAAACAAAAACATGAAATGGATAGATGGATTAATTAAACGACAACAAAGTGGTAAATTAATAGTTATTTATGAAATGAAGTTGTTTTAGTAGTGCTCTATTATGACTGACGTTTTTGTTTTGAACGACTATGAGCAAAAGGTTAAAGTTGAATATAGCTAAAAAAAAAAAAACAACGCAGAAACGATGAGGGGGGAATAAAATAGTTTTAATGAGAAATTTCACTTTTGCAGGAGCGTTTTACAAGGCGTTCGCCTTACAAACTTGTCATTTAATACTATGTTTTGTATGTTCCTCTGGATTTCATTCCTTATTTCATATTTTATCTTCATATCCTGTTTTTATTGTATTTCTATTGTTTTTTAACCTCTTTGGTATTTCCTTTGCACATTTTGAATAGCATGTTTTATTTTATTGCGTATTTCTATTGTTTTTCCAACTTTTTTTGGTTATTTCCTTGCACATTTTGAATAGCATATTTTATTTTATAGCGTATTTCTATTGTTTTTTAACCTCTTTGGTATTTCCTTTGCACATTTGGAATAGCATATTTTATCTTCATACCCTGTTTTATCGTTTTCTATTCTTTATCTTTTTATTGTATTTCTCCCTTTGCACATTTTGTTGTATCTCCTCCATCCCAAGGTTATAAGCTGGAACGACCAAAAAAAACACATTTCACCACATGTTGTACCACGTATAATTAGTATGTGACAAATAAAATGTGAATTTGATTTGATTTGAACCACGGCCCCCTGGTGGTGACAGGGTGTGCTTTTGAAAATCAAGATTTACTTTTCAAAAAAAAATGGCCTTTTTTTTTTCTTCTTAAATAAGATATTCCCTTTTTTTTAAATGAGATAATCACACTATTCTTGCACCGTTGAACACCAGGTTTGGTGCGGAACACACAGACCGGAGCACGCCGTCAACTCCATTAAGACGGACGTTCACAGTCCAGGGAAGTTCAGGTACATGGACCTTTCCAGACCTTATCACCAGCTTTTCCAGCACGTCTGGTTCTTTTGCTGAAAAAAAACGGTTCTTTTCCCTCAGAGTTCTCGGGTCGTTGCAGAACTTCCCAGAGTTTGCCAAAGCCTTCCAGTGCCAGAGGAACGACTACATGGTGCCGGGGAAGCTCTGCCGGGTTTGGTGAAGGAAGACTTGACGTCCACACGCACAGGATCGGAGGTGAAGAGGGAAGCTTTGCTCCAATCCACAAATACACACCAGCCTGAGGTTCTACTCACTGCTGTGGATCATCTACAGATGCTGTCTGTGTCCATCCGTGTCACGTCAAACGGCCAACTGGGATTTTCACTCGCTTTTTTTTTTTGTATGTGCGAATGATCAACAGGAATAAATGGCTCTGCTGGTCAAGCAGACCAGCTCAAACTGGGTTTCACTACACGGCAGGGGTGTGAAGAGTAGCGGACAGCCATACTTGAGTAAAAGTACAGATACTTTACTGTAAACACCACTCCAATACAAGTAACAAGTCACCCATTTCAAAACGACTTAAGTTCTTTTCAAATGGGATACTTTGCTACTTTGACTCAAGTATTAAGAAGCATTTTTATCCGTGCTCAATATAGGCCCCCAAAAAAAATGTGAAAGCAAACTATTGTTTTCCAAGACAGAAACAGAATTTAACCTCAATGTTTGAAAACTGGTAGAAAAAAGTAGATAAAAAGAACAAAAAGTCAGTCTCAATCGCTTAAATTTGCACGTAGATATAAAATAAAATGATTAATCTGATTAGGAAATTATATATTATATGTATTATATAAAGTTATATGTTATATAATAACATTTGTAAAACACATTTTTACACAAAATTCACAAATAGCCTCCATTACCTTCATCGGCCTAAAGATGGCGATATTCACCTCGTTCGCCCAAGAAATTAACCGCGGTATAAATCGATTCCGGCTTGTCGCGCACAATTGCAATGTAACGAGTAACGATAAGTGTTCGTTCAAATGTAGTGGAGTGAAAAGTACTGAAGCTACTCAATCACAAATGCAGTGGAGTAGAGAGTACAAGTTGCTTCTATTTTTTTATACTCAGTGCAAGTACGAAGTAGCCAAAAACATACTTAAGTAAAGTAACTAAGTACATTTACTCAAGTACCTTACACCCCTGCTACACGGATTGTAGGAGTAGCTCGGTGTGAGTTGTGTGGAAAACCCATGAGCAACTATGATGGATTCGTAAACCAGAACCAAAACCACAGTTGTCTTTTTCCCAAGGGTGCATTTGCTAAGAATCATCGACCCGAAGCCTTAAAACGTGTAGAAACGGCGTCTTCTTCACTGAACCCGAGGACATTCTACTCATCCTCAAGCCAAAGATTTTCTACCACTGCTCTTCTTCTTCTTCTTCTTCTCACTCACTTTAGGTTTGTGTAATCGACTCGTGGCCTGGTTTTCCTCATTGGGGCCGAACGATGCCTACGTGTTCTGAATGTGGACGTAATAACGGCTAGAAATCTGCGTAAAATATCACGATTTGTGTAGTTTGGTTCCGAAGGTGGTCTTTGTATTACCGTGAGACCCTTTAAATATGGAGTCAGATTAGCGGCTAAAATATCAAACGTAGATTCTAAGAAGCGAACGAAAATGCGTTCACATTTACGTTTGGTGTTTTTTTTTTTTTTGCCTGCAATCTTCACTTTTTCATTTGAATTTTTTTTTTTTTTTTTTCTGCTTCGGATTTTACGGTTTTTTTTCATCGAAATACTGTGTGTGTGCAGTGCTCCCGATAGAAGCCTTACAAATAAAATGTATTATTATTAATAAGGAAAATAATGATAAAATGTCTCATTTGTTTTACCGTGCTATCTAGAATTTAACGTAAAACCGTGTATAACGAGTGCAGGCTGCAAGAAAATTTGTGTAGTGACAATTGAACAAATTCTCAGATGAAAGTATTACGAATGTGTTTCAGCGCTCCCTAAACTCCTCCTCCTCTTCTAGTCAATCACAATCTCACCAGCCAATCAGAGTAAGGGCCGCCTCTACGTGAAGCTTGGGTCCGAAATCCAAACGAAAAAAAAACACACAAACATAAAATCCGAAGCGGAAAAAAAAAATCCAAAGATTGATTTAAAAAAATAAATAAATAAACGTTATTGCAAGCGAAAAAAAAAATAAGCAAGCGTAAATGTGAAGCATTTTCGTTCGTTCATTAGAAATGTGCGTGTGATTTATTTCTGTCACTCATCTGATTTCGCATGTAAACCGCATCTCCCTCTCTCGTCCGTCTCCGCTTCACACGATAGCACAATCCCTCACCTTCACGCCGCTGACGAATATACCTCAGATGCCTGCGTTTAGACACTTTGTACTACGCATCTACACAAGAGAAATCTGGTTTTATTAATAAATGGCTGTGTGAAATTCTCCCGTGTTGTGCTTTTTGTTCGTCTGGGCCTGAAAAGCTCCGGACGGGGAATAAAAACTGGCCTGGAAAAGCAAAGTGGTTTTCTTTGGCCGTGATCGCAGCATCTCAGAGCTCCAGTGAAACCAAACACTGTTGTTCTGACCCATGTCATGCCTTCACACACACGAGGTCAGAAGTGATCTAATGGTGTGATGCTGGGAGAAGGTGTCGTTCCTGGGAGAGATGGCGTCACTTCTGGACACGTCTTCATTTCGTTTAAATATTTTCGTCTTCGAAACTTTTTCCCTGACGAAACTGGGGCTAAATAAAAACTCTTTTTTTTTTTTTTTTTTTTTGTTATTGACAAAATAAAATTTATTTCACTCTGGGATGAAAACTACAACTACAATTATTGACACTTTCGCCAACGAATAAAAACGAAACAAAAGTGCCTTTCGTGACCACGTCCAATCAGGATCCGAGCTTGTGGAGGAAGGCGGGTTCAAACGCAATGAGAACCAATCAGGACACGGAGTCTTTCAGCTGGTGAGGGAGTTCTAGAGGCGAGTGTCTTTAATAACATCTTCTCCAACAGGACAAAACGCTCAGATTTATGGATTTATTTTACATTCAAAGCCACATTAGAAAAACTATCTGTACGTGTGAAGCAACAATCACGGGCAGAAACACAACACACCTGAAGCGCCATCTGCTGATCACACTCCTTTATTCACCATTTGTTACTTATAAACGTGATGCAATTATAATTAAGTTTATTTTACTGTTTTTATTTTCCTCTTTGTTGAGGTTTCATTTATGAAAATACATTTATTTGGATCAAAAGAAAAGTGCATAAAAACAAGTTTAAAAAAAAGAAACGTTTATCCAAATTAGATCCTTCTATGTGTTTTATATGTTCATAGTTAACTACGTATTCCGATTTCTTAGACATGGAAACTTTAGTAAACATTTAGAATAAATAGCACTTATATTTTCGTTGACTAAATCTGTAATTTAGTTGACTAAAATGCTATGGTATTTAGTCGACTAAAATTAGACTAAAATAAAAAAACTATTTCAGATCATATTTTGATTAAAAAAAAAAAAAAAGAAAACCGGCGCGACCTCGAGACAAATTCAGACAGGCTTCTCAGAGGTTGTTAACGTTGCGATGATGCAAAACTAACTTCTGTGATAATAAAAATCTGAATTCTGTAATACTGAATCTGTGAAAACTCAAGTTTGTAACAAAATAGTCGTCTTAGACTATTTCCTAATAAATAAACAATATTAAATAATGTTTTAAATATCAAACTCTCCTGTTAGAAAATCCAGTTTCAACAAGATATCTAATAATAACAGCTACAATTTCTCTATTGGTGAGCATTATTAGTGGGCAATTTTCATTTAAAAAGTTTTAATAATATAGAAAGCTTTTCAATTTATGAGTTAATTTTCTTTTCATGGGCATTATTTTGTTTATTAACTATAATGTTTACTCTGTTATAATCTACTCTAAGTTAAATAATCTCTCTCTCTCTCTCTCTCTCCTCGCCTCACTTTTTCTCTCTCTCTCTCCCTCTCTCACTTTTTCTCCTCTCTCCCCCTCTCACCTTTCTTTCTCTCTCTCTCTCCCCCTCTCTCTCTCTTCTCTCTCTCTCTCTCTCTGTTTCTCTCTCTCTCTCTCTCCCTCTCTCTCTGTTTCTCTCTCTCTTTCTTTCTCTCCTTCTCTCTCGTGTTAGAAAATGCCGCCAACACATTTATGAGCTGACTTGGCACTGGTCTGAATTCTGTTCTGAATTGAGTTTGATGCCAAGCAAAGTGTGTGGTGAAGGTTGATTGAGTAGCCACACATTTATTTTCAAGTGATTGAGGAGTTCATTAATGATTAATTTTTAAAATCATTTTCTAGAACTAATAAAAATAGATTGATTAAATACAGAATCAAATAACATCAATTGCAAATCTCTTGGCTTCAAATGGGGCTGCAGTACAAATGTCATCAGGAGCACCACTGCCACCTAATGGCCAGAAATGGCACAGCATTCTGTATTTTTGCAAGCCTTGTGTTTTTTTTTTTGTTTTTTTTTTTATTAATAAAGAAATACCAGTATACTTGTATTTTTTGGTACTTGTATAATTGTAATAAAAAAAGTAACTGTAAAATTACAAGCTTGTATACAGAGAGAATATTTACACACTTATGCATGTACAGTTCTGCTATAGTTGAGTGTAAAGCGTGTGAGTTATTTGTAGAAGAGCTGTTTGGGACACTTGTCAGGACGTCAGTGTGACACCATAGTGAGGAGATTTCACACACTGCTGAGATTTCACACTTAATTATAGGAACTGGTTTCTACTCGTTTTGGACTGCAATCTGTTTTTTCGCACTAACATTGTGTGATGCTGAACGTCGAAGATTAAATCTTGCCTTTTTGGAAAAATAAAATGGCGATTTCAAAATAGCAAATTGTATCTATTTTGTACAAAATGAATAATGAATATTTTTTCTCATTCATTATTAGATGAATAATGAGGATAGTGATGACAATAATAAACACTCGGCCTCGTTTCGTCATGGAAATGAATTGATAGATATTCATAATTCCCCTAGTTTGAAGAACTTGATGCGCTGATTATCTGCTGGTGTCGCCATAGCAACAGCTTCCCTGTGTCTGTCGACCTCACAGAACGACAGTAATCGTGGTCATGAGCAAAGTGGCTTGATGAGGCTCCATTTCTGCTGCAACGCTCAGATGCTGCTGTCAGAATTTGTCTTTTTACAGGTGCTACCTTTTTAAGGTTTAGGTTTGATTCTGAGGACAGACACTTGCATCAAAACTAGTGCTGTCAAACTAATATTGGATATTGAAGTGTAATATGTAAATTAATGTAAACTCGTTTAAATACTGTAAAATAGTTTAGTATCATTTTTGTTCAATTTGCAATGCATTGGCTTTGTTTTTTAACCCTCCGAGGTCGAGTCGCACATTTTTCAAGATAAAACGCACAAAAAAAGTCAATTTTGGTCTTACATGTAAGTGTTTTACATCAATTGAAAGTTTGAAGTACATGTTTTTTTACACTCAAATAATAAAAACAGGACGTTGTGTTTTTTGTAAAAATAATAGTAAATAAACTAAAGTGACAACCTAAGTGACAACACCTGAACTCAATGACTGTGAGCTGCTGATCTTAATGAGCCGCACCTGGAGACAGGCCGCAGCTCTCTTGGTTGTCAAGGCGAAAGTCAAAAAATAAGTGCAACTGGGATTTATGGCGTTAAAAATAATTGACGCGATTAAGCACTTAAAACTAATCACGTGTGTTAACGCGTTAACTTTGACAGCACTAATAGAAAATATAATTTAGCAAAACTGAAAAAATCATCTAAACTGGAAAAAAAAAACTGTGGAAAAACTGACGCGCTAGTGGAAAGTGGTTAGTGGCTTACTGTAGTCGAAAGGCATTGTGGGAAATGTAGTTTTTGGTCAACGCACGCTCTTAATTAATTTTTTTGTATTTATTTCTAGACGCTCAAAACTTTTAACTTCTAATGGCGGGCCACATCTGGCCTCCGGGCCTTGATCATTTATCTCGCTTTTTTCCCCCATCACTCCATATTCCATGACATGTGGTTGAGAACATCACTAAATCCAGAGAGAGTGAGAGAGAATGAAAGCACTTTGCGGAATAATTGGTGAAACTGAGGAGCATTAACAAAAATACAATAAAAAAAGATGCAAACGATCTAGAAAGGGCAGTTTGGAGACGCATTTGCTAAATAAGCACTATTCCGAAATATCCCACGGCAAGTTAACAGCAATTCTGCCCCCTTTCGTTTCCTTCGACTGAGAGAAGTGAGAGGTTAAACAGAGCAAAGTCATTCACGTTATGGAATAGAACTCATTCTTGTAATTGTTTTGATTTTATTAAAAAAAAAAGGTAATTTTTGAAAGCTATACTCGCAATAGTAAACTCAAAAGCGGAGCAGAATCATTAAAAAATAAAAAAAAGAATATATAATGTATGTGTGATGCCACCTGGGAAAAAAACCGAACACGGAGCCTCAATAGCTTGATGAAAGCGAATAATAACCCTCTGCCTTCAAAGTGATAGCGCAATTGACTATAATTACCTCCATTTTCACTGTAAGCTGAACGACACACTCAATTGCACTTTTAGAAATGGTTTGGAGTGCACATTATGCTCTCATCTGCATAGTCTAACTAAAGTTCAAAAAATTGACCGTTTTTCCAATCGCTGGGACAATTGCTTTCACACTGCAAAAAAGGAACTCTTGACAAGCCCTAAAATCTTGAAATTGCACAATAATTCTAGCTTGTTGTCATACAAGATAAACTTATAATTTTCTGGTTTTAAGAGAACAGGACTTGTTTCAAGGGTCTTACCAAGTAAAAATTTCTCATATAGTTTAAGTGATTTAAGTCTTTTTTACTCATGCAAAAATAAGAAAATAGAAAACAAAATTTGTATTTTTTTTCAGTGCACTGGGCTTTACACCACAGTGCAAAAATAATAAAGAAAAAATAAATACAATTCTTGACAAGCTAAAAAATCTTGAATTTAGACAATACATCTTGTTTTTTCTTACAAGATAAATGAACTATGTTAGCATTAAGAGTGAGAGAAGACTTTGTTTATTTCCAAAAAATATGACCTGAATGTTCTTGCTTTGAAAAATGTCTCAATTTAGTGTAAAATATCATCAAAATTTGCATTTTTTTCCCCCCAAGTCGACATTGTTTCAACACGGAACTTCCTGAAACAAGAAACGTCAAATGAAATCTTCTTATTTTAAGAACACAATGTTTCTTAATTTAAGAAACTAGCTACTTTTTTTTTTACATTCAAGCCAATGAGAACAAGAACTGAAAGAAAGAAATCTACTGTGTAAGTTCAAGTTCAAGTTCATTTATATAGCGCTTTTCTTAGTCCGAGACCAACGCAAAGACAAAAAAAAAGTTTTTAAAAAGAGAAATGTCGATTCTTTATATGAGTTTTAAAAATTTTGGGGAGAACAAGAGTCAGTTAAAAAGGGAAAAAACATAACAAGTGTAACAAGATCTTTTGTCTGGTTTCTAGTCGTCTCACCAAGTCACATTTCCTCACCTCATTGACAGACAATTTGACTTGATTTAATTATTTTTCTACTCATTTTGTTCTGAATTGTCTCATTTCGTCACGTGCTTTATCTCCCACACTTGCTGTTTTCCTCAAACCTGTTGTTGTGCCCCAGGCCAAATAAAACCTACAAAAGGAGGAGTGTTGGTGTCATCCCTTCATCCTTAGGAAACGCTGGAGTGTGTGTTCTTCCTCTCCATGATCGGTGATGTGTCTGACCGTGTGTCTGTTCCGTCTGGTACTGACAGTGCATGTAGTGGGAGTGATGGCCACTGACCAGTCCTGTTCTCTACGGGACACCTTTGTTCCCCAGTTCCTGTATAAAGAGGGGGACGTGATCATTGGCGGTCTCTTTCCAGTTCACGTGGAAGCACCAAAGCCTGATCAGGTGTTCTCACACGTGCGGAATGATGTTCACTGCCGGGGGTGAGTAAAGTGTTCATAATAATAATAATAATAATGAGTGTTTGTAAGGCACTTTTCACAGTTCTAACTGTCTCAAAGCGCACGTGTGAATATGTGAGGGAATTGTCGGTTTCATGAAATGCTCAAATTCAAATTTGATTCGTCACATACACAATTATTTTGCAACAATGTGAAGTGAAATGTATTTCAAATGTATTGCTGAGGTGTGTTAAGTAGCACATAAACTGCCGGGGGTGAGTAAAGTGTGTTGTAATATGTAATATGTATTTTTTAATTTTTTGTTTTTATTATATGTATTTTCTTGACTTGTTTCAATTTAATTAGTCTCGTTTCAAGTCGTCTTACCTAATTTACTGTAACTTACTCTAAGTACATTTTCTCACCCCATTGGCAGATGATTTTACTTGATTTAACTCTTTTTTTTTTTTACTACATTTAGTTTTTCACTCACGTATATGTATTTTCTTTTACTACATTTAGTTTTTCACTCACGTATATGTATTTTCTTTTACTACATTTAATTTTTAGCTCACTTATATGTATTTTCTTTTACTACATTTAGTTTTTCACTCTCTTTTATGTATTTTCTTTTACTACATTTAGTTTTTCACTCTCTTATATGTATTTTCTTTTACTACCTTCTGTTTTTCACTCACTGATATGTATTTTTTTTTACTACCTGTAGTTTTTCACACTCTTATGTGTATTTTCTTTACTACCTTTAGTTTTTCACTCTCTGATAGATATGTATTTGTTGCAGTGTAGCATCTCTCTCTCTCTCTCTCTCTCTCTCTCTCTCTCTTTTCTTCTGGCCTGCAACACTCTCTTCTAGATGTGTATTTGTCTCTCTCTCTCTTTTCTTCTGGCCTGCAACACTCTCTTCTAGATGTGTATTTGTTGCAGTGTAGCATCTCTCTCTTCTTCTGGCCTGCAGAGTGGACCTGCGTTCGTACCGCTGGCTCAGAGCGATGATCTTCACGCTGGAGGAGATCAACAGAGACTCGCTCCTGCTTCCCAACATCTCCCTGGGCTTCCTGCTGGCCGACACGTGTCTGTCCGAGGGCTCGACTCTCAGCGCCGCTCTGTCTGTGCTGACGGGGCAGGACGTGCCGGTGATCATCGGAGACGCTCGCTCTTCTGCCTCCATCGTGCTGGCCGACACGCTGGGAGTCTTCCACATCCCCATGGTGAAGTCACGTGCAGTGTTGGTTTGATTGGAATGCGTTTTCAGAATCATTTCATATTGACATGGCGACTGATTTGCAGAAAACGTGTAAAGAAACTGAAAAATATTCTTTAGACATTGAAACACTGAGCATCGTCTTTGTACTTGTATTAGTACTTGTACTTTATTGATGGCGTGAATTTATTGGGACGGCTTGAATTTAAAAGTTGCTAATATTTTTGATTCTAATGCGTTTTCACTTTAATATTGACGTGTTGACTGATTTGCAGAGGTGTAGAGTACTTTTTGTCATTTTTGTAAATATGAAAAACACTTAAAGTACAAAAAATATTTACAATATTTATAAAATTTTCAAAACCTCCTAAAGTGTACTTTTTAACACACCTTAAACTGGACACTTTAACCGAGTCACTTTTTTTTTACTGTATTTTAACTTTTTTTTTTACATTATTTATTTGTATTTTTACCTTTTTTTATTCCTTTTTCATCTTTACGAAATTTTCATTTCATAATATGAAATACATGTTATGAAATACATGACATATTATGAATATTGTGAAATATTCATCATATTTCATTTTACATATTTATGATATTAAAGCTTCATAATGAAATAGTAGGAATGTTTTTTTTCATATTCATAATATACAAATATATTCACTCACGAGTTGAGCGAATGAATACTTGAAAATATACCTCAATTTGTATCTACTGTATTTTATTGTATTTCTATTCTTGATCTTCATTTTATTGTATTGTAATGCCTGAACACATTTCAATTAAATTCAATTAAATTCAAAAAACTTTATTCATCTTTATCAGTTTATCTTTATTATATCTTTATTATACTTTATCGGTCACAGTTAGAATAGAATAGAATAGAATAGATTGCCTTTATTGTCATTGCATAACTTGGTTACAATGAAATTGGGAACACTACTCCGTTTGGTGCAATACAAGTAAAAAAAAAAAAGCACGCTGAATAAAAATGTAAGAAAATGTACATAGGATAGGCTAGAATAAAAATATAAAATATTAAATGAGAGTAAAAAATAAATAAACATCTTTGTAAACTTTTCCAATAAACAGAGTAAACAGTGATATCGGGAAGCAAAGTTAGCTCATTCCACGCACAAAAGAGAAATATAATAATAATAAAAGAAACAAAAACACATTTCACTACATGTTGTACCACGTATAATACATGTATGTGACCAGTAAAGGTTGTATTTTTTTTTCCCTTTTTAACTGTCTCTTTCTTCCCCCCATATTTTCAAAACTCATATAAAGAATCGACATTTTCTCTTTCTTACTCTTTTTTTTTTTTTTTT
>CM051499.1:24905388-24917251 GCA_028031935.1 Paedocypris micromegethes
TTTTTTTTTTTAACTCATTTAGTTTTTTATTTTCTTTTTCATGTGCATTTTTAGCAGTGAACACCATTACGTGTTCGCTGTGTGATGGATTGGCCATTAAATCCAGGCTGTCCGTCCGCCTTCGGGCCCAGAGATGCTGGGACGACTCCAGCTCATTGTGATCAGAAATGGAAAAGCTTTCCAGAAAACGGATTTGTGTGTTAGTTTATCTTTTTTCTAGTGCTGTCAAACGATTACAAATGTTTAACTAGTTAATCGCACTTCCCTGACCAAATTAATTGCAATTAATGGCGATTAAATGACTAAAGCTTGAAATAATGGATAATAAGGTGTAATATGTAAATTAATGTAAACTCAACACTAGATATGCACAAGTTTAAATACTGCAATATCATTTAGTATAATTTTTGTTCAATTTGCAATATATTTTCTTAGTTTTTTTTAACCCTCCGAGGTCGAGTCATTCTTTATTCAACATAAAACACACAAAAAGTCAATTTTGGACTTACATATACTTGTTATACATCAATTGAAAGTTTGAAGTGCCCATGTTTTAGTCTCAATAAAATTCTTAATAAAAACAGGACGTGGTGCTTTTTGTAAAAATAAATAAATAATAATAATAAAACTGAAACTTGAAGCACGTTTTGCCTTCTTTTTGTCAGCTGAAAACAAAATAACTTCATAAACACTTATCACTCTAACATGAAACATGTGTCTTAGAATGTACATAAAGAAATGACATAAAGCTTAGAATGTCTGTTTTTAAATATAAGCGTAAGTAAATACAGTATTGTCTTTATCTAATCCCTATGAATCTACAGTGGCGGCTTGTTGAACAGAGATTTGACGAGCAAGTTACGTATTTGCAGTTGAAACGTCTAAATAAGGTCGAACATTCAAAAGATCGATGAGACAATCAAGTGTCTGTCATTAAACACTTTCACCTGCTGCTATTTAGGCGCAAAGTCATCATTCTGAGCTTCTGATCATAATGAGCCACACCTGGGTGACACTAGCGCGGCTCTCTGGGTCTATTCATTGCATTTTCACCAAACTGAAAGTGAAAAACCTGCAACTGTGATTAATGGCGTTGGAAAAAAATGAACTCGATTAATCACTTAAAATGAATCGCGTGCGTTAACTAGTTAACTTTGACAGCTCGTTTTTTTCCTCTACAATGGCAGGCGCCTCGGTCCGTGTGCAGTGAGAGCTGTCCACCAGGAACTAGAAAAGCGGTTCAGAAGGGAAAACCCGTCTGCTGCTTCGACTGTCTCGCTTGTGCGGCCGGGGAAATCAGTAACGTCACAGGTATCTGAGAAACATCTACTTACTTTCAAAACATCTCGGACATTGTTGAAGATCGTCAGGGTGACAGAAATGTGAATTACAAAATGGTAGAGCTGCACGATTCTGGATGAAATGAGAATCACAATTTTTTTTTACTCAGAACAGAGATCACGATTCTTTCTGGATATTTTATTATTTTAAACATTTAACCCTGAAAATCAGGTTGTCAAACAGCAATATAATAACATATTATGTGTAATACTTTGAATTTAAATGAATGTAACAGAAAAATAGAATGCTATGTAAAAGTAATGATGGAAATAAAAATAAATCACCATTGAACGTAATAAATAAATGGAATTTTATAGGTACAGTATTATGTACAGTTGAGGATAAAATGATTAGCTCTGTTTAAAAGCACCTTTAAAATACTTATCAAACAATGATTGTTTTGTGGGCGGGGCTAATCATTTTGTCTTCTAGTGTAGATGTTTGTTGTAAGTGTCGTCTTCTGGTTTGAAACCGCAGTAAACACACACACACTTCAGAATAAAATCCTTTTTCAGGTAGTAAAATGTCGGAGTTGATATCAAACTTACTTTAACGTCGTGTTTAGTCACTCATTCTCCCTATTATTTTCTGCTTTTTTAAACTCGACTGCCACTCGAAACATCCACTGTTCTAGTGCAGGTAAATTAGCGCATGTGATCACTGATGCGTAAAATTGTAGCTCCGGCTCAAGAGAGGCGCCCAAAATACCACAGAAGTAATACTAGATCATCTTTCCTTCCTAATATTTAAATGATTGCGCACGGCTGAGTTTCGCTCGTTTGACAGAAACCGAAACCGCTCGTTGTAGATCAGAGAGTTTGGCAGAATCGTATAAATGCTGGATTCGGATCGCGAAGGGATAGAATCGAGTTCGCCATCTTTCAACGCTTAATCGCGAAGCTCTACAAAATTGGCTACAAAAGCAGTTTAAAGAGTAAAGACTAGTTTAAAGAAAGCTCTTTTATTCACACAACTTCACAAAAATCGTAGGTGGTCGTGTGTCCGGAGTAACCACGCCCACCAGAGGTGCCGCAAAATTCCACAGAAGTAATGCACGACCATCTTTCCTTCATAATATTTAAATGATCGCGTACAGCTGAGTTTCCCTCGTTTTACAGAAACTGAAACCGCTGGTCGAAGATCTGAGAGTTTGGCAGAATCGTATAATTCAGATCGTGAAGGGGTAGAATCCAGATCGCCATCTTTCATCGCTTAATCGTGCAGCTCTACACAATCGGCTACAAAAGTGGCGCAATCAAGAAAGTCCTTTACTCAACGTTACTCAACAATTTACACAACTCGCTCCGAATAAACGTGCCTAACAGTCGCTAAGTGTCAAACGCACCTGACGTTCCTCAGACTCCTCCGAGTGCCTCAAGTGTCCGGAGCGTTCCTGGTCCAACCCCGAGAGAACCCTCTGCGTCCCCAAAGTGGTGGAGTTCCTGTCCATGCGGGACACCATGGGGATGGTCCTGACGGTCCTGTCGGTCACGGGGGCCACACTGACCACCTCTGTCATGGCCGCCTTCTTCCGTCACCGGGACACGCCTCTGGTCCGGGCCAACAACTCAGAGCTGAGCTTCCTGCTGCTGGCCTCCCTGGCTCTCTGCTTCCTGTGTGCGCTGGTCTTCATCGGCCAGCCTTCGTCGTGGAGCTGCATGCTGCGTCACACGCTCTTCGGCGTCAGCTTCGTCCTCTGCATCGCCTGCGTCCTCAGTAGGACGGTGGTGGTGCTGGTGGCTTTTCGGGCCAGGATGCCCGGGTCCAGCTGGATGCGGTTCTTTGGACCCTTCCAGCAGAGGGTCGGGATCTTCGTCTGCACGCTGGTTCAGGTCGTCCTCTGCTTGGCGTGGCTTGTGCTGGCTCCTCCGGAGAGCACCGGCGTGGACCTGGGAGCCCGAGTGCTCCTGCAGTGCAGCGTGGGCTCCGTGGTGGCGTTCGTGCTGGTGCTGGGCTACATCGGGATGTTGGCGCTGGTCTGCTTCCTGCTGGCGTTCCTGGCCCGGAAGCTTCCGGACAACTTCAACGAGGCCAAGTTCATCACCTTCAGCATGCTGATCTTCTGCGCCGTGTGGATCGCCTTCGTGCCGGCGTACGTCAGCTCACCGGGGAAATACACCGTGGCTGTGGAGATCTTCGCCATTCTGGCCTCCAGTTACGGCCTGTTGCTGTGCATCTTCAGCCCCAAGTGCTACGTCATCCTGTGGAGGCCCGAGAAAAACTGCAGGAAGAATATGATGGCCAGATAGAGTGGACGTAATCGTTTTGTGGAACTACAGCGCTTTACGCTAATTCGTCTGTCCTTTTTACTTTACAGTCCTTTGGCAGACGCTTTTCTCCAAAACAAAAAAGAGGAGCAAGTGAAGCAGTTTGTCTACAATAGGCTACAGTAGATGTCTACACAGGCTATGTAAAGAAGCTTACTAGACAGAACAGCATGACAGTGAACACAAGACAAATCATTTTTTTTTTAATGTTCTAAAATGTTCCTGTTATATTTAGAGCAAATGTGTCTAAATGTCTAAAAAAAAAACTCAAGGCCCGGAGGCCGGATGTGGCCCGCATGAGCTTAAAAGTTGTAAATAAATACCAAAAAATAAATGAAGAGGGAGCGTTGACCAAAAACTACATTTCAAGTTCCAATTTTTCTATATAGCCCTTTTCTTAGTTCGAGACCAACGCAAAGTCAAAGTCAGTATGCAATTTAGGAGGAAAAAAGTCTTTAAAAAGAGTAATGTCTTTTATTTATCTGTGTTCAAAAACTAGGAAAAAACAGTCAGTAAAAAAAAAAAAGAATAATGTCCATTGTTGTTCATTTCAACAGTGTTTCCACAGTTTGAAGTTATTTCTCTTTATTCTCTTGGACAGTTTGATCCTTCATTAATGGAGTTGTGTGTGTTTTCATAAGCTGACAAAATTTAAGAGGATTTATGTTAGACGTCACGTTTTCTACGCAACGACAATTGTCACATGACTAAGATATGATACATAATAGGTTATTTACCATTAAGAAGTAGTTACATTTATTTTACATTACATTTGATTACATTTGCTACAATTATAAGTTACGTCCAGACATTCTACTGACGTGGCCCTCGGAAAATGAGTTTGACACCCCTGGTTTAGAGAATAAAGGGAATAAATCATTATTAACACTGTATAGTTATTAGACAATTGGATTTTCAATGAAAAACGCTATATGAGTCATGTGGTTTTCTGAATTCATACACTAAAAGAGAATATTATACAATGTATCTTTCATGGTTACATAAATGTGGACATGCTGTGGAAACATGAAAATGTAGGACGAGTAGTGATGGAATAAAAAGAAAAGGTTGATCAAAGGATTCGATTTGTAAATCTGTTGCGTGTTTTTTGTCTTCAAAGAGAAGAAAGTAGAACCGTTGAAAATGATGTAGATGTGATGTGTTGGTGTGATTGAAGTGCGGATGAGTTATCACAAGCAAAGACAGAAGAGGACGAAGCTTCAGCGCTCTCGACTCATTCACACTCATTATCCGCCACATTAGACGTGTGGAGAAGAGTGAACATGTCTGGATCATCTGGGTAATGCCGTATCGATCAGCTCCAGGAAATATAGCAGCTGTTTGAACAGAGACAAAAAAAAAAACACGGGGAAAAAGCTCCAGGATTTTCAGAACCTGCCATTGCAGTTTACAATCTTTAAATAACAACCGTTAATAAATTACAACATAAAAAACATCTCGTGTTTTGGTTTTTTATGTTATCATTTATTAAATTCATCAAGTTATCATTAATTATCAATTACATTTCTGACAAACCAATAATATAAACCTATATAGATAGATAGATACAGTAGATAGATAGATAGACAGATAGATATATTATATATATATTCGAACTGGTGTTATGGTGTGTGTATTTATTTATGGCTGCGCTTAGGTACATTTATGATGTGTACATATTGTGTATGTGCAGCGTTATTTTTGTTTATGTTAAATTATGCATGCTCATTTATTTACTTGTTTTTCATACATTGTGTGGCTGCCCACTGCTCCGAGTTCGTGTCTGATCGGATGGGTTAAATGCAGAGAAACAATTTCCCCATGAGGGACTAATAAAGGTTCAATTATTATTATTATTATTATTATATAGATGCGTTATGTGTATATTGTATATGTATATATAAATGTATATTTATATATATTCACTCCTTTTTTACTTATATTTACTTTTCTTAGTTCGAGACCAACGCAAAGTTGCTATACGAATTGGGGGGGGGGGTAGTCTTTAAAACGAAAAATGTCCATCATTTATCTGAGTTCAAAAATTAGGGTACAAGAGTCAGTTGAAAAAATAAAAATGTCCATTGTCCATTAACACACACACACTATATACAGAGAGAAAGAGAGAGAGCGCGAGCAAGCACACTAAATCATTACCTTTACTACTGTATACGCCATAATGACACTTTTCATTTATTCAAAGCTTAGTTTTATTTATCAGACTCTCGAACCTTTTTCCTGACGCACCAGCGCACCCTGGTGACGCTCTCCACCCGTATTTAATCCAAACCAAACAAACCTCTCGTCATTTCTGAGACATTATAAACTTTCTAGAATTCCTCTGCGGCATGAAGACAATGACGTAGCATTTAGGCCCGAAGATGCACAGCAGGACGCCGTAACTGGAGGCCAGAATGGCGAAGATCTCCACGGCCACGGTGAACTTCCCCGGCGAACTTATGTAGGCGGGAATGAAGGTGATCCACACGGCGCAGAAGATCAGCATGCTGAAGGTGATGAACTTGGCCTCGTTGAAGTTGTCCGGAAGCTTCCGGGCCAGGAACGCCAGCACGAAGCAAAAGACGGCCAAGCAGCCGATGTAGCCCAGCACGCAGCAGAAAAGAGCCACGGAGCCTAGGTGACACTCCAGAATGATGCGGTCACGATACAGCCAGGTGTTCCTCACTGGATACGGGGGGGCGGTGCTTAGCCAAGCCACGCAGACTCCGCCCTGGAGGCACGAGCACAGAAACACGCCCAGCCTCTGCTGGGGGGGGCGGAACCAGCGAGCCGTGTTGTTGCCGGGCAACGTGGCTTTGAAGGCCATGAGCACCACCAGGGTCTTGCTGAGGAGGCAGGAGAGGCAGAGGGCGAAGGTCAAGCCGAACGCCGTCCGCCGAAGAGGACACGCCCAGTGGGAGGGCTGACCCAGGAAGGTGAGCGCGCACAGGAAGCACAGCGTGAGGGAGACCAGCAGCAGGAAGCTCAGCTCGGAGTTGTTGGCCTTCACTATGGGAGTGTCCCGGTGACGGAAGAAGATTGCGGCGATGGCCAGGGCGGCGGCAGCCCCGAGGACGGCGGTCGATGCCAGTGCCATGCCAAAGGCCTCCGAGTACGAGAGGAACTCGATCTGCTTGGGGACGCACCGGGTGCGAGGCTGGTTAGACCAGAAGTCCTCGGGGCAGGTGAAGCACTCGGCTCGATCTGAAGACAGAACCACACCACACACCTGGGCATTAGGGGCGGGCCAGGGGGCGGGGACACTGTAGTAGACCTTAATTACACTATTCTACCTACTCAAAATCTGTATTGTAACTTTATTTGTGACCTGGATAAGCATCTGACAGTTTTAATACAGTAGGTCTTATGAAAGATGGAGAGAGAGCACAAGAGAAAGCAAGAAACAGGGAGAAAGAGAGAGAGAGCGATAGAGAGTGCGAGAGACAGGGACAGACAAAGACAGAGAGACGGAGAGAGAGCAAGAGACAGGGAGAGAGAGAAAGCAAGAGAGGGAGAGAGAGAGAAAGAGCAAGAGACAGAGAGAGTGAGACAGGGAGGGAGAGAGAGAGAGAGAGAGTGAGACAGAGAGAGACGAGGAGAGAGAGAGCAAGAGCGAGCGAGAGAGAGTGAGACAGAGAGAGCGAGAGACAGAGAAAGAGCAAGAGACAGAGAGAGCGAGCGAGAGAGAGTGAGACAGACAGAGAGAGAGAGAGAGCAAGAGCGAGAGAGAGAGAGCAAGAGACAGAGAGAGCGAGCGAGAGAGAGAGTGAGACAGAGAGAGAGAGAGAGCAAGAGAGAGAGAGAGAAAGAGCAAGAGACACAGAGAGCCAGAGAGAGACAGAGAGACAGAGAGAGAGCAAGAGACAGAGAGAGCGAGCGAGAGAGAGTGAGACAGAGAGAGAGAAAGAGCAAGAGACACAGAGAGCGAGCGAGAGAGTGAGACAGGGAGCGAGAGAGTGAGACAGACAGAGAGTGAGAGAGACAGAGAGAGAGAGAGAGAGAGAGAGACAGAGAGAGACAGACAGACAGGGGGAGAGCGAGAGAGACGAGGAGAGAGAGAGAGGGAGTCAATGAGAGAGCGGGAGACAGGGAGAGAGAGTTCACGTCACTTTCTTTCTTTCTTGTTCTCCCTCGTGTGCGCGGCGGAGGGTGAGTTTGAATCGGAACCTTGCGTGAAACACACGTTTACAAACGACTTTAATAAAAAGACAAAAACCTTTACGCTTCTCTTTCTCAGTGTGGCGGCTCTTAAAGACACAGTACACACACATCAGAGCTGCCCTGATCCATTAATCCAGCGCTTTCTGTGTTCGATTAGCATTGTCTTTGTGTCGTCATTAAAGGTTTTAACGAAACAAACGTGTTATACTGTATCAAAGTGTTTATATACGTGTATACAAATTTTAATTCAAGTATGTGTGACGGTATCCACGCTATTGCAAAATCCATATCGCGGCTCAACTCGACACCGGTTTTCAGAACAAATCTTTACAGATTAACGGTTAACAGAAGGAATTCTCTGCGGGACTCTACCGGTGGCGTTACTGATGCTTCCCTCGGCACAAGGGACACAGTCGTAGCAGCAGACGGGACGTCCCTCCTGTGTCACCTTACGATATCCCTCAGAGCAACTCGCTGAACATATCGAAACTGGCACCTTCAGGTACAACGAAAAAAAAAACACTTTAGTCACCACTGCACACTGGGTCACTTTAAATCGTCACTTTTTCTGCTTTTGTATTTTCCATATTTTGTATTTTTTAATTCATATTTTATCTGTATGTTTATGCCGTATTTCTCTCCCTTTTATCACTTGTATTTTATTCATATTTTATCTCTCTCTTTTTATTGTATTTTATTTGTATTCTTGTATTTTACTGCTTTTGTGTTTTATTCTTTATCCCCTATTGCAAAATACATTTCACTTCACGTTGTTGAAAAATAATTGTGGATGTGACAAAGAAAATTTGAATTCGAATTTTGAATTTGAAAAACATTTCGATCATTCAACAACACTCAAACCTCCTATTATCTTCACTTCAGAGGAACGTTCATAATGATCGCAGGAACATTTGACCCGGGGGACTTTTATTATGCATATAAGTGTCAGAAAGCAAAATGTTCCCCAAAACTGGGAGTGTGTGTGTGTGTGTGTGTGTGTGTGAGAGAGAGAGAGAGAGAGAGAGAGAGAGAGAGAGAGACAGTGGTGTATTATGTCTCATTGTTGCAAAGAAACAAATAGTATTTGATCTTTTTGAATCTTTTTAGCTTCTATTTTGCCTGAAGGGTCAAATTGACCCGAACATTATCTTTGTAACAAAAACATGTAGTGGACGTTACAAATATGTCAACTGAAATATTTTTTGTTTATATGTAGATTACACTAACTACGACAAGCTGGAGAAGTTTCGGGAGAAATACTTTTACTGTAAGTGTTTTTTTAATCTTTAAACTTTTAACGCAGGTCAAATTGACCCGAACAGTATCTTTGTAACACTAACATGTAACATGATGTTACAAATATGTCAACTAAATCATTATATTTTTCATATTCTTATTACTCCGAATAAGCTGAGTGTGAGCGGTTCAAAGTGAAAAAATACTTTTAAGCATTTTTAAATATTTTTAAACCAGGTTTACATGTTTTTGAAAACAGGTCAATTTGACCCGAACATAATAGGAGGGTTAACTTTTACCTCTTTACCTCCTCCATGCCAGACAATCTGGTCCTGATTGAGTGTTAACTGCTGTGCTGTGGGTAGAAAAGAGTCAAAGCGTCCCACCGTGACGTACTGCACTGGACCGTGGCCCGTGGCTCTTTGCCAGTTCACTATGTCGTACGAGCCCACAGGGTCTCCATTCTCATCGAAATAAATCACGTCTTTGAACGTATTTGTGTAGTTGACTTTCCTCAGGACTTCAACAATCTGCAACACATTCAAGTACAGGAACAACTTTGTATTGGCATTAGAAGCCTTTAGCGTCCCACTGTGGAGATATCTGAACACACAACTTCTTGAAGAAGACACACAACCCTGGAGCAGTGGGCAGCCTGGAAAGCAGATGTTTCCAGGCTGCCCACTGCTCCAGGGTTGTGTGTCTTCTGTTTGCTGTGTGAGATCTGCTCCAGGGTTGTGTGTCTTCCTCAAGAAGTTGTGTAACCTGGATGGTGGTTTGAATCTCCTAACCCTAGCCCTAACCCCAAACCCTTACCACTTGATTACTAGGCACCAACTGCCCTAAACATACCATCAAAGCAGGATACCATCATTATAGCAAATAAACACATCACTGTACCTGCCAGGGCTGAAGGTTTTTAATATCAGGGCACTCTGGTGAAGAGCTACTCTTATTCCCCCGTTGACAGGAAAGCAGACCATGCAGGGCATACGCCACAGAGTAAACAGCCTTGTGCACGTTATACGTCACTCGGAGCTGAGACACGTCATTGTAGATGCTGGGAATGTCCTGAACTCTCTCCGTGCCCGTACAAGTGCTGCCATAGTGGACAGGAAGGGTGGTTGAGGCGGGCGGAAGACTCGTGTTCAACGAGCATTGGAACTGAGTTTCCCAGAACTCTCGGGCAAAGGCGTTGTAGGGCTCGGTCAACGGTTGGATGCTTTCGAGAAAGCGTTTCAAGTCGGGCATCTCAGCCCGCTGGATGGCGAAACCAATGGTGCCACTAAGGGAGTGGTAGTTCTCTTCAGTGGAGATGAGAGTCGAGGTGACCCATGCTTCACTCGCCACCCATTGCTTCCCAGTGACGTTTTGCTTGACTATTTCATCCACGACTGGCTTGACGTCCTCCTCAATGGCAAAAACCACTAAGACGCGTGCTGTCGAATCTCGAATGGTGTTGACGATCTCTTGCAATTGTTGCTGAGTGGGCAGCTTGGGGATGATCAGTCGATACGCCACGCAGACACCGAGTCGAGTGGCTTCCGCTGTGAATAGATCGATGCCGGTGCGTCCGTACGCATCATCGGCACCGACAGTGCCAACCCATGTCCAACCGAGGTGTCTCACAAGACGGGCAAGAGCGTTCGCCTGATTTACATCACTGGGGATTGTGCGGAAGAAATAGGGAAACTGGTGCTTGTCACTCAGGCAAGCACAAGAGGCAAAATAACTCACCTGGAAGAGAAACGCAACACCGGTGAAAACACACAACTGTTGTCGAGTTATACAACGGTTATTGAACAAAAAGCCCAGAGCGTTTAGAGGTGCAGGATCAAGCTTACCAGGGGAATGCGGAAGAGGTTGAGTAGTCTGGAAATTGCCATTGAGAGGGTGGACCCAGAGTCCCCTATGATGACGGGAATGCTCGGGGATGTGCAATCTCCAGAACTGCTTCTTTTCAGTGGCTGGGCGACAACAGAGAGAGCCGTCCTCATCGAGAGAGTGGTCAACCCACACGTGTCGTAGAGTCTGTATCCCAGGGTGATGTTTGGCAGTAGAGTTGGGTTTTGATTGACCTCCTCGATGAAATATATCATCGCCTGGGACCAGCGGAAAACTCGCATGTTGAACCTTGAAAAGAAGAAGAATGTCCCAACAAATAAAACAGCCTAGCATGGCAAAACATGGTCAAATACACATGGCATTCGCGCAGAAACTGTAACGACTAATATTTACCCCGTACATTTCATCAGCTCTGGCTGAGCTCTGAAATTAAGATCGGAATTGATGCCTTTGGAGTGAATGGGAAACATCCCAGCAAGAACCACATGGCCCTCCTTGTGTACCACAGTGGTGTCGAGGTTTCTCCAGAGCCTGCAGACAGATTGTGAGTCGCTCGGTATGGGATACAGAAGAGACATCACCAGATGAACAGTCTGGAGGAGAGGCTTCTTCATATCTGCTAAATGATCAACCTCCCCACTGTCTTCTGGTCTCAGGATAGAGAACTTTATAGAGGGAATCTACTGGTGAGGTTCTCTGCTGGGACATTAATAGAGGATAGATGCACAATGAAATAAAGACATGCATGCCTTATTCCTCTTTCCGCCCGCATGAACACCCCCCCCCCACACACACACACACACACACTCTCTCTCTCACACACACACACACAATGCCGTATGTGCAAATTGACACATCTGAGATTTAATGTAAACACTCAACAAACACTGATTTATTACTTATTTTAACTAATAATTACATAACAATGTTTTTTATTTAATTTGTTCATACTTAATTCCTACATTTGTATATACAGTTTACACAAAGGAGATTGACGGGTACATTTTTTTTAC